>OX578151.1:116326323-116363823 GCA_951213105.1 Amaurobius ferox
ACATCGCCCATAGTGCTGTTTCAAGGCTGTGGCAAGCATTTAAAACAACTGAAATGTGTAACAAGAGTCACAGGGGAGGTCGTGTTAGAAGTACGACGCCTGAAGGAGACAGGTACATTGTCCTATCAGCAAAAAGGGACCGGCGCACCACAGCCCAGAAAGTGGCAAATCAGTTTCTTGCTACCATAGGACAGCGGATCTCGCGAAAAACTGTAGCCAGACGTTTTGGAGAAGGAGGACTATACGCCCGCAGACCTGTTGTGTGTGTCCCATTGCCCAGACTGCACCGTGTCGCCCGTTTGCAATGGTGTCGTGAGCGTTGCAATTGGACCAAACAGGACTAGGCTTGCGTACTATTCTCAGATGAGAGTAGGTTTAGTCTGTCATCGGATTGTAGAAGCCAACTGATCTGACGTGAGAGAGGTACTGCTTATCGCCCAGAAAACATCCAGGAAAGGGATCGATATCCGACATGCAGTATCATGGTATGGGCCGGCAACATGATCAATGGCCGCACGCCCCTACATGTGGTTGCAACTGGGACTATGACCGGCCAACGATACATTGATGAAGTTCTACTGCCTCATGTTCGCTTTTTCCGTGGTGCTGTCGGTGATAAATTTGTTTTCATGGACGACAACGCACAATGTCATCGAACACTCGCTGTTTTGGACTGTCTAGTCAGCGAGGGTATTCAATGCCTCGTATGGCCAGCACGTTCTCCTGATCTAAACCCCATTGAAAATGTTTGGGATGCTTTGGGGAGGCGACTTGCTGGTCGAAAATATCCTCCAACAAACAAGAACACCCTCATCCGTGCACTGACAGAGGAATGGAATAACTTGTCTCAACAGCTGCTGGATAATGTGCAAAGCATGACACGACGTGTGGAATGTTGTTGCATCGCTCTCCAAGGTGGACATATTACGTACTTATACCTTTCTCAAAGGTGCATGCTGTCGTTCATATGCATTTTACCATTTCTCCGTACAGAGCATCAAATGAACACTTTTTCCTTTCAGACGTTTCAAAACCTTCTGTATTTTCCAGAACAATAAATGATCTTTATTCTAATGTCCGAACAGTATGGCAACAATATTTTATCCTACTGGGCCTTCACCCCCGCTTAATAATGTGCTACATTGCAATTTGTGATCCGTCCTTAGCAATTGTCCAGCAGTATATATATATATATATATATATATATATATATATATATAAATTGAGCTACAGCCGCGAAACTCGACATGCAAATACTGTTTTAAGAGTTATGCAAATGATCAAACTGTCAGCGCCAATGATGTTGTAGGGTTAATGCAACGGGCATGAGAGCATTTAAAATGACCGGTGTTCGCACTCATGGGCGATTGGAACTAGATTTTTTGCTTTGATACTGCAAGGTGTGTACAGAGATGCCTTTGAGATGTTCAAAATGCCTGTAGTTTTTATAAGAAAATTAAGTTTATTGGCAAAGCCCACAGACAAACGAACAAACTGATTACAATAAGTCTGGTTTTCGTATAGGGTACGAACACACCTAAAAAGTGTTTGAATAAAACTTACAATAAATAAGAAAAGAAAGAAAAACTGAAAAGAAAAAAAAAATTAAGTAGACTTCAAATGGTTGGCACACTTCATTTTTGACGTAATATTTTTATTCTCTTTTGCAGATTTACTTCGTAAAATCATGCGAATTTTCGTAAAAACAGGAAGTGACATCTCTAGAACCGGAAGTGAAAATCCTTAGTGAACCCCTTTGCCTTCCCTGAAATTTAATGCTGAATCCTTATCAGTTATCATCTAAACTATATGTTTAACCAATCCTAAAATAGATGTTTCAAGGAAATTTTTTGAACCGGAAGTGGAAATCTTTAGTAAACCACTGAATCTCTTCCAAAATTTGATGCTAAATTCATATAAGCCCTATCTATAGCAGATTCTGAGAAATAGATATTTCAAGATAAAAAAAATTTAGTAAAAACAATAGGATGGAAAAAGTTTATGTTAAATATGTTTCAGCTATTCTATTTTCTTTATATGCAATGAATAAAACAAATCTCATTACGATAGGAAAACCAATTCTAAAGATTTTTTTTTCCCGCGAATTGAAGTGATTTTAAATTTCACCAAGTCGCCAAATAAAGATAAAATAAATACACAGTGAATTCTATAATTTGAAATCCGTATTGACGTCTCGAATATTTTTCTCAATAAAATTCAATTTTATAAATATAAATAACGTAAGTCAGATAAAAAGAATAATTTGAGTCTGTAGGAAAAGTCATATGCTGTCCATTCAGATTTTAATTTGTGGACCTCCGCGGCAAGCAAAAAAAAAAAAAGCAACAACAAAACACAATAAACATAAGATGAGGCTTCAATTCCAATTCTTCACAGATTGCTACACCAGGATATGGCCATAAAAAGCTTTTTCAGGATTTAAAAGCTTTTTCCAACCCGCAATCAACTGTGTCCATGTATACATCCCCTTTTACAAGTTATTCTTCTGCAAGGAATAACTAAACAATAACATTCTTGGCATAATTAAGATAGCACTTTTTTTTTTCTCCAGCTGCCTTGAATAACGACAATGATTTAACGGGTTGTTGTCTGCTTCGGCGAAGAACATTTTGTTCTTTGATTTTTTTCCCGCTTTGAGTTATTTTTCTGCTTTTTGTGGTTGTCAGTCACTTTTTAACATTGTTCCGATATTTTTTGTTGTGCTTCTAATTGTATAGAGTCACGGAACGTGGACGAATCCGTGGCATTTGATACTTTGTTGCAAGTTTTTACTGTCTAAAGTAGAGGGAAGGGTTTTGCAATTTGTGCGAATGTCTTGTAGATCCTTGGGTGGCACAGAAGGAGAAGGAGGTGTCTGAGGTTTAGATTTCCTTTGCAAGAGAATTTTTTAAACTTTGTAAGGCAAAAAAATATCTGGAGCATATTTCTCCACTTACCTTTCTGACTCATACATTCATATTTCTTATTCTTTTACGTGCATTTTACAATACAAAGAAAAAAAATATGAGCTTTCGCTAGAAAATTATTCTTCCAAAATTTTTTTCTTAATTCTTAAATAAATATAAGTTGAACATAGATCTGTCCAGCCGACGCATTTATTCAGCTGACTTGTGTTAAATACACTCACGGATAATGAAAGTTGCGCACCAAGAAGAAAACATGGTACAACCGCGAAATGATGTAAATAGTTAGAGGGTGCGCTGGTATGCAAATGATCCCAGTCTGGTGCGATTGTGCATGACCATACACCCGTGAGTGGCGCTGCAAGCAATAAACCGGCGTGTAGTCAACGCCCCATCAATGCGATAAGCTTCGGCCGACGCAAGTACGAGTACGGAGTGAAAATAATGGTGGGTAAATGCCAGAAACGTCGATATGCGCAACTGACGGACTTCGAGAAAGGTCTGATCATCGAGCTGAAAACCGCAGGGTGGTCAGCGCGCCGGATAGCCCGTCACGTGGATCGTTCGGTCTATACCGTCCGACGGTGTTGGGAGCACTGGTCACGGGACGCCACCCAGACACGGAGGCCCGGTTCTGGACGGACCAGGCATACCACGAGTAGAGAGGATCGAATGATCGTGCGGCAGGCCCGTATAAAACTCACGGCGACCCGATCCCTGATACAAGCACACGTAGCGGCTCTTGTGTAACCACGAACCATATCTAGACGCCTGGAGGAAGCGAATCTGCGATTCCAGCGTCCCTTACTTGTGCTGCCGTTAACACGGGAACATCGGCGGCTCCGGTTGCAGTGGTGCCGTGCCAGAGCAACGTAGAACGCCACAGATTGAAGATGTGTAGTGTTTAACGATGAGTGCCGCTTCGTTTTGGGGACCGATGATCAGTGTGTCCGGGTGTGGAGGTCCCCTGCACAACGCCACAATCCCAACCTCGTTATCGAGCGATACACCAGCCCCACTGCAGGCATCATGGGCTGGGGAGCCATAGCCTACGACATCCGATCCGCTCTAGTAGAGGTACCTGGAACATTGACGGGCCAGTGGTACGTGGATGAGATTCTACGACTCCATGTGCTCCCATTCGTTGCTGGGATTCCAGGTGCACAGTTCCAGCAGGATAATGCCCGGTCGCACACGGCTCGGGTCGCCCAGGCTTGCCTGAGCTATGTCCAGACACTTCCATGGCCTGCCCACTCCCCAGACCTGTACCCTATCGAGCATGTGTGGGATCTGTTGAAACGCCAGCTGCCTCGTTGCCGCAATCTTCGGGATTTGGAACGTAACGTCCAACAGGTGTGGACATTTCTGCCGCAGGACAACACCAGGCGTCTGATCGACATTATGCCGGACCGTATTGCTGCTTGTATCGCAGCACGATGCGGTGCGACGCGTTATTGAGGATGACCGAACTGTGTACCACAGCTCCCTCTGTACGTGCTCTGCTGCGCTGTTTTTGTGATCATGTATATCATTCATCTGTATCCTTCCATCAATAAAATTTCAGGTCCATCCTATGCTTTCTTTTTGGTGCATAACTTTCATTGTGCGTGAGTGTATATACATTTTACATGCATAATGAATGTCAAACTATCAGTTTTCTATATTCACTATATCATTATCCAGAATTCTCCAGAAGAGAAGTCTGGAGAGTATCTCCAGAAGGGAATTCTAGGGAGTTTCTTCAGAAGGGAATTCTAGAAAGTTTCTCCAGAAGAGAATTCTATCAAGCTAGAAGTGAATTCTAGAAAGTTTCTCCAGAAGAGAATTCTAGAGAATTTCTCTATAAGAAAATTCTAGAGAATATATTTCTAAGAGAATTCTAGATAGTTTCTTCAGAAGAGGAGAATTTTAGATAGTTTCTCCAGAAGATGAGGATTCTAGAGAGTTTTTCCAGAAGGGAATACTAGACAGTTTCACCAGAAGAGAATGCTGAAGACTTTCTTCAGAAAATAATTCTAAAGAGTATCTCCAAAAAGAATTCTAGAGAGTTTCTCCAGAAGTGAATTCTAAAAAATCTTCATAGGAAATTCTAGAGAGATTCCTTCGAAGAAAATTCTAGAGTTTTATCAATAGGGAACTCTGGAGAGTTTCTTTAGAAGAGAATTCTAGATAGTTTGTCCAAGACGGAATTCTAGCGAGAAGATAATTTTTAAGCATTTCTCTAGAAGGGATTTCGAGAGATAAAATAATTCTAGAGTTTATCCAAATGGAAACAAGAGAATTTTCCAGAGTTTATATTTCTTTTTGGGAGTATTTTTTAAGAGCTATAGAGCCAGCTTCATAAAAGGACTAGTTGTGAAGGGTATAATGACGACGATATTGAAGAGTTTTCCGAAAATATTGTTGGGCCCGGTATGGCTATCTTTAGTCTTTACCCCTAGACTCTTTCGGTTTGGACATAAAAATGTTGACTTGAAATATAGTTTTTATATTATAAGAGTGGAACCTGAGAAACTAGGCAGTTCTACGCCCCGGGCAGCTGTAAACGACTTTGGTAACACATAGTAGTTAAAAACAAATATACGGAATTCTCGCATTAATACATGTTCTTACAAGAAAGCAATTTCTCTTCTCATACGGCAATGAGAAATCTTTCAGACGGAATTAATCATCAGATAATCATCAAGTAACTTAACATCGTCAAATATATGTTAAGATAAATTAACTTTTTCCCGTCTAGCGACAATATTACCCACGGCAACAGCTACCCGATATAACACACGCCAGCTTCTGTCATTAGTAGCATGTCATACGGTGATACCCGTCTATCAAGTATGTTTTGCCAACAAAGAGATGCGCGAAAAAAAAAATAAACCAAAAGAAAAATTTCGGCGAAAAACCTGCGAGGAATTCAAGGTATGTATTTTCCCCGTCTGGTGGCGTTGATTGTGCGTCTGCAATTTCGGTATGATGGATCACAAAGCAGATCGAGAGAAAAAAAAAAAACCATATAAATTGGAGCGAGTGTTTAGAATCTGGCAACAGAAGAAAGTAGTTGAAAAGGTGTAGACGTTGAGTCTGATAGAATATTGTTTTCGTTTGAATAGGCATGGTTGAAAACATTTAACAAATATTTTAAAGAATTTTATTTTCTTAATTTATACAGAATAGTTTCTATAGATAAACTAGAAAAAAATATTTATATTTCAACAATCCATAGTTCAGATATTAAATAGTTATTGGCACGGCTAAGGCAAAAATGGAAATGTGTATCATTGTAATTATTTGACAATTCAGTATAGAACTTTTATTTTCAGACATAGCACGTCTACATTTCTTCCAGTTTATGCAATGATGTTCATATGATGATTTTTGGACCGTATTAAACAAATTCCGTCCTACTTGGAATACATTGTATATACGGGCAAAAGTATGTAGTAAGTTTTAGTGCTGCCAACTCTAATAACAAATTTTTACGAGCGTGAACCCAGTCGAGCGATAACCACAGCTGCATCAGGAGTAGAATCGTATAATTCTTTGCTTCGGAGAATTTCTCTCACATTTATAATTTTACTAGCAGATATATCCGACGTTGTTTTTGATTTAATATATGTACAAATTATAATAATAATAGAATTCTAAATCATAACGTTCTTCAAAAATTATTTTATAAACTATTAAATTCTGAAAACAACAAAACAAATTAAGTTTCTCTGTTCTCGCTATACAGAATTATCTTCACAAGCAAATCTAAAAAATAAAACATCCTGGTCTCGATTTTTAAACAAATTTACAAAAAAATATGAAGTTTGGTCAACATATGCCAAAAGGAAGACGCTTAAATAGTAATGCAAGATATTTCAGTAATATGTCATAACAATCAATGAAATACAATCTGTAATGTGCAGGTTTGAATATCCATTACAGAATAGATGACTAAGATGAATTAATTTTAACAGATGATTTAATAAGATGAATAGGGGATTTATTTATTTTATATCGTTGTAAATATATTTATTTATTTTATATCGTTGTATCGTCTTATTGTACTCATTTATCTATTACTTTCTTCGCTATTAAGATTGAAAGAAAAAAAAAGTTTGACGTAGGCAGCATGCACATGACTTTTCCAACAGACTCTGAACAGCAGTAAGGTAACCCACTAGCGTATCTACCAAATTTTGGGACATTTGGTCAATTAGTTTTTGAGCTAGAATGGATGCATGCATTACACAGACATACACATACAGACGTCAAGCTAAACATTATTTTCCCCCTAGTTCTTGAGTGCTCAAAACGTGTATGATCCGTTGAAAACTTAAGTTGCGGTTTTTTTACACAGTCCCAATATTTTCCCCTATGTATTGTCAGGAAATTAAAAATATCGTCTGATTTTCATTTGACTTTCATTAAAACGTATTTTAGAGCACAAAAGCAATTTATTTTCGTTTTATGCAGCACTTATATATTTTCAGGGGGGAAAAAAAAATCGTCTATATGTTATTTCTATGGAAATTTCATTTTTATGCTTTTATTAACATGTCGACAACCCACAGTACATAAACATTGGAAACGTAGACGCGGTTATCGGCAGTAAAGTGGAGAATAATCATACTGACAGAAAGTGCGGATTTGTATAGGAAACAAATAGAACAAAAGACAAACCTTCATTTATATCCATAATAATAATAAAATCTGTTTATTTGTCTGTCTGTTCATTTTTGAGTAACGTAGTGGGGAATCTAATCACGAAACACAATATGAACGGCACGAAATTCGACACAGGATATCTGAGAGAACTTCCCGGCCGTCCAAATAGCTGCTCTTAGTCCTCTGGACGAGTCGGACGGTCTGGGTCTTCAACAGGATATCTGAGTTCGGGTAATTATATATCACGACGAAATTCCTTTAAAAAAAAAAATTAGTTTTATATAGTTATTTGATGTTAAAGTGAAATTTTGAGAGATTTTGGCACAAATTTTTTTTTTTTGGCGATCGAAAATATTATCATAGAGCTTCCATCTTAACATCATCGGAAGAACATTCTTTCCAACGAGCTTTGAACAGAATCCGCAGAGAATAAATACATATGTAATAATAATAATAATTAAAAAAAAAAAAAATCACATTTTCTTTTTTTGGCATTTGCTATCAAATGTATTATTAAATTTGTCTATCCACGAATTAAAGATTCGCAAGGTTCAAATCTTTTACGTGAATACGGAGACATATTTGCTTTCAGATAAAAATAAACTTTAATTACGCTATTTGTGAATTTTTAATGAATTTTTAAATAAACTATAAAATTTAGGTACGTGCACTTACACACTGTCTACTGTAGAATCTAAGGTTCCTACATACTGTGCCCTAGGTTCTATAGTAGAACCCCAGAGACCCAGTTTCACCGTGACGTCACAACTGGGTCATGGTTCAACGCACGGGTTCTCAGCAAGCGTTACTTCACTTAAATAGCGGTTAAATAATTTAATAGCCACACAGAATTTCTTGAAAAGCCCATATACGCACACACGTGCATTCTCGCCCTCGCGTGTACTACACGAATTAGAACTTAAACTGAATGAAAAGCGAAAGAAAACGACCATTTTCTCACGATCTTTCAGCGTGCATTCACAGAGCTTTAACGGATCAGTAGTCAGTTCGGAAAAATCTCTAGTAAACGCTCTCTTGCTTTATCCCGAGCAACAACTTCAGCAAGATCCCAAACAAACCGCGGCGATTAGACACCAATCAAATATCTGCATCGTTTACTCACGTAATAATTTTTACTCCGAGGCTCTCCTTCCGTCATTGTGCCTATTTCGGTTAAAAAACGGTCGTATTCCCACGCAGCTCGTGGGAAACAAAGAAGACGGGTTAGGCGCGATGACCCCTCCTACATCGAATCGGTATCGATGGTGCATTCGAATTGAACATGAGAGTTTTGCTGCCCTGATTTGGCAACGGTCCGCCTCAGTTTGCAGCGCTTTAGTGGGGAAATGCGGAACTAAAAGAACGGGGAAGATGTTTTCATTTGGTTCAGATTGGCTGATTAAGGGTTGCACGAATGAGAAGAGACCTATGACCAGAAGTGGAGTGAACAGGGGGCAGAATATTGAAAATTGTTGAAGAAATGAAAGTCGTCATTGCAGAAGAAATTTCGGACATAATTGGGACTAGTCCAGTTTCGTTATAAATTAGCTACGGTTTAAAAAAAATGATTAAAATAATATACGTAAACAAGTCACAAATAACGTTAGATACCAAAATTGCTTAAATCGGATCGATAGAACTGAAAACAAGTAATATTCTCTCTTGCATATATCGAAATTCTGCATGCCAATTCAACAGGGGCTAAAGTGGGACCAACGCGGACGTGTCATATATATAATTATAGAAACGTATTCAAACTATTAATTAATTTTAGCACATAATTTAGTTAAATGAAAAGTTATTTATGTTGGAGAATGTTGCAGTGCGTTTTTATTTATTATTTAAATATTTTTTCCGAATCAAAATCCGTAAATAAGTATTTTGAAATATTTCAGCCAGCTGAATTGTTCCTTTGGATTAGATCGATTTTTAAAAAAATCTGATTAATTGTGAATTCTCTTGCTGGCTATTCTAAAATCATTTTTTAAATCAGTTTACTCATCAATATTATTTTGTGTTGAATCAGAGTTCCTTCTACTTTCGCATGTTCTATACAACATATATAAAGCATGCAAATATTAATGCCACCTCGTATAATAATGTTAATAATACATTGAAAATATACGAGATTCAACGTAAATTCTTTTCATAGGGGGGGGAGGGGAGAAAATCATGTTTTTTTTATTGTACCAAAATATAAGCAGCATCAGAGTAACAACCCATAAGTAACTTATCTGCCAAATTTTGTGAAATTTGTTCAGTTAGCATTTCACATAGAGTGGATACATAGATTTTTATCGAGCCATTTTGTCAAAAAAAAAAGAGGGGGGGGGGCAGATTTTCTGAATCGTACTAAAATCTAGTCAGCACCAGGGTAACCTACAAGTGACTTATCTGCTAAACTGCAAAATTTGGTCCATTAGTTTTTCAGCTAGAGTGGATACATATGCATTGTACAGTCACACACACACGCAGACGTCATGCTAAAAATTATTTTTTCCGGTTCTAGAGCGCTCGTCACGTGTGCAGATCTGTTGAAAACACGAATTGCGATTTTCGACACGATTACAATACTTTCCCTATACATTACCATATATTGTAGGAAGGCCATGCATTGTGTCGCAACTTGCTTTCTTTTTGTCATATTTATTTTCTTTAAGAAAGTTAGTTCGATTGATCGTTTTAGATCCATCTGCGACGAACTTAGGACGAGATCTTCCTAGAAAGTTTTAATATATATTTTTAATATTATTAATTTTTTATTTATTATATTATTCTTTATACAAGGTAGGATCAAAAAGTTCGAACTCTGTGTTGATATCTCCAACCCTGATTGGAGGAGAAGGGAACTATATTTTACCGTGGCGTAGAGGTACATGTGACGAGAGATGTGAAAAGGAAGAAGCAGGTGTTTTTCCAAACAATGCGTATCAGTGAACTGTAGTCGTTCGTTCTCGTCGAAAATGGGAACGACGTTTGAAGAACAACGTGCGAATATCAAATTCTGTCGACGATTTCCTCCAAACGATGGCCGAATTTGATATTCGCACGCTGTTCTTCAAACGCCATTTCTGTTTTCGACGAACGCGAACGACTACAGTTCACCGACACTCATTGTCTGGGAAAACCCTGCACTGTGGATCTGCGTCTTTCTTTTCACATCTCGCGTCACATGTGCCTCTATGTCACGGTAAAATAGTTCTCCTCTCCTCCAATCAAGGTTGGAGATATCAGCACAGTCTCCGAATTTTTTTATCCTACCTTGTACACACATATATATATGTGTGTGTGTGTCTGTGTATAAGAATAATACAATAAATAATTATTCTAAAAGAATTTATTATATAATAATATTATAAAATAATATTTATATATTTTTTAATATTATTATATAATAAATTCTTTTAGAATAATATTATATTTTTTAAAGAATATTATTGTACTGTCAATTAATAATATCCTTTTAAAACTTAAACCAAGTTTCAAGTTTTAAAAGAATATTATTATCCATCCGCGACCAACTTAGAGGTAGGTCTTCCGAGAAATCCGCGTTCAAGCCTGAACGGACGAAACTGGACCATGGTCCCGCAATCTATTTTCATTATGACCCACCCATCATCTCCTACCCTGATATCAGACCAGACCTATCCCTCTTGAACCGTAATCAGGTTACGCAGATCTCTGTTCCCACACACACTCGCTTATATTATGTATACGTATTAAAATCACGATCTTTTCTGCTTTGGCTTGATCCCTTCTTTCCCTATCCCTTTTGGGCGTCGAAAAAGAATACTTTTCGGCGGTTCTTTTTGTCTTCAATCTCGTCTGCTGGAGGTTAGGAAAGGTGTAGAGGCATCACCCCGGATATCAAATCGGTTTCTTTCAATATTAAAAATAAATCCTACGAACATCGCGAATAGGCGGCGCGCGACATTGAAACAGCACAGGTAGATGATAACTGACTGAACAAGTTGCAGTCAAAATGGCGCTTACGCCAGCCTGCATATTTAGGAGCTTTAGTTACTTACAACGGAAGGCTTTGCAATAGTTCTCTCAGATTGCAATCTTTCATGTCCTATCTTGTAAAGAACCATGAATAATGATAAAACGCCACGGCTTTCATCTGCTAAGTGATAGGGGGCGCCACAATAACAATCTGAAGTTGTCATGCAAACGTGCTCTACTAACGTGTATTATTTACATTTTAGTGTGAAAATATTATCCTTTTCAGTTATTATTATTAAATAATACCTGAAAACAACAACAAAATATGCACAGCCGTTAGACTGTTACTTCTTCAATCCTTATAAGGCATTTGTAAAACGTATCAAGACTACATAAAAATTCGAGCTGCATGCATTGAAGGGGTCCATATTGAAGACATCGATGAATTTTGAACCAACATCGATGAAGAAAAAAATCATCCAAACTTTCCTAATCGATTTCAAAATAAATCTGTGGGCAAATCGTCCCGTCATCTCCTAGTTCACAGTCAGTAACTGAGAACAAAACGACGCATTATCTTATAAAGAGGCCAACAGAAAGTTAAATGACAGATTATTTATTTTAAAAATGCATTCATTTGTGTACAATTAACTTGGCGCTGATATATTTCAAGATATGGTAATATATTCTTGGAAAAAAGCTGGATATTCTGTTGAAAAACACATTACAAAATTTAACAAGGTAATGGCAACTGTATTTAATATTGGTTCAGCAACTTGTTTCATTGTAAATTGCAATGCTTATGCATTTGTTAAATGTGCACATTGTAACGTTTTCATTTGTATTGATCATACATTTAATCATTCCCATTCATAATTTCAAACTTACAAAGAATTTAAATCATTCATTATTTTACAAATTTCATTTGCTTTGACTTTCATTGTAATACAATCAATAGTTTTGTTGATAAGTTCAGTTTTGGTTTCCAAAAATTTCAGCCTTTGTCTTTGTTGTGTTTGATCAACCTTTACGACCATGTCTTGGCAGTTGTTTAGCTAATTAAGAAGATAAAAATTATATTAGTAATAAATTTATCGTTTACTACTTACCATTATTGTCCATTTTATTTCAAAATAATAATAATACTTGAAAAAGATAATATTTTCACACTAAAATGTAAATAATACACGTCAGTAGAGCACGTTTGCATGACAACTTCAGATTGTTATTGTGGCGCCCCCTATCACTTAGCAGATGAAAGCCGTGGCGTTTTATCATTATTCATGGTCCTTTACAAGATAGGACATGAAAGATTGCAATCCGAGAGAACTATTGCAAAGCCTTCCCTTGTTAGACCATAATATACAGTGATCCGATTTATGACAATGGAAAGGAGGACAAAGTGACGCGTGTCGTTATCTCCAGTAAATCTGAAGATAAAACGCATTATCTTCAGTTTTACAGTTAATCTGAAGATAAAGCGACGCATTATCTCCAGTTTCACAGTAAATCTTATCTGAAGCGACACGTTATCTCAAGTTTCAAAATAAATCTGTGGGCAAATCGTCCCGTCATCTCCTAGTTCACAGTCAGTAACTGAGAACAAAACGACGCATTATCTCCAGTTTCACAGTAAATCTCATCCGAAGACAAAGCGACGCGTTATCTCGAGTTTCACAGTAAATCCGAAGACAGAGCAATGAGTTATCTTGTGCCTCATAGTAAGATTGGGGAAACTTTACTACTAAAATGAGGATATTGTTGAGGACAAAACGTGATTATTCTTTAAGTTATGAGTTATCTAAGATTATAAGAAAACATTAGGCAAAGTACACCTTTGTCCTTTGTATTTTGAGATTGATATTTTGCATAAATAAATGTCAAATAGTAATGAAATACTGACGCAGTAAAATTTATATTCAGAATGCTTTTGCTTATTTATGTCTAAACACATTTAACAAAAATACATTTCATATTTTAAATTGAAATTTTATGATTTTGTAAAGAGAAATATAAGTAAGGGGAAAAAAAAAACCTCGGAAGAAAGTATTCGTCAGGAGCTTCTCGTTGGTATTTTCAAATTGTTTGATCGAAAGTTATTTGATTTTAGTCGTGGAAGTTAGTTCATGTAGTTCATGTTAGTTCATGTTCCAAACTGGCATTTTCTTCATTTTTATTAAGTTCCTTTTTCAGCAATCTTTTATTTACTGGTATTTTTAATGTTTTAATAGAATGCTATTAAATTTAGTGGATGAAGTAGCTTATCTAGTTTCCGAAACCGATTGTTTTTTCTTCATTTTTATTTATATATATTTTTATGACTTTTGTGCATTATTTAGGAAGTTAGTTGTTTTCTACTCATGTATGTTCCAGTACTAGTTGTACTCCTATATTTCATCATAGGAGGTTGATAGACTCAGTTTGTAGTTTCCTCCTACTGTTCTTTTTCATTCCTCCTAGGTTTATTCTTTTATGTTTCGAATTTTCGACTGAAAACAATTATTTTCCTGGGCCACAGTACACAATAGCCTTTATGCTGTGTTCTAGTAAAGCAGTGCTCTTTCTATTTTCAGATTCTCTCTTATATCAGTTTTTTATAATTCGATTGAAGAAAATGAAATATTTTGCGAAATCGAGAATTTCATTCGATAGGAACCGTTGAATTCTACGTTACATATATTTATTAATTATTCTTAAATATTTGCAAACATGTCCCCCATCTTGTTCTTTTGCTACAAAGCGAGAAATTCCCATTCCAGATTTTCCTAACCAGCAGAATGTGAAAACATCAATGAAACGATGACGAAAATAATAGTTTTTATTCTTACGGTCGAATAACTGCAACTGTGTCTGCCAACCCGGAGGCAGTGGCTGCGTCTGGGAAAGCCTGTGCTCTTTTTAAATGCGTTATTCCTAGTCAGGCATCGCATACCTCGAGCCCTTAAAATATGAAGATGCCGGTTTCTCACGGTACCGGTCGAATGGTGATTGGGGCTGAAGGAATGCATATGTCGTAAATTTGGAGTAAAGAATAGGAAGTTTTTATTTGGATGTTCTTTTAAGAAGTTATTTGAGAAAATTCTCTTGTTGTTCCTTTTCAGTGTGTGTGCGTGTGATTGTTGTCGGTATATCTGGATTCTTTTTGATACTATGGTTAATGCATTCCTTTACGTTGAAATACAATTATGAATTAAGAATTCTTCAGGGGTCCACTTAACTGATCATTGCACCTGTGTTTCTCTCCCCCCCTCTCTCTGTATATATATATATATATATATATATATATATATATATATATATATATATATATATAAAAGTAAATACAAAATCAGTTTGAAAAAAGAGGGGGGAGACATAAAGGAAGGGGGGAAATTGAATATTATGCAGTGTTATGGTTATGTATTTTAGTATCGTATTATTTAGATATTTTTCTCATATATATATATATATATATATATATATATATATATATATATATATATATATATATATTAGAAATATGTAATAATAATAATAATAAAAATAATAATAATCAAGTAATATTAACATCACCATAGAAGCAAATTCACGGCCATAATGCCAATAAGAGAAGAGAACAACAGTACCAGCCCAAATTCGATGATTAGTCAGAGTTAAATTCCTCCTCAGGTCTGAGTATTTAACTCAACCTAACCCAAACACATGCCTGTTTCAAATAGAGCAATAGTACATTACTATAAATACTCCAACCCAGACTACAGGCATCAAAAAATGAAAATAGGATGCATTAAGAAAATTTGTATTATCATGCGGCATGAACCCTTCTTCTTCCACCACGTGTATACACGATCAACCTCAACAGCTTAATTATCTAGAAGCACCGGAATGAACAAGTCGAAATTCTACCAGGGAGGCAGTACGAACGTTCACAGTAATACTCCCAAACCCGTCCAGTCTAAGCTGGAGACCGGATAAGCAATTAAGAATATGAGCATCCCATATATGCAATCCTGAATATGAACATGAATCAAAGATGAAAATTCTTACTAAACAAGTTGTTGTTGTTGTTGTCGTGTCCCTAACATTACATTTAAGGAAGAATGAGTGCACTGCTTCTGTTTAGTCTAATGACCCGGGGCACCCGAAGGTAGAAGTCTGACTTCTGCCCCAAATAAGACATTACAACATCCATGCCCGCAGGCGGGACTCGAACCCGCAATCTGGCAGCCGAGCCATCACGAGGAAACGCCTGCCTCTTTGACCGCTCGGCCACCACATCGGCTACTAAACAAGTAATTTATAGGAAAACTGGATAAACGAGAATGCCACTATACATTATTACAAGGGCGCTCAAATCGTAGTTTCAATACTGGCAAAAGTTACAATTTTTTTGCGAAAATAAAATTCAAAACATTAATGTTAATGCATCTTATTTTCCGATTTTTTTATTTTTCTAATTTTTTTGACTTAGTTTAATATTTTTCATTTTTATTTATTTATATAATTAATAAATAATTATATATAATTTTTTTTTATTTTTATTTTTTTTTTTATTATGTATGTTAGCCACTATAATTGGGAAAGTTTTCTAGGATGTTATCGAGTGAAAGTTGATACACTGAGTTGATAATTTTAATAACAAACTTGGGAGGATATGTATTATTAGTCGCTGTACTCAATAATTCCATAAAATGCGCTAATTTATAATATTCATCACAAATTTTATTGATTCTAAGAGCCTGGTTTATTATAATATTTCTAAATACAGATATATGCAAACAAGAGTCAAAATGTTGAATTTTTGATGTATTAAATTTAAAATCCTGTCTTTTATCATACAAGTTTATAACCATATTACAATTTTGTAAATTTAAATTTAAATCTAAAAAGTTTGCAACATTTGAGTCATTATTACTTGCATTTAATTGTAAATTTTTTGGATAAAAGTTTAATACTATAGGGATATTATTTGGGGATACACATAATATGTCATCTAAATATCTAAACATGTGCATATATATATATATATATATATATATACATATATATATATATATACATATATATATATATATATATATATATATATATATATATATACATATATATATATATCTACATATATATATATATATATATATATATATATATATATATCTACATATATATATATATATATATATATATATCTACATATATATATATATATATATCTACATATATATATATATATATATATCTACATATATATATATATATATATATCTACATATATATATATATATCTACATATATATATATATATATATATCTACATATATATATATATATATATCTACATATATATATATATATATATATCTACATATATATATATATATATATATATATATCTACATATATATATATATATATATATATATATCTACATATATATATATATATATATATCTACATATATATATATATATATATATATCTACATATATATATATATATATATATATATCTACATATATATATATATATATATATATATATATCTACATATATATATATATATATACATATATATATATATATATATATATATATATATATATATATATATCTACATATATATATATATATCTACATATATATATATATATATCTACATATATATATATATCTACATACATATATATATATATATCTACATACATATATATATACATATATATATACATATATATATACATATATATATATATATATATATACTCAGTTGCATTAGCTAGTTCAGTGGTATTCTGAGAAGGCCGCAATTGTCGTCCCAGTATATCTCAGACGTGTTCTATTGGTGACAAATCTGGGGACCTAAATGGTCATGGGAGAGCATTAAATCTTCGAAGATATTATTGAGAAAGTCGTGCGGTATGTAGTCGAGCGTTGTCTTGTTAGTATATGGAACCCGGGCGGCTTGACAGCATAGACAGAAAATCGGTTGCATTATATCGTCGACATACAAGTGAGTCGTCAGATTGGATTGCAGCACAATTAGAAGAGATCGGCTGTCCTACGAGATGGCTTCCAGACTATCACACCATGATGACCGTGTGCTGATCGACAACATATGTGGTATCGGGACGCTGATCAGTTCTCCTCTACACACGCATGCGGTGGTCATCAGCACTGAGAAAGAAACGGGATTTGTTGATAAAGACAACATGCCTTCAATCAGACACTATCCAGACTGACAAAGTTCGGCACCAACTCAGATGGCGATGCCTATGTTAAGGGGTCAGTGGTAGGCGCCGTAATGGACGTTGACACCTAATCCCACCTTCTGCCAGTCATCTCCGAATAGTATCCCTTGATGCAGGATGCATGGAGATGGCAAATGCCTTCGAATGGCTGACAGCGACGCTTTTGATGTGGGTGTGGCTCCTCTCCTGACTGCACGATCCTCTCGAGCAGTGGTCTGTCTGGGGCGTCCTGAGACTCTGAGGCGGTTACATGTAACTTCTCTGATTCACTGTTGCCTACACCGAGCAGCTAGTATATCACTCCGACCAAAATGGCGACTGATACGTCTATTGGACCAATCACTTCCCTTAGGTCTATGATGCTACCTCTCTCTAAATCTGACAATTGTTCATAGTTCCATCGAGTACGTCTCAAATGTATCTTTGTACACAACTTGCAGTTATCAAAGCTGAAAATCCAGTTCCAATTGGCCGTGAGTGAATTGGATCACACTTCAGTTAATTTTTATATGTTACCCAATCAATTAGTCAGTTCAGGGCTATGATTAGCAACTATCGCGATAAATAAAAACTTCATAAATACAGCATACATAAAAAAAAAGGCGATCTATTTGTTTCAAAGGCCTTTTTCTTCAGGATCGATAAGAAGCGCAACCTTACTTGAGTAAAGTCGGCAACTCAAGTAAGAGAGGTTTTTGGAGTAAGTAAGGTCGCGCTTCTGATTGTTTCTGAAGAAGTTGGCTGTTATTTGCCATTGAAACTCGTAGTCGTTTCTTTTTTGTATGTATACTACATTTACAACGTTTTTATTTATTGTGTTATTATTGCAGCAGTTTTTGAGCGATTATTCGACCGGAATATTTATTATTACTTGATTAAAAACTACTTGATTGCGATAAAAACAATATTGTTATCTTTCTTTGCACAATCAATTGTTGAACCATTTATTACCACTGCCATTACATGATTTGCTTCTAGTTTTGGAGATGTAGAAAAGATAAGACACTCAGCAGGGCTAGATCTATTTCTATTCTTACACACATGATTACTCAACCGTGAAATAAATCTTACGAGCCAAACTTAACCGTAATGTTACGGGAAATAATTAACTCTCTTTTCTGATATTATCTACTAGGGAAGTCATGTCATAGCATGGTAAGATGCCATATAGATGTCAAAGTTGTCGATATTTAATAACATATTACTTTATATGAAAAGAAAAAGTAGACTAAAAAAATACTTTCATTTGGTGAAACTATAAATTAGCGATGGGCGAATTACAAACATTTTTCCCGAAATCGAATATTAACCAGATCTTGAATATTTGAATAGTTATTTCAAATTGTTAATAAATAATATCTATATTTATTAAATATTATTTATTAATTACTGGTAAATAAATTAATAAAGTAAAATAAAAAATAAAAAATAAAAAATTAAAAATAAAAAGTAAAAATCCATATTAATTTAGATATAGCATTTTTTTATTTTAAATTTTAATTATTTTACAGTTGCGTTTTAATTTGGGTACTCTCAACTACAATAATTGAAAAATTGTGATTTTCACTACTGCAGATATTTACTTAAGAAAACATGCATTCAAACACGTTGAGCTTTTTTTTTTTTTTTTTTGAGGGGTGGGGGGGGGGGGGGGGGAGGTCGTAAGTTCAACCAGGTATACGGAAGAATCATTCTGAAAAATCAGTTGACAGCCACGTGACTAAATACTTCAAAGATAATTCTTTCAAGCGACTGTTCTTTTCCCATTTGTCGAAAATGTATTTACTTAGTGGAAGCAAACTTTCTTCTAGGTATTTAGAATATATTCTTTTTGTATCCTGAATTTTTGTTCTAGAACCTGCTGTTAATCATGGTGCGAGTATTCGAATTTTCTTTAAGTGATGCTATATTCTAGATCTTTGATAACTTTTTAGTAAAGAAGGGCGATGACCACTTTTCTTGAATTCGAATATTAATCAGATCTCGAATATTCGAATACACCAAATAGTTATTTCAAATTGTTGTATTATTATTAGTAAATAAATTAATAAAAAGTAAAAGAGTGTAATAAAAATACATTAATTTAGAAATTAAACTTTCTAATTAATACTGTAAAATAATTAAAAATAACTCTAATTTAAATTTTAATTATTTTACAGTAGTTCTTTTTTTTTAGATACAATTATTCAATTACCGTAGTTAAGAGTAAATGTTTCTCACTTACTGTAGATTTTTATTTTAAAAACAATGAAAAAAAACCCAGTGATTATTTCAAATTGCTAATAAATAATATTTACATTTATTAATTATTAGTGAATAAAGTAAAATAAAGTAAAAAAGTGTCATAAGACAACATTAATTTAAAAATGAAATTTTAATTATTTTACAGTATTTTTACTTTCCTTATATACATAATGTATAAGGAAAGTATTGTCACGGGGTCGAAAATTCGAATTCGAGTTTTCGACGGGAGAGCACGTTTCAAGCATCCCTGATCACGAATCAAACATTTTTGATGTGATGTCTCTGTGTGTGTGTGTGTCAGTGAGTCTGTGGAGACGATATCCCACAAAAGAATGGAACGATTCGAACAAAATTTGGTACAAAAATCACAAACCGTGAATACTGGAAGCCTATTGTTTTTAAATGCAATCGAATATTCAGAACCCCCTAAATTTTCGAGTGAAATGTTGAAATAATCATCAAAAAATCAAAACCTTTAATAAAGTTACACAAATAGACATTTCTTATGTAATTTTTCCTTAGAAAACGATTGCCATAAACTTTAGAACGCTAGCATGAACCGTTCTCGAGATATTGCACATTTTTCAAATAAATTTATCAAAATATCCCCTAAATTAAAAAAATATATATTAACTGTTGAGAAACATGTTCACTTTTCACACTTTTCATATATAATATCATGTGATAAATTTGGTGACATCATTCTCGTGGATCTAGCTCGTTCTATTTTTTTTTTTTTTTTTTTTTTTAATCAAATGGCCAGGCACTTGACTCATCACCATTCGCCTTTGTCAGCGGCCAGAACGTGAACCATTTAGCCGTTCTAAGACGTTGCCCCAGGCGCACCAGAGGGGGGCGGAACACACTGCGCCCACAACACAAACATCCATGGACTCGAACCCACAACGCGGCGGTCGAGCGATTGCTGTGGAAACGCTCGCCTTGATCACTCGACAACCACGTCGGCTCGTTTTATTCATGAGAAAAGATACTTTGAGTAATACTTTTGTATTTGAACGCCAATAGTCATTTATCTACCATAAGAATAACTTATTTCTCCGTCCATAAAGCTTGAAGAGATTTTGATGACGAATTTGGCGGAATTTACGCCAACTTGGCGACTTTTTAAATGTTGCCAAATTAACGAAAATCTCGCCAAATAGATAAAAATGACGCTAACTCAATGAAAATGACGACTAATTGACGAAAATTCAATATCTTGGCAAGAATATAAGTATTTATTATAAGAAAAATCTATTTTTTTACTGTAAAAGTAGTAAATTCATTGCATTATATAAGGAAAGTCATGTGCTGCCCACATTAGATTTTTTTTCTTACTTTAGATACTTAATTGTGACAGTCGAATAATTGTAAATGTGTCTCACGTATTGCAGATTTTCATTTAAGGAAACAAGCATACGAATACGTTTAGGATTTAGATTTAGTCGGATTCTTTCTTTGTTGCAAATTAAACCAGAGGGTCTTTGCTTAAAAATCGCTTAAAAAAATCGCTTAAAAAAAAACTGTTGAAACTGGCGTGATTACTGACGCGATTAAATACTTCAAAATAATTACAGACTGTTCTTTTTTCAGTAGTTGATAGACTTTTATCTCTAGGTATTTTCGAATTTCTTCTTCTGGGGTATCTTGGCTTTCATTTCAGAGCCTGCTGTTTATCATGGTGCGATATTTGACGTATTTGAATTTCCTTCAGTTACATTTGAGGACCAGAATACTTTCTAGCATTCGAGGAGTTTATTTCTAATATAAATATGATATTGTTACAAATTTGTAAAAGTCTTTGGAGTATCTTTTCCACCTCTCACTTTCGTCTTTTTCAGAGACTAGACGGAAAAAACATCCACACAGGTATCCTTTCCTATAACGTGAATCTAAATGAATCTAACCAGTATTCTACGAGATATGAGAGATTTCCTGAAGGTTTCTATAGACAGTCTATAAAAGGAGTCATCACTCAGTTGGAGGGCAGTTGACACGATACGAGCTACATTGAATTGTGACTTACGTTAATGTTTTAGGAACAGTATCTGTTATTCTGTGAAATTAGTGGAGCATTTAAAAGTTGCTTTACTGTACATTGTTCCTGTTTACACTGTACTTGTGAATAAATGTGTTAGTTATCAAGAGATGTGGACTCATTATTGCATCCTGAGCGTACACCCATGATTCCAAAGGATACGTTGTTGTTGTTGAGACCCAGACCGTCCGACCTACCAGAAAGGTGTAAGGTAACTGTTTGGACGGCCGGGAAGTGCCACCCAATTTAGACCGGAACCCAGTGGGGGAGGCATCCACAGGGACCGTACCCTCCTTCCCCTACCACCAACTTCTCGGAAGGACTTACGGACCCACATGTTTAACGTGATCGTACTCCGCGTGAACACGGCGGCAGTTTTGGCAGCGGCTGGAATCGAACCCGGGCCTACCGAGTGCAACTCCAGCGCGCTAACCAATGGGCTACCGCGCCCCCAAAGGATACGTTGTAACAATAATCTGTGTTCAATATGTTTAACTGTGTAAATAATTATAAGACCAAACTTGAAAGACGGAAAACAGTTCATTCAAGAAATCATCCTGTGAAACGTTCAAGTTTATGAATCAAAACTTGAACGTTCAATTTGTTGAATCAATTTCTTGCATCGTGTAAAAAGACCTTTAACCACTTTTCAGCCTACCGCAGTTTGTCATTTATTACCTCAAACAAATTGCACCGAACAAACCGTTCCAACACGATCTCCATGAGGTTATCCCAGCTTGATTAATTGGAAGTAATTATCGCTTTAATTACGCCGATACATTAGACGTGCGGATAGACAACATGCGCGAACAGACCGCGAGAAGGACTCGGCCTTGCTTCCAAACGAGGCCGACTTAGTTTTGATCCATATTCATTGGGTACAACTTTCGAGGGACATTGGAATGAAAGTCTTGTCGACAGACATGCGGTCGAACTTCTATTAAATCACGTAGCAAATGAACAATTATTAATCAGTTGCTCGTTTAGTATTGTGTTTGTGTTATCGAACTAAACCGCGCGATTCAGGGTGAGAGAAAGGGAAGATTTTGTAAATTATTCTTTGTTTTAAAACTTGAGCAGCGTCGAGTACATCTTCTGGTTAATACTAATTTTGCTTTCTGTTACGAACAATTTTTATAACTTTTACACATACAGTGAAATTTTTTTTCATTTTATGGCATATACGAAAATACATTAAGAGCTTTTATGGATGTAGAGATACCTGAAGAGTAGTTGCATTTATAGAAGCGTTATCCAATTCAATCTATTAACTTTTACTTCTCTTTGACATTTAAATATTTTGTAGTTTTAATTTTTGGGGGTTTTTTGCATGTTCCTTTTTTATGGGCGTTTGTGCCATATACGTATTGTAAAACTGATGATTTTTTTTATTTATTTAATTCCCATGTTATATAATTTATTTCATCTTTTTAACACGTTACAGCATAGTTGAAAAGTGTTTATGACTTTGTTCATTCTGTCTGTCCGTTAGCACGATAACTGCCGTAAAATCGATTTTATCAAAATGAAATTTTAGTATGTTGTTCAGACGGTCTGTGAGACCTATGGGAATATAAATAAATGATATCACCCAATTAGTTTTGGATTGAATCCGGGTTGAAAAAATAAAATACATTGAAGCCTATGGGACCTACTTTTTCAAACATTTTTTAAGCGGATTTAAAATTCACAAATTGCTTCGAAAGTTTAAGGAAATATTCAAATTATCCCATAAAAAATATTAAAAAAAAATTCAGCAAAATATATTCAGTAGTTTTTAAAATAAAAATTAAAATAATAATTACATCCTTTGTATGAAGAGATCACGTGACCCACTTCAAAGTAAAATATGGCATCCATCTTGTGTCAACATCGTGATTTTTAAAGTTCTTTTTAATTCATACATTTAGTGTAGTATCCGTCCTAAAACCGTTTTATTTTTGCTTAAATTCCGTGCATCTACATATTGAAACAACGCAATTACAATATAGTTGAGTTTAAATGATCATCCAACTTTGATTATTTCTACAACGCATCCATCTTTGACTATTTCTACAACAAAGTCTACTTTTCACTTACGGAGGATGTAAATACCAAAAGATGTAGAATGAGTTGTATAAGAATTGCTGCATTTCTTTAACGCAAAATTATTTAGCCCATGGAGTCTGCAATATAACTGATATGAATGAAACAATCATTCATTTTACAGAGAAGCAAACGATTTTTTGATGAAATTTTGAGCATAGAGTTAAATTACTTGTACCTCCATGATTTTAAGTTTTAAATAAACTTAATTATTATAGTATTGTGATGAATGAAATGAACAGAAAAATGTTTATGAATGAAATGCTGCTTTTATTTAAAGAGCCAGCCGATTTATATTTCGATGACGTCATTTGAAAAAGTTCATTTGTTTTCGATGAAGTTTTCAAATATAATAAATTATTGTAGTATTATGATAATTTTAAAATATTACCAAGCATTTTAGAGATGTTTAAGCCATGCGATTTATATTTCAATGCCGTCATTTGAATGATGTTCATTTTTTTCGATGAAGTTTTAAGTTTTCAAATATAATAAATTAATTTAGTATTGTGATAATTTAAAAAATATTACCGAGGAATGTATCGCATTTTAGACATGTTTAAATAAAATTGCATTGAAGTTGGAAAGTGTTTCATAATCAATACTTTATGCATGATTGATCTTTCTTGTTAGTATTAAATTTAGAATAAGAAAGTTTAATTCTCAACTATCATTGTTTCCCACTTTTTTAGACAATTTATTTTTAATTCCTCATTGTCGATATTCTTATAAATTTTTAAATGATAATGAACTTGGGTATGCCAAATTCATCTCTCTTTCTCTCTCTCTCTCTATGTATATATATTAGAAAAATGTAATAATAAAATTCAAGTAATATTAACATCACCATAGAAGCAAAACCACGGCCATATTGCTGATAAGAGAAAAGAACAGCAATGGCCCAAATTCGATGATTAATCAGCATTAAATTCATCTTCAGGTCTGAGTATTTAATTCTAATTAACCTAAACAAATGCCTGTTTCAAATTGAGCAATAGTACATTACTATAAATACTCGAACTCAGACTACAGACATCAAAATATGAAAAATTAAAATAAGAAACATTAAGGAAATTTGTATTACCTTGTGGCATTAACCCTTCTTCTTTCACCACGTATAATGAATTATATATAGAATGAATTATATATATATATATATACTCAGACAGTATATATATATATATATATATATATATATATATACACAGAAATATATATATATATTTCTGTGTATATATATATATACACACAGCCTTTCCCAATAACGCGCCATTTTCTTTCATAATTATTATTCCAACTTCCTATTTCATGTCCAGCACATATTGCAACTATACAAAATTCTATCCCACGCCACTAATATTAACAAAGTCTGCCAGCACTTCCTCTTTTCCTCGACCATACCATATGTGGTCCCCAATCTTAACCCTACATAAACTTTCTTATATAAAACTGCTTCCCCATCACATTTTTAAAACATAAGGAACACGAAGGCAGCATGTGTCCCATGTCGTCACAATTCCTCTGTCTCCAATGTCACTGTACATTATGTGAACAACCGCAGACGGCATTGAGATTTCTTGAGAGAGAGAACTGGTTGTCGAAGCTCGGTCGAGCCTATGTAACTAAGGTGCGTCTCAAAAGTTTATGCACTTTAGTATAAGCAATGGATATCAGAAGAAGAAGAAAATAAGAAATGAAATTTCATCCCTATATATATTTTATAACGAATAATAAACAATATAAGACCATGAACATATCTGTTTGATTTGCAAGTTTCAATAAACGAAGTAAACACAAAAAATGCATAAACAAACTTGTTTCAAAAGTTTATGCACAAATAACAAAAAACGTGGAAAATCAAAACAAAATATGCAAATAAGGTAGTAATTTGCATAAAACAGCTCTGCAGACGTTTGCCCACTATATATAAGACTGCTGAGTTTCACTTCTCACCATTCAGTACAACAGTTTACAAAACAGTTGAAACAGTTTACAAAACAGTATGAAACAGTTTACAAAAGACGAAGTGTGTGGAATTTGGAGATTAAAAGCTTATGGAAAGTCTGTTCTTCCTATCGCGAAAATATTAAATCGGTCAAAACGAGACATTTATGCTGTGCTACAAAAAGAGCGCGATTATAAAGTAAAAGATAGATCAGGCCATCCAAAATGTACCAGTTCTCGAGATGACAGAAAACTGTTTCGTCTAGCATCTACTCAAGAACGGCCGTTATCTCAGATACAAAGTAAATCAGGTTTAAAAGTATCTCGATCTTACGTTACACAGACGTTTACAAAGTAATTGCAATATAATGCTCGCACGTATGAAACGAATTCCGAGTTTAACTGAAAATCATAAATTACGTCGTATGGAATGTGCTCGGGAACACATGAACTGGGACGATCAATGGGTAACTGCTATATTTAGTGATGAAAAGAAATGGAATATTGATGGCCCAGATGAATGGGCATCAAACTGGCATGACCTGCGCAAAGAACCAAGAGTTTTTTTCAGAAGAAAACAAAGTCGTTCCTTGATGGTCTGGGGAGGGTTTTGCTTTAATGGTGTGTTATCCTTAGCCTTTCTTAAAGGTAAGCAAAATGCGCTAAATTATCAAAAAACGTTAAAGGATCACATATTACCTGCGAATCTAGCAGGACCAAACTTCTGTTTTCAACACGATGATGCTCCCATTCATGTGGCAAAGTCAACGAAACTTTGGTTGCAGTGTAATAACATTGAACTGGCCGGCCAAACTCCCGATTTGAATCCGATGGAAAACCTTTGGGGGATCCTATCCAGAAGAGTTTATGCGAATAAGCGACAGTTTTCGTCTTTGGCCGAATTAAAGTGTGAAATTGAAAACTGCTGGTATAATTTAGACCCAGAAATTCTTCATTCTCTTATTCTGTCAATGCCAGATCGTGTTTTTCAAGTTATAAAACGAAATGGACATCATATTCGTTAAATAACTTCATTTTTTGTTACTTGTGCATAAACTTTTGAAACAAGTTTTTTGATGCTTTTTTTGTGTTTACTTATTTATTGAAACCTGCAAATCAAACAGGTATGTTCATGGTCTTATATTATTTATTATTCGTTATTAAATATATAGCGATGAAATTGCATTTCTTATTTTCTTCCGATATTATTGCTTATACTAAAGTGCATAAACTTATGAGTCGCACCTTATATCTGTTCCAGTATCATATAAAAAGTAGATTTTGATAACGTGAAATGTCTCTTTCCTGGATTATTGTAGCCTATATTATACACACACACACACACACACACATATATATACAGGGTGTCTAAGATCCATACTCAAGGAATAAAAGCCGAGGTCAATGTTTTTGGGGCACCCTGTATATATATATGTCGCATAAAATTTTAAACCCCCTTTTAAATTTATAATAGTTTAAATTTCCTTACATTAAAGTTCCATCCTCACATGTATACTTTTAATATTCGCTCAACACAAACCTAGTTAACGAAGCCCTTTTGATCTCCAAAACAGATACAGTTCACGTTCAAGCATATAAAAGTATTATAAAATTCCTTCTATAATTTACAGCGCTTGTTCCGTCAATTAGCCTTTACCTTGCATGCTTAACCTTATTGAGAATCCAATTAGTTCCCACAATAAAATGACTATTTTATTCCGATTGCACTAAACTTTCCAAATTAACTCGCCAATCACTTGGATTCGTGGTTATGTCATCCAATTCCAAACGATCCTGGTCCAATTTTGTTCATATCTTATCACTTCAAATTTCGGATTATTATCGATTGAAACTTCTGATTATTATCGAATCAAACTTCTGATTATTATCGAATCAAACTTTTGATTATTATCGAATCAAACTTCTGATAATTATCGAATCAAACTTCTGATTATTATCGATTCAAACTTCTGATTATTATTGATTCAAACTTCTAATTGAAGTAAGAAGAAGAATTCCTTGTGCTCGCGACCCTCTGTACAAAATCCTGAAAAACGAAACGCACTTAAATAAAAAATATTTTGCAATTGCTGTTCTGATTCTCTCTTGGCTGCAAATGTTATATATATTTAAAAAAAATCTGATGTGGTCAACACATGACTTTCCTTATATAATGCAATGAATTGACTACTTTTACAATAAAAAAAAAAGTTTTTTTTTATAGTAGATACTTATACTCTTTCCAAGATATTGAATTTTCGTCAATTAGTCGTTATTTAATTGATTTAGCGTCATTCTTATCCATTTGGCTATATATTAATTTGGCAACCTTTAAAAAAAGTTGACATTCCGCCAAATTCGTCGCCAAAATCTCGCCAAGCGTTATAAACGAAGAAATAAGTTACTCTTATAGCAGATAAATGAATATTGGTGTTCAAATACAAAAGTATTACTCAAAGAATCTTTTCTCATGAATGGAACAAACTAGATCCACGAGAATGATGTCACCCAATTTATCGCATGATATTACATATGAAAAGTGAACATGTTTCTCAACAGTTAATATATTTTCTTAATTTATGGGATTTTTTGATAAATGTATTTAAAAAATGTGCAATATCTTGAGAACGGCTCGTGCTAGCGTTCTAAAGTTTATGCCAATCGTTTTCTAAGGAAAAATTACATAAGGAATGTCTATTTGTGTAACTTTATTAAAACTTTTGATTTTTTGATGATTTTTTTAAATTTCACTCGAAAATTTAGGGGGGTTCTGGACATTCGATCCCGTTTAAAAACAATAGAAATTACAAAACACACGCGATCACACGCGGGCCTTAAATAGTGTTATACGATGTATATCTTCTGGATATACGATGTATATCTTCTGAATACGATGTATATCTTCTGGATATACGATGTATATCTTCTGGATGCGATGTATATCTTCTGGATATACGATGTATATCTTCTGTATACACGATGTATATCTTCTGTATACGATGTATATCTTCTGGAATAGCGGGTGTGATTTCAAGGATATAAAAATGAGTCCAAATTTCTGGATAACTAACACACTCATTCAAAAGCACAATAAATTTCTAATGTAATTGTGTTTATTAATATTATAGAATTCTCTCTTTTGCCTAGTTTTGGCAATAAGTATATGAAATTCTAAGCAAGAAAGTACAATAGGACAATCAATACTATTATTTAAAATTTTATAGTAAAACAAGAGGCAAGACTATTTTCTTTTTTTTTAAGAGATTTTAAAACTAATTTTCGCCTATGTTGACTAGTATGCATATCATATGGATAATAACCAGAAAATCTGTAATTAATAGTACGTAAGGATTTATTTCGAACCACTACGATTTGTTGAGAATGCAGATAGTAAATAGGCGTCCCAGATCATCAAACAATATTCCAAGTTAGGTATGTTAGTTTTCTTTTCCTTTATTGCAAAAGAAACTTTGCTACTTGTAAAACAACTATCACGTGCTTTGCAACACAGAATGATGAATGTTGACTTCTTATAAAAGTCATTTGTTTTGTTTTTAAAAATCATATAAATTGCTTGTACTGTGCTAAATTGTACAATAAATGCTCCCTTGCCCTATTCATTTACTCGAAAATAAATAGGCTTCTGAAGATCAGTTTAAATAATCGTACAAAATTTCATTCTATTTGATTAATGCGTTTAGACCTCATCCTGTGTCAGCGAAAACTAGATCATTCTTTTACAGAGATGCTCAAAACGAGTAAATAGTTAGAAATATGATCCTATCATAAAACTTTCTTATTTCACGTGCCTTAAATTACAGAAAATTGAAGTATTCGAAAATTATAACCATAGACAGAGGGTGGATTTTCTCCCACGTGCTTTTTCTCGTATCCTGTGGATCATACTTACATACAGTGTTTGATCAAGGATAAGGCTTATTTTTGAATGCAGAAATTTCAAAAGTTTACCAGAATTTATGTTAAATTCAGCAACAATAGTACATATTTACCTAACAGGATAGTAAGACTTTTAATTAAAAAGACTTAAGTGCTTCGTTATGGCGTGTAATCATTAAACAGGGCTGCCATACCGTTCACGTGATAGAGGATTGTGAGTTATAAAGGCATCAGCATTAGAGCGGGGACCATGGACCACTTTCGAATCGCCTTTGGCTGCGTTCAAACTGACTTCAATTATATTGGATACAACTAGAGTACTAAGGGTGGAAGTCGAGCTCATTGGAAGTAGTCAACTAAATCAAAAATTGAATAAAAAAATATCTACATTTGCTATTTAAGAAATACGTTTCATTTTTTACAAATCAATCATAATATCTGTTTATGTTGAAAAATTGAAAAGAAAGCTTGAAAAATTGAAATGAATGATTGATAAATTTGACGTCTTTCCCGTGCCCCATTTTTTATTCGAAAATAAATAGTCTTTTCAACACCGGTTGTAATAATCGTTCCAAATTCCATTCTATTTGATTATTGTGTTTAGACGTTATCCTGTCCATATATAGAAATCGATTAAAAATGGCTCATTCATTTACAGAGATACTCTAAACGAGTAAATCTTTTGAAATCCGATCCTATCATAATACTTTCCTATTTCACGTGCTATAAATTGCAGAAAAAGTGAACTTACTCGAAAATTATAACAATAGATAGAAGGTGAATTTCCCCCAAAGTGCTTCTTCTCGTATCTTGTTGACAATTATTACAAACTACAGTGTTTGATCAACAGTAAGACATCCTTGAATGCAACAATTTCAAAAGTTTAACTACCAGAATTTATATTAAACCCAGCAACAATAGTATATATTTACCAAAATACAAAAATCTGTTGTGGGCAACACATGACTTTTCTTATATAATGCAATGGATTTACTACTTTTACAGTAAAAAAAACAGGTTTTTTTTTTATAGATACTTATATTCTTTCCAAGATATTGAATTTTCGACAATGAGTCGTCATTTTCATTGATTTAGCGTCATTTGGCGAGATTTTTGTTAATTTGACAACATTTCAAAAAGTCGCCAAGTTGTCGACATTCCGCCAAATTCGTCGCCAAAATCTCGCCAAGCTTTACTGGCGGAAAAATAAGTTATTCTTATAGCAGATAAATGACTATTGGCGTCCAAATACAAAAGTATTACTCTAACTATCTTTTCTTATGAATGGAATGAACTAGATCCACGAGAATGATGTCACTCAATTTATCAAATGGTATTACATATGAAAAGTGAACATGTTTCTCAATAGGAAATATATTTTTTTTTATTTTATAGGACTTTTTGATAATTTTTTTGAAAAATGTGCAATATCTCGAGAACGGTTCCTGTTAGCGTTCTAAAATTTATGTTAATCGTTTTTTAATGAAAAATTACATAAGAAATGTCTATTTGCGTAACTTTATTAGCGATTTTGATTTTTTGACGATTTTTTCAAAATTTCACTCGAAAATTTAGAAGGGTTCTGAACATTCGATTACGTTTAAAAACAATAGGCTTGCAGTGTTTACGGATTGTGATTTTTGTACCAAATTTCGTTCGAATCGGTCCATTCGTCCGTTAGTTATCGTCTCCACAAACTCACTGACACACACACACACACACACACACACACACAGATATCACTTCCAAAATGTTTGATTCGTGATCAGGGATGCTTGAAACGTGCTCTCCCGTCGAAAACTCGAATTCGAATTTTCGACCCCGTTACAAAACTTTCCTTATACATTATGTATATAAGGAAAGTAAAAAGGGGTGCTGACACATCGAAATGTTGTAACAGTTTTTGATGTAAATAACATCTATGGTTGAGTTTTCTTTGTTTGGGAAAAAAACGGAGCGTTACGAAAAATGTAAACACTTCGAACGCTTACACCCCCGAACCTAATAGATAAAAATATGTAAATATTTTCTTTTCTTTTGTCGCAAATTGGGTCCAGATTATGAATATATAAAAATAATTATAATATTTTGAACTTTTTGTTTTGAAAAACTTCTCCGCGCGAGTGTTTTTCATTTTTCTAACTTTCACTCGAAATGTATAGTAAACTATAAAAGATAGATATAAATAGCAAACGACAAATATATGTATTTGAAAATTTAGTATTAAAATCTATATTTATTATTAAAAAAAGCTCTTATGGTTTTAGAGTCATCGTCTAGTCAAGTTAAAAAAGTCTGAAAAATTTTCCGTTTCACAAGTCTGTAATTTTTGTATCTCAAAACCAGATGAGCTATCTTTGAACACTAAGCAATAATTTGTAGCTCTTTGAAAGACCTATAAGTGTATATAATTCGATTTTGGACTGAATTATATTTTTTTGAGGGAATATATATATACAGGGTATTCCAAAAGCATTAAACTCCGCTTTTATTCCTTAAATATTGATCTTAGACATATATATAATAAATTACAAAGTTGTGTAAAAAAAAGGTAGAGTATTTTATGAAATCAATTAAAATTTCCGAGGGAATTAAATTTTAAGAAATACAAAATTTAAATTTTTATACGGTCCCAGTGCAAAAACATTTCCAATGAGTAAAATGTGCCCCATACATTAAAAAGTTGATGCAGAGAATTTCAGCATTTTATCATAAAAAATCCCAGATATATGAAAAGTCAAAAATGCTGACATAAACCACTTTTCGATGCATCAACATGGGTTCTCAGAGGGGAAAAATCATGTTGGCAGATAGAGTTTCAGAGGTCATACACAAATTACGAGAGAAAACAATGATTACATAAATAAATAATAATTTTGCTATTTATTGGTACAAAAGTATCTACACTGTGTAGAAATAATAACTTTACACAAAGATTACAAAGCTTGTTCAAAATGTTTTCCATCCATGCCAAAGATCCATTAAAGATAAGAGGCAGATATTATTTACCTATGATGCATTTCTGCGTTGCGTCATTTGCACTCTTGCTCTAAACATTTACATTTTAATTTGGGATTAATCCCTCACCAATTTTGTTTAAACATATTTCTGGGACTTTTTATGGTAAAATACTGAAATTTTGTACATCACCTTATTAGTGTATGGGGCACATTTTAATCATTGGAAATGTGTTTGTATGGGAGCCATATAAAAATTTAAATTTTGTGTTTCTTCAAATTTAATCCCCTAAAAATTTTTATCGTTTTTATAAAATTCTGCACCTTTTTTTTACTCAAGTTTTTAATTTATTATATATATGTTTAAGATCAATATTAAGGAATAAAAGCCGAGGTCAATGTTTTTGGGACACCCTATATATATATATATATATATATATATATATATATATATAACATTAGAAAAATCAAAAAATCAGAAAATTAGATGCATTAACATTAATGTTTTGAATTTTATTTTCGCAAAAAAATGTAACTTTTGTCAGTATTGAAACTACGTTTTGTGCGCCCTTATAATGGTGTATAGTGGCATTCTCGATTATCCAGTTTTCCTATGAATTCTTGTTTAGTAGGAATTTTCATCTTTGATTCATATTCATATTCAGTTCTGCATGTTTGGGAAGTTGTATTCTGAATTGCTTGTCCAGTCTTCAGCTTAGACTCACTGGACGGGTTTGGGAGTATTTCCGTGAACGTTCGTACTACCTCCCTGGTAGAATTTCGACTTGTTCATTCCGGTGCTTCTAGATTAAGTTGTTGAGGTTGATCGTGTATACACGTGGTCGAAGAGGAATGATTCATGCCGCATGGTAATACAATTTTCTTAATGTATCCTTTTTTCATTTTTTCATTTTTTGATGCCTGTAGTCTGAGTTTAAGCATTTATAGTAATGTACTATTGCTTAATCTGAAACAGGCATTTGTTTGGGTTAATTAGAGTTAAATACTCAGACCTGAAGAGGAATTTAATTCTGATTAATCATCGAATTTGGGAAGGTTCTGTTCTTTTCTCTTATCGGCATTATGGCCGTGAATTTGCTTCTATGGTGATGTTAATATTACTTGAATTGTATTTTTATTTTTTTATTTTTACATAATTCTTATTATTACATTTCAAATATTTATCCATATACTTGTCTGCTGCATTATGCGCGTATTGTATATTGGTTTCTTATTTTCTGTCTAGTTGTTTACGAGTTTCTGTGGTAACATTCATTTTTAATTAGTTAGAACTGAATTACACTAAAGTTAGCTGCATTTGCGCTGAATTGGTGTCAAATTTTAACTTCATTTTTATCTCATTATCCCTTATCTTATCATTTTAAAATGTCTGGTAATTGTAATTCCTAGGTAATAATTCTATTCTTAGCCATTGTTATTGTGATCGATCTTAGTTTTTCATATATTGAATATCTTATTGTTTTTGTGATCGTACGTAGCCTTTCATACGTTGAATCTCTGAATTGTTGAACCATTAAATAAATGCATATTTATTGGAAGAATTTGAATTCTGTATTTACAGCAATGGTTGTATTATTCTTAGATTATATTAGTTCTGAAGTAAAATATTGTGTTTCATGTTGTATTGATGGATGTTAATTTGAATCAATTTATTCTGGAATAGTCAATGTGTATATGTATATTATTCCACTATCTATCCTAGTTTTGCTTATTCCTAAGCATTTATTTAATCCGGGTCTTAATGTGTCTACACATTAGTTTATATATTTTCAAAGTGTTTTAGATGATCCATTAGTTTGAAAAATAATGGTACCTTTCTTATGTTGTAATTGTGTCTCCACCTTTGTAATTGAATTAAGGTGCATTCTTGGCTAAAGAGTCTCTTTTTTTAATGCAAGTGTCTTTATTTTGGGGAAATAAAGGTTACTATCATTCCCTATTACATGATGTCTTATTATAAAAAATTAGCGACTGGCAACTGGATGCTTTCTGACATCCAAGCTCGGTATTCGAGAACTTGTTGGGGTTCTCCTAGATCGTTATCCAGCTACCAACAATATCCTTTATCCTCTATGACTATTCCATCTTCATTCGGTACATCCAGCCAGTATTCTTTATTCACTTCATATAACTTTCAATCGTACAGCCATGCATCACTAAATAACACACTTAAATTTAAATCTTGTAATTCTAATAGATGTAAAACTTGTCCGTTTGCTAATAGTAATCAGATCAATTGTAACAATAATCTTGTCTTCTGTAAAACATATAATTGTATCTACCAAATTGAATGTAAAAAATGTAATATGTCATATATAGGTCAAACCAGCAACCCTCTGCATCTCCGAATTAACGTACACAGGAATCACATAAAATTTTTTTCAAATAATGCAACTTCCTTTAATGAATCAAAATTTGAATACGAACATTTTTCTAAACATGGGTTCGACAACATTGAAATTAGTATTCTGTGTATTCAGAAAAATTACTATGACAGATTGTTTCTTGAAAATGAATTCATTTGTGCACACAAAACCATCTTTCCATATGGACTCAATCAAATATATAACCATCATAATATAGTTAAAAAGTCCTTTAATTCTCCTAATGAAGACCATAATATTTATAATTCCTTCAACAATCATAAAAGTAAATCAAAAAGAACTAAAAGAGCAAGTAAATATAATAAAAAATTGCCATCATTATCTGAACTAAAAAATGCCATCCTTCAGCAACATGCAAATTTTAAAATTACTTTTGATTGGAAACAATGTAAAAACTGGATTTTCGCAATTAAAAAACAGCAATTAAATATGGTATATAATCTTTTTCTAAGTACTGCATTTGATAACGTTCATTTTAAACATTTATTCTATGATTTGCTCATTACCAGAAGTAAAAATCTTAATAGTTATTTTTATGTCACAGACTTAAACTTTAATGACGAATCAAAACAAAATACTAAAATAAATGAATATTGTACCTTGAATTTTACTAATTCTGTATTAAATAATCTGAAGATAAATAATTTTTTAAAATCGGTTTCCAATTACTTTCCAGTCAAACATGTAAATCATAAAATTGCATATAAATATGATAAACCGCTAGGACGTTATATTTTCAACTATAATCAAATTGCCAAATCAGTAGATATTAATCAAAACTATGAATTGGATAAAGAGTCATATTGCCACTGTCATTTAGAAAAATACAAAGACTTCGTAGATAAACACCATGGGCATGTTATAACGGGAAATCTAAATATTATTAATTATGATGCACTAAGATCACTGATGTTACTGGGTACTAAGTACCGTATACCTACTAAATTTAAACATAAATTAATATGTAAAGGTTTATTTCTTGACTTAAATAAATTTATTTATAAAATCAGTTATAAATATCAAATCCCTGTAGAAGCCTTTAAACCTTGGAGAGTCTTAATAGAGCAATACTTAAATCATTATATATATAATCAGAAAATTAATAATTCATATAAATTTAATTCAATTAAAAATGATATTAAAGAAATACAAAATGATTTTGTCATTACATATGTCGATAAGGCAAGTGGAAACTACTCAATTATATGTAAATATTATTATAAAAATACCCTTCAGTCACACTTACTTAATAATCATATCTATAATTTACATAAAACTAACCTTAAAATCTTATACAATAGAATATCAGCCAAATATAAGCAAATCCATCTAAAAAATAGTTGTAATAACATTCCATATATTGTTTTAGTACCCAAGTTTCATAAATCCCCTGTTGCTTTTCGAACCATTACCAGTGGGCATAATTCTTACATTACTAATGCTGGAAAATTATTATTAAAGATATTACATGAAGTATCCTCGTCAGATGAAATCTCAAATAATTGTCATATTGTAAAAAACAGTTTTGAAGTAGTTAAGAAATTGAAAACTCTTACTAATATTCGTAGTATTTATACCTTTGATTTCAAAGATTTGTTTAATAATATTAATATAGATGATCTGTATAGAATTATTTTAGGAATTTTTGAAAAATATAATATCAACCTAAAATATTCAAATTTTCTTTTTAAAAAATTACTTAACTTCACTCTTTATGAGAATTATATTCAACATGGTGGTACTATTTTTAAACAACAGGTTGGTATCCCACAAGGGGGGGGTGCCTCATCTTTGTTAGCTAATCTGTATTTATTCTTCTATGAAAAAAACATTAATCCAAGCTTGCATAATATGCACATGTTTAGATATATAGATGACATTTTATGTGTATCCCCAAATAATAATATCCCTATAGTATTAAACTTTTATCCAAATAATTTACAATTAAATGCAAGTAATAATGACACAAATGTTGCAAACTTTTTGGATTTAAATTTAAATTTACAAAATTGTAATATGGTTATAAACTTGCATGATAAAAGACAGGATTTTAAATTTAATACATCAAAAATTCAACATTTTGACTCTTGTCTGCATATATCTGTATTTAGAAATATTATAATAAACCAGGCTCTTAGAATCAATAAAATTTGTGATGAATATTATAAATTAGCGCACTTTAAG
>OX578151.1:116366323-116723823 GCA_951213105.1 Amaurobius ferox
TCGAAGCAATTTGTGAATTTTAAATCCGCTTAAAAAATGTTTGAAAAATTAGGTCCCATAGGGCTCAATGTATTTCATTTTTTCGACGCGGGTTCAATCCAAAACTAATTGGGTGATATTATTCATTTATATTCCCATAAGTTCTACAGACCGTCTGAACAACATACTAAAATTTCATTTTGATTAACTCATTTTTACGGCAGTTATCGTGCTAACGGACAGACAGACAGACAGACAGAATGAACAAAGTCATAAACACTTTTCAACTTTGTTGTAAAGTGTTAAAAAGAAAAACTTAAACTAAATTCAACTATCTAACTGGCTTACAAAACAAAAGTAAATATCAACTAATCCTCAAGCAAATGGAAAAAAATAAATAAATAAAATAAATATCGAATCAACAACTCAATGAAAAATATCATAATACAAAGGTATGGAATCGACATACCTTTGTATTATGATATTTTTCATTGAGTTGTTGATTCGATATTTATTTTATTTATTTATTTTTTTCCATTTGCTTGAGGATTAATTGATATTTACTTTTGTTTTGTAAGCCAGTTAGATAGTTGAATTTAGTTTAAGTTTTTCTTTTTTCGTTTCCATACCTTTGAATTTTGTTGATTTTCTGTAACTTGATAGCTTGTGTTTCGTATGTTTTATCCATTTGATTGATGATTTGCTGTAATATATTTTATTCTGTGGGTGTTTTAAAAAGTTAGGTTTATCGTGTTACATCCTCTTACTTTTCGTTCATTGGATTTTCAAACTACTATTATTATTGAAATCATTTTATTTATGAGCTGCATTTGCGCAATAAATTAAATGTATTTTGCATTTTCAATCCATTTACTTAATAACTTTAAATTCTTTATTTAATCATATTTGCATAGTATCCCTTCATATTTTGTAAGCTATAGTATCTATAAAAATTTATATATATATATATATATATATATAAAGTATCTGTTTGGGGCGGCGGTTACAATCGAACACGGGTTCTCCTCGTGCAATCTTCTCTTTATAACCACTGAGCTATCTCGGCCTCAACACATAATAGTGAAAAGTAACTGATGGCAATTCTTTATTCTAAAGTGATACATGCACTAATCACTGGACTTAAATATTTTCTTCCCAACTGTTTTCTCCATAAATAGACACTTTCATTTGGAAGCCCTCACAACTAAGGCATATAAATGCTTTTTTCAGTATCATCATCCCAATATTGGATATTTCGATGTACAAAATCAAGTAGTATTTGTCTGTTTTTTTTTTTTTTTTTTTATTTTTTTGTGAAGATAATGTAAATTAAACGTATATTATCTTTGAAACTCAGATAAGGCCCAACTTTTTTCTTTTCTATAACCGAAAACTCAAAGTTTGGATGTGTTTTAATGTACAAAAGTATATATATTATTTGTATTTTTATAGCGAAAACGAAAGTAAATCAAGAGGATTTTCTAAACAGGCTATGCAAAAAGCCATGGTTGTCAAAAAGTGACCACAATTAAGTTTTTATGGTGAGTTTTATTAGAAAACAAGAAAGATCAATCATGCTTAAAGCATTGATTAAGAAACACTTTCCAACTTCAATGCAATTTTATTTAAACATGTCTAAAATGTAATACATTCCTCGGTAATATTTTAAAACTTCTCACAATAATACAATTTATTATAGTTGAAAACTTAAACATTCATCCAAAAAAATGAACTTCATTCAAATGACGACATTGAAATATAAATTGCCTGGTTTAAACATCTCTAAAATGTGATATATTAATCGGTAACAATTTTAGAATTATCATAATACCACGATAATTTATTATATTTAAAAACTTCATCGAAAACAACTGAAATTCATTCAAATGACGTCATAGAAAAAAATAACACGCCTGGCTCTCTCTAAAAAAGCAGCATTTCATTCATAAATAATTTCCCATTCAAGTCATTCATCACAATACTATAATAATTTATTTTATTTAAAAATTAAGACCATGGAGCTATAAGTAATTTAACTCTATGCTTAAAACTTCATCGCAAAAAATCGTCCTTCTCTCGGTAAAGTCAATGAATATTTCTTTCATATCAGCTATGCAGACTTCATGATCTAAATTCTTTTGCATTAAAAAAATACAGCAATTCCTATACAACTCATCCTACATATTTTGCTGTTTACATTTGGCTTCGTTAGAGAAATAATCAAAGTTGGATGCTCATTTAAACTCAAATATATTGTCATTGCGTTGTTTCAGTATGCAGATGCACAGAATTTAAACGAAAATAAAGAGGTTTTACGACGAATACAACACTCAATACGAATTAAAAAGAACTTTAAAAATGACGATTTTGAGACAAGATGGATGCCGTATTATATTTTGAAGTTGGTCACGTGATCGCTTCATGTAAGAGGTGTAATTATTATTTTAATTTTTATTTAAAAAACTACTGAATATATTTCGCTGAATTTTTTTTATATATTTTATGGAACAATTTGAATATTACCTAAAATTTTCGAAGCAATTTGTGAAATTTAAATCCGCTTAAAAAATGTTTGAAAAATTTGGTCCCATTGGGTTCAATGTATTTCATTTTTTCAACCCGGGTTCAATCCAAAACTAATTGGGTGATATTATTTATTTATATTCCCATAGGTCCTACAGACCGTCTGAACAACATACTAAAATTTCATTTTGATTAAGTCATTTTTACGGCAGTTATCGTGCTAACGGACAGACAGACAGACAGACAGACAGAATGAACAAAGTCATAAACACTTTTCAACTTTGTTGTAAAGTGTTAAAAATCATAATTCATGGGCATTTAAAGATATCAAATTAAATGTGATTACGGAGGTTAATTAGTGTAGGGAAAATAAAAATAAAGCAATTTTACCCAGTTAAAAACTAGTTTCGGTTTGAAGAAAAACAAATAAATATAAAATAAATAAATAATAATAATAATAAAACAATAAAATCCATCCAATCTCGCTTTTTTGTTTAAACTCGGGGTTTGAGTAACCACGGATTCATTAGATATCTTCTCCCACAGAGATAGACATTTGACCAGTCCGTAAAGTGTTCGAAACATGTTCAGAATATCCCAGAACGCATACTTCCGTCCTACACTCGGATTCCAAATATTTCGAGGGGAAATAAGCATTCTCCGAGAGAAAGTAAAAATACAGTAACGTAAATCAACGAATTTAACATTCCACATCAACAATTTAATCCATTATCAGCCCATAAACATTCGTTAACACAAGATAGTAGTCATCACTGCTACAGTTAAGTCTCAAATCCGTTAACAGGGAAAAATCATCAGCACAATTATCCCCTCCCGCAACAAGCCATAAATTACGTCTAATTATCATTTAATTATCCGAATGCGTTGGCGATAACACAAACACGAAACAATCGTTCCTATAATCGGCACAATCCCTAAAGCGAAACCGCAGCGACGTCGAAAAGACGTTGTTCAGAGGTCAATATTGAATGTTTCCAGTGTTTTACAGACGATTTTGTGAGGGACGATTAGCGGTGATAACGTTTCGGCTGAGACCGTGCCGCAATGTAAGTGGGGCAAGAGAGCGAGCCGAAGTTGAGGTGGTCTCTACTTGAAAGAGCAAAGGTTGCCGATTTCTGAACCAATTTAGTCGCCAAATGGAATTGTAATCGTTCGTGAGAAGGCGCCAATGGAATATGCAAATAACGCAGTTGCAGTTAGTTTATCGATATTGAGGACATCAGTTTCGTTTAAAGATGCGTGGGAAAACATTTATGAGCACGAATTTCGGCATCGTTTGGTGAGAAAAGTTTTCAGATGTTGCCGCGGTAGCATGAGATGACATCGAGCTGCGAGTTTGATTTAATGTTCATTGATAAATTTCGGTATTTTGTCTATAATTCAGATTTTGTCACAATGCCTTAAAAAGTATTTTATGTATCTACATGCTTTACGTCAAAAATTAATGTTTTTACATAAAGATCCGTAATCAAAACATTTTGAAACACTAGTATGTTCTATGTCGGTGATCTTTAACCTTGAAGAACCACAGCCAGTCAGTTGTTGGCTCGCAGGCCGCACGTATAAATACACGCGCATACGCACACATGTACGTAAGCACGAATACGTAAACATGTCTTGTATTCACAAACACATATGTACTTACGTACACATGCACATTCATGAAATATATAACTTAATTTATTGAAATTTCAACTCGTCATTAATCCTGTCGCGAGTACGAATTGCTGTACTGTTTGTTCACGAGGCTTGAACCAATGTTTGTTTAGTTCCAAGGCCAAGGTTTGTTCATAAGGCTTGAACCAATGTGTGTTTGGTTCCAAGGCCAAGGTTTGTTCATAAGGCTTGAACTAATGTTTGTTTGGTTCCAAGGCCAAGGTTTATTCATAAGGATTGAATCAATGTTTGTTTGGTTCCAAGCCCAAGGTTTATTCATAAGGCTTGAACCAATGTTTGTTTGGTTCCAAGGCCAAGGTTTGTTCATAAGGCTTGAACGGATATGAGATTTAGAAAGTAAAGTAGTAAGTATCCAGCAATGTAAATATTGCAACTATCAAGAAACTGCAAGCTTCTTACAAAGATTCTTAGGAAGTGTAAACGTTTATAACTAATTCTTGGATAATTATGCTAAAATTAGAGTTCTTCTTAAGAAAATTTAACCTGGAGGTGGACATATGATTGTTAAAAAGCATTTCAACACCCAAAGGATATTTTAACATTATTGTTACAAATTATCCTCTGGAATCGTGTGTGTATTTTCAGGATACAAGCATGAGTTCAAATTTCTGGATAACTAACATGTTTATTCACAAGCACAGCGCAAACAGGAACAATATACAGAAAAACAGCACTTAAATGCTCCACTAGTTTCACAAAACAACCGATACTATTTTCAATACATTGACGAATACAGTAGAATGTAGCTCGTATAACGTTAACTGCTCTCCAACTGAGTGATGACTTCTTTTATATACTATCTATAGAAACGTCTGAAAATGTCTCATATCTCGTAGAATATTGTCTATTTCGAAAAGTTTCCAAATGTCGCCAAATAGGCTATAAATCGATAAATATGGTAACCCATCTTCGAACTTCGGCATATAGCAACCCTAGATTCACGTTACGGGAATGGATGCTTGTTCGGGTGTTTTCTCAATATGGTTTTGAAAAGATACTCCAGTGACTGGGAGAAAAAGTGACTCAGAGCATTTCACACATTAGTAACATTATTCAACCTTAATTGCTCTTGTTATATTTTATGATGTTTCGCAAATGTATATCCCTGAGATTTTCAAACAGGAGCACCCAACCGGCTCTGTGCACCTTGTTGCCTATCATTGAAAGAACTAGCCAATAACTGAACTAGAGTGTTTTGCTATTGCTCATCCAATCGATAAATACTACTGTTATCTTTATGGAAAACATTTCAGTGTACACACTGATTATGCTGATTTGGTATGGGCTAAAGAATATTAATCATCCAACTGGTGAATTCTTTAGATGGCCACTTAAACTTTCTATGTATGACCTTGAAATCAAATATAAAAAATGTTTCATTGTGAAGCATATACATGTTAGCTATAGAAATTCAATATTTCATCATGTAATTGCATTTATTTACTTAACCTATAGATGACGTTGAAGAGTATCAAAAATTAGGCAATGCAACAACTCATTCTAAATTCAAGAAAATTAGTAATGTACTCACTATCAAAGAGATTTACTAAAATTGTTATTCTTAGCCGGAGATTATTGATAATACTAGAAATAATGAGCACACGTTTCAACATCCCTGAACTCAAATAGAATACTTTGGAGGTAATGTCTGTGTGAGTTTGTGCGTTAATTAAGGCCGCAGCCAGGCAGAGGCCAGAGGTGGCTAAGCCCCCCTCCCCTCAAGAGGTATACTCAGCCCCCCCCCCCCCCCTGATAAAAAAATATTTAGTAGTGATATGAAATTTCATATAAAATGCCATTCAAATTTTGCGATTTTCTTTGATATTTTTTTTTATAAATTACTTCGTTTTAAAGGTTTCTTAATTTAGTTGAATTTATGATTATACTAATGATCAATGAATTTGCATATTTAATTTACAAATATTTAAAAATTATGACAACAGTATTTAGGATAATTTTGTATTATTGTGGGGGTTTGTTGTTATACATTATAGAGTTAAAATCAACTGAAGAGTAGGTAAGAGTTCATATTAAGTATTAACTTGTATTAACTTTCAGAATGTTTCTACAAATTATGAACAGCTTTATTACTAGTTAATGCTTACATTAAAATCCATTGTAATTATCATATATTGATGTATAGTAGCTATATGGATATTAATAATTAGCTCTTAAGCTTGCAAATATAAATATGCAATTATTTGCTAATCATTTATATGAATTAAAATATATAATAGTAACTATTATGGTTTATAAATGCTAATGATTAATTGTGGTTTGGGTGAGCACCTCCTTTAAGACTGTTGAGTTCCCGTTGAATTTCCCTCCAGTTCCCCTTCAATTTTGTCTCTGGCTACTGCTTTAATGTGTGTGTGTGTGTGTGTGTGTTCGGGAGTTTGCTGAGATGAAATATTTTACGAACGAATGAAGCATTCAGAAAATAATTTGGTACGATTATTACAATCAGTGAATACTGGAACTCTATTGATTCGCTGTTCGGAAGACACCCCCAAGTTAAGAATGAATATTTGAAAAAAAAAAAAAAGAATCATTAATAAATCAAATCATATAATTAATCATTTCGGAAGCAAATTTTCAGTAAAATACGAATGACACAAACTTTAGAATGCTATTATGAATTATTCTCGATCCGAAAATTGCACGCGGTCTCCGCAAACACAAAAAAAGATATGAGAATCACAATTAACCGTATATTCAACACACCGTTCATGAAACAGGCGATTCCGCGGAAATGAATATGCATCCCCTCTTAGCCCATTCCACAATATCCACCCCCCACCCACCCCTACGACAAAATGAGTGGTTCCTTATCAGGATCGTTTCTACTTATATATACAGGGTGTCCCAAAAACATTGACCTCGGCTCTTATTCCTTAAATATTGATCTTAGATATATATAATAAATTACAAGGTTGCGTAAAAAAAGGTACAGAATTTTATGAAATCGATAAAAGTTTTCAGGGGATTAAATTTGAAGAAATACAATATTTCAATTTTTATACGACCCCCGTACAAAAACATTTCCAATGAGTAAAATGTGCCCCATATACTAATAAGGTGACATACAAAATTTCAGCATTTTATCATAAAAAGTCCCAGCGATATGTTTAAACAAAGTTAGTGAGGGATTAATCACAAATTAAAATGTAAATGTTTACAAGAGTGCAAATGACGCAACGCAGAAATGCATCAGAGGCAAATAATATCTGTCTCTTATCTTTAATGGGTCTTTGGCATGGATGGAAAACATTTTGAACAAGCTTTGAAATCTTTGTGTAAAGTTATTATTTCTACACAGTGTAGATACTTCTGTACCAATAAATAGCAAAATTATTATTTATTTATGTAATCATTGTTTTCTTTCGTAATTTGTGTATGACCCCTGAAAAGCGATCTGCCGACATGATTTTTCCCCTCTAAAAACCCATGTCGATGCTTCAAAATGTGGTTTAAGTCAACATTTTAGCCTTTTCGTATCTCTGGGACTTTTTATGATAAAATGCTGAAATTTTGTACATAACCTTATTAATGTATGGGGCAGATTTTACTCATTGGAAATGTTTTTGTACGGGGGCCGTATAAAAATTTCAATTTTGTATTTCTTAAAATTTAATTCCCTTGAAAATTTTAATCGATTTCATAAAATTCTGTACCCTTTTTTACGTAACTTATTATATATGTCTAAGATCAATATTTCAGGAATAAATGCCGAAGTCAATGTTTTTGGGAACCCTGTATAGTACGTCTATATGTTTCTATCGCGGAAGGGATCCGTGACTTGCGATAACTTGGGAGATTCGTTAAAAAATTAAAGACATTCCTCGGATAAAAAAATTATAATTAATCAACGGTATGAAATTATTTTTTTTTCTAGTTTAAATTGTGGTATTGTATTCAAGTGCTGAAAAAAAAAATGAACGATGGATGGCAAGTCAATTTCTGTATATCGTAATATAAAAAATCGAAGATGTTTAAAACGCATGAAAAGTATATATTTTAAAAATTCATTAAAAATCGTCTAATAATTGTATGGATTCCATTCCCAGTTTGTTTGAAAGATAATTTTTCGATCTTCCGATGGTGTCAAGATTGAAACTCTGTGATAATATCTTAGGTCGTTAGGGAATCGATTTGTGTGAATATCGGCCGAAATCGCTGTAAATCAGGCTAGAACATAAAATAACTAAAAAGCTAATTAGAAATTTAAAAAATAAAATAAGCCGAGCTGCACCTATTCGGGTCCTGAAGTACCTGTATACAAAATTTCATGGCATAACACGATTAGATTTCCTGCTACAGACTGAAACACAGATAGATATCTCCCTTTATTAAGTAAGGTACCCAAATTCTTGTAGGATGAAAGGAGAATTACTTTAAAGTGCTTATAATGTTATGAATGTGTAAAATATTTCTCGACATGCTGTTTCTTACCAAGGAGAAAACACATTTACAGGCAACCATTGCTTCATTTGAAGATCCGGGTTGCTTCATTTTGTCAACCAATTTGGTGACGTTGGGGCCAAATTTGGCGAAATATCTCCAACTTGGCGATTTTTATAAATCACGCGAATTTTTTAATTATCGAATTTTCTCTCTCTGTGTGTGTATCTTATTAAATAATAAATGGCATAATTTAATAAATGGCATATATTAAATAATTTGGCTAATAACATTAAATGATATAAGATTAGCTAAATGATTTCCATTCGTCGACGTTAAAGAGCTGTTGCCAACTTTATTTTAAATAAATTTTGCAAAAATACTTTAAGGAATAACTTGTGGGGGGGGGGGGGGGGGGCGCACATTCTGGCGGGGGATAGGTTCGAACTCTGAACTTTTTGATTACTGAGCCCGTACTATGTCATCTGGCCTAAAAGAATTCTCATAGGCCGAGGGAATAGCCGGCGAGGCTTTTGTAGCGATGAGTTACGTAATGCTGCCCCCTCAAATTTGATAGAAAAAGCTAATGGAATATATATTTTTTTTCTATTCTGATACAGATTATGGCAGACGTAGATCTAAACAATATGCAATATGAATTCATGAGGAAATCGAGGGGGGAGAATCACACGCCAGATATTTATGATGTGAAACATTTTAAGGCGTAGGGTATGAAGTAAATTATGAAAGAAATATGAAGGGAATGTAACGAAAGTGACATTGTACTGTTACGAATAATACCTAACTGGAAAGCAATGTTACAATTCGAAGGCCTGGGTCGTTTGACTTTGACGATAAATTCGATAACCTTTATTACGAGTTTGGCGAAACATCACCAACTTTTAGCGAGTTCTGAATTTTGTGGATTGGCTAAGTATTTTATAATCCGTTAGTGTTTCTTGCTGAATTTTTCACGTGAGGTACATAAGCTCGTTATAGTTTAGATGGGTTGCTAATGTGATGCGAGTAAAAGTATATCCGCCGAATTCTATACAGAACGCAGGATATATATATATTTTTTTTAATTTATTTAAAAAAAAAAAAAATCTGCGATATCTCGTACGCTCTCCCTGTGAAGTTACATACAAATAATTTTCATCATGGTTAACTTCGTCGCTTGTGGTCCAGTTCGGACAAAATAAACTGCATACTATTAATCTTTCAAACTGTATAATTTAATGGGGGGGGGGGAATTAAAACCCAGAAAATATCGAAACTTTTTTTAAGCACCTTGTACCATTGTCACATACAACAACCTTTTACTATTGGAAATATGCGAAAGGAGTGATATTTCACATCAATCTATAACGAGTAACAGGAGTTACTCAGTATTTTTTTTTTTTTTTTTTAATCTTGTGGTAACCCTTCTCTACTATGAGCGGCAAAAACTGCGAACTGGTCGAAGGGAAAGGTGGCGGTGTGATGCGCAATGGTTGCACATCATCGCATAAGACCTGACTAACCTAAATTTCAAACCCGCAGATCTAAATTGGATGTCCGCCAAATCGTTGTTAACTCTGCCAAATCTGGCGCGCATTTCAGTGAAAACTGCTTCAGAAGGAGATTTTCTTTCAAGGAATGTACGGGAGGAGAAAGAAATGTTCAAGAATGTTGACCTCTCTTTTGGCGAAGTCGGGGGCAGAGTGGAATTTTTTCCTGCCCTTTTTTCTTCTTTTACTTGTTACTTTAAGAAGATTTTTTTTTTAATTCTCTTCTTTTTCTACTTCTTTCACGACCAAGGACGTGAGAACTAGCCGACGGCAGACTTTAACCTACATAGGTTGGGGCCGCTCGAGGAAAATAATAATATTAAGAAAATGTTTTGACGAGGCTTGTTTTATTATTATTTTTTTAAATCTCTGTCGACGTGGGAATGTTTTGTTTTTGGATTTTTTTATACGTATATATAGATGAATAACTGTGTATTGTTGAGCCCTTGTTTATGAGGTTGCTAAAAATAATAGCCGTAATGGGAGGTATGGCATACAAGAAGGGTGCGCAGGCGATAAGGAAATTTCCACGCATCTATGCCACCCCTGATGAAGAGGTCGTAAACTGTTCTCGAAACTGCCCACATGATGGTTTCCGGGATGTCGTATAGAAGTAATGCTCGATTTTTTAATTTTGGGGGCATCTGTCCAATATTTCGTGATGCCGTTTGTTTATGATAGTGGTTCTCAAACTTGGGACATCGGTCCAATATTTTGTGGCACCATTTATTATTGTTCGCGGTTCAAAAGTTGGAACACTATTTTGTGTGTCTAATTGATAAGACATTGACAAACGTGAGAATCTCAAATATTCTATGCACAATTTGTTTATGATAACGGTTCCCAAACTTGGTATCTAATACACTTGTTTGTGGCCACATTTTTGGAGTGGTTTCCTTGGGACTTCCAATCCAATACAAGGACGTTTGCGGCCAATTTTTATAGTAGTTGTTCTCAAACTTGTGGTCTTAAGTCAAATATTTTGTGGTGGTGGTTCTTGAACTTGTGGCCTCGGGTAAAATTTTGCGGTATTGGTCCCCAAACGTATGATCTCAGGTCAAATATTTTGAAGCAGTAGTCCTCAAACTCGTGGTCTTAGTTCAAATACTTTGTGGTAGTGGTTCCCAAACTTTTCGCCGAACACTGTTTACTTAACTACAATTCAACGAAACATCTATACCTTTTGTTATTAATTAGTTTTTAAAAAATGTTGTACTGATAGTAGATATATAAATAATTCATTTTTAAAAATAAAACTGTAATATTTTAAATAAAATACATTAGATATAAACCTACAACATTATATATAAAATTTTTCTAAAAGTCTTACAAATTTTGACTATAAAATAAGATATGTATAACATCTTTGAAGTGTATATTAAGAAAAAAAAGGGGGCAGTATCTATGTGTTTGTGTCTGTGCGCCATAGAGGAAAATCGAAGCCATTACAAAATTCGGTACAGGGAAAGGAAGGGGTAGATCCTTGATATCCGTCACGGGGGCAATTTTTTAAAATGTGAGCCATCTTGAAAATCAGACCTGAACGGAATTTGTTACACAATTTCTCAATTTTTGACGAATCCATAAAATTAACTCATGCGGTTTTCAGGATTTAAGATGCAATTGATTTTAAAATTCCGGCATCAATAAAACCATTCATAATCACAGTCCGACCTTCAAATTTTAATAAAAGGAAAATTTTCAAAAGGTATTACAACTTATCGCACTGAGGGGGCGCGGTAGCCCATTGGTTAGCGCTCTGGAGTTGCACTCGGTAGGCCCGGGTTCGATTCCAGCCACTGCCAAAACTGCCGCCGTGTTCACGCGGAGTACGATCACGTTAAACATGTGGTACATGTAACATGTGTCACGTTAAACATGTGGTATATGTGGTACATGTGGTCACGTTAAACATGTAAGTGAAAATAATTTGAGGCAGAATGTGAAAACCAAAAGAAAAGATAAAGTAGTGTAAAAATGTATAGAATTGTTGATATTCCAAGAAATTTTCCAACGAACAAGATTTGGACTCCTATTTAGGGGTTTAGGGGGGAAAAAAATGATTTGGATGTTATTTCATGCATGCTTTTGTCTTGCATTAAATGATTCCATTTTACATACTTTTGAAACAAAACTGTCACATATCCTGCTTCAGTGGCGCAATTCAATGTATGTTAAGAGTTCTTTTTTCTATTTCTCTCACGGGCGTCCTATCATGTCACGTGACCAAACACCGAAAAATATATTCCACTACGAAACAAGCTCAGAGCCATTTTTTTTATCTGTTCTTCCTTACCAAGATCATACATACGATAACCGAAAAGAGGAATTCTGGAAATTTCAGAGGAATCGTGTCGTATTACACGCTCAGACGATCACGAGACGAAGGGCCTCCCGTTTTGTCAACCCTACGTTCAGGATCGTCTGCGTGGGAATCTGACCTGCTGCCATCGCAGGGGTGAAAAAAATGGGACAATCATTCAGGGATGCTTTCTGTGTAGGAGGATGGTTCTTTTCAATTAAAAATAAAATAAATTCCATCAATATTATGGGCTGATTCGTGTAGAGCAGCAGATTTTAATCCTTTTTCTCTTCGGTTCACAGGCGTAGCCATAATGTCGGAAAACAGGTGTGTGTGTGTGTGTGTGTGGGGGGGGGGGGGGGGGGGGCTTAAGGTGCTTAATTTCGTGTAAAGTCCCTATGGAAAACTAATGTAATTTTCCCGTCAATGATCAGTTAGTTGGGTTTAACATTTTTTTTCTCCGTTTTTGATCTTATTTTCAACAAAGCTTTTTTTTTCAATGTCGAAAAGGCGTTGTTGCTTTTAAATGAGCGACATAGGCGTAGCCAGAATCTCTGAGCAGAATGTTACGAGAGAATTGGGTATGGGGTGGGGAGGTTATTGGCTGGATTTTGTTTTCTAATATAGACCTTGTGGCGAACTATTGTAATTTTGAAATTTTCTCCCAATGAAGATAGATTGTAGACTTTTCACCTACTCACTGATGAACGTCACTATTTCCATGGTCTCCAAAAGTGATTTTTAAGAACTTAAAGCATCCCAGCCTTCAACAAAGCGGTTTGGATCATTTGGAATTTTAGCATTTTTTTTTAGGGGGGTGTGGGAAAAATCTTTAAGGAGAAAACGTATAAGTGAGTCAGAAGCTGTGCTTCTCCATATTAATGTGTGTATGTGGAATGATTTTTCAATATAAACCAATCATAATTTTAATCAATCAAATGTCATTTTTTAAATAAATTTTCGAAGTCTAGAAAACACTTTATAAAATAGGGTATGAGTTATGTTAACAATAATGATTATCGCTGATCTAAATTATTATCTCAGACATTATTTGCTAATTGAAGCTATTTTTGCCAATTTCCGTGTACCTTTACCTACACTAATCCGAGTTTCAATTAACTATAGTGGTGTATTCGGGCCGGAACGACGTTGTACTTTTTTTAGGAACGGACCGCGTTCCGGAACTTTTTTTAAATGTCATAATAGAAAATCATTAAATTTATTCACCTAATATTATGAAACAATGTCATAATCAAAGGGGAGGGAGAAATAATATATATTTTACCCATTGCTACTAAAATATATATATTATGACGAACATGTAAAATATCTTAACTGGGGCTCTTTGAGTCTCCTGAAAATCGCCAAATTGGCGAATTTTCGAATATACTAGAACTTTCTTTGAAATATCGAATATTCTTAAAGAAGTCAGATGAGAAGCAATGCAAGCCGGGTGAGAAGGAATGCAAGCCAGACAAGAAGCGATGGAAGAAAAATTGGAAGGAAAGACGAAATCCGGAAAAAAAGCGATTGCAGAAAAGATGGCAGGAAATATTTAAATTGAACAAAAAACGATGGAAGAAAAGCCGGAAAAAAGATGAAAGTAGAACAAGAAGCGATAGCAGAAAAGATAGAAGAAAGATTAAAATCGGACGAGAAGCAATGACAGAAAATATGGAAGAAAAGATGAAAGCCCGACAAGAAGTGATGGCAAAAAAGATGGAAGAAAATATTTACATCGGACAAGAAACAATCGAAGAAAAGCTGGAAAAAAGATGAAAGCAGGACAAGAAGCGATAGAAGATGGAAAAAATAATAATAAAATCGGACAAGAAGCTATGGAAGAAAAGCTGGACGTAAAGATGAAAGCTGGATATAATAAGCAATGGAAGAAAAGATGAAAGCTAGACAAGAAGTAATGACAGAAAAGATAGAAGAAAAGATAAAAGCCGGACAAGATGAGATGAAGAAAAAGCTTTAAAAGCTGTACAAGAAGTTATGAAAGTCGGACAAGAAGCGATGAAAGAAGAAATGAAACGATAGAATAAAGCCAGACAAGAAGCGATGAAAGAAGTGATTAAAGCCTTGAAAGAGGATATTAAAGAAGAAATGGAAATGAGACAAGCCGAGATAAAAAAAGAAATTAAATCTGTTCAAGCTGAAGTGAAAAAATAAATCAAAGCTGTACAAGCCGAACGTCTAGCACCTATAACCATGTCGCTTACATAGCGGATATTGTTATTGTTGACCCGTATATTTTCGGATTGGACTTTTTAAAGGAACATGGCTTTGTTTTTGACTTTAAAAACAATGTACTACGGACGGATTCAGAAAATTTTCCTTTGGCTGGAATAAAAATTAGGCATCTAAAGAGGTCGGCCGATGGAAACGTTGATGTGCTTGTTCTCTAATAGATATTGTCCTGTGAACTATACACCTTGCCCTTGCACTGAAAAGTTTAGAAGCTAGATTTCAGCAACTATCCGGCAAGTTATCACCAACCAGAGCTCAAATCACCGGAAGATCCTGTGATGAGAACTTCCTCGAGCCTAAAGATAAGACAGATGCTCAGTCAAACCTGACTTCGGCATATTTATGGAGTTGTGCAAACTACTCGGAATGAACAAAATTCGAAGAACAAGTTAATGAGAAGCCAATTTGTCAAGAACTTTCCTGTTCCTCATTTTCGAGTAATAGATGGCAGTTCTTCCTTCGTTCCAGAGTATCCAGCGTACTAAAAGAGACATACGACATCCCCACTGAAGGACATTTTAGCATTAGCAAAACGCTGAACAAAGTTCGTGAACGTTTATTCTGGTGCAATGCCAGGTACGAAGTTGAGCGCTGATGCAAAGGATGTACTGAATGTGGGCACTCGGTAGGTAAAACACCCGGGTCTCTTCAGTATTACAATGTCAGTGTTCTTTTCGAGAGAATTTCACTCAACATTTTGGGGGCACTGCCACGAACTTTAGACAATAGCAAATACATCCTAGTAGTAATGGACTATGTCACGAACCCCTTTCTAGCCATGCAAAGAAGGACTTGAAAAGAGGTTCTTTTCGGTTCACCATCTTACTTCTTCGAGGTTTGCACGGCTGGCCCAGTAATTTGATATTGTGAAGTAAGGTCGCAGAAACTGACGGGGAGGGGGATGGCTGTGGAGGAATGAACACATTGCTTTCTGGACTCTCTCTGGTGAACAACAGAGAAGGGACGATGAGACTCGCCGAGTCTGAGTTGATGCTGCATTTGATAATCCAGTATCTGCACATAATTGTAAATATCAGTATATAGAACAAATGCTGTCATGTCCGTTTACGATCAGTATATTTAATAGCATAAACTAACAGTGAGCATTTGCTAGCTCAAAGGAAAGAACCCGCGAGATGGCTCTATAAGCACGGACCAGTTCGTGACAGACTACTTCACAAAATGGCCAGAAGCTTAATCAATACCTGACCAAGAATCTACAATCATCAGTGAAGTTCTAACCCGGAACTGGTTCACTCGTTCATCATTTTGATCATGGGACACACTTTCACTCCAGCATATTTATGGAATTGTGCAAACTACTCGGAATGAACAAAACTCGAACTATTCCTCTTCATTCTCCATCGGACGGTATGGTAGTGCAAAGTAGAGAGATTTGGCATGGTATGGTAGGACGGTATGGTAGTGCAGAATAGAACGATATTTAATAATATTTCTATATTCGTATCCAGAAACCAGCGAGATTAGGACCATCACCTACCTTTGTTCTTGCTGGCTTACAGAAGTGCTGTCTACGAATTGACCGGAATTACCCATCAAAAATGCTGTTTCGCCGGGATCTGCGACTACCGTGTGATCTGTCGTTCGGATAACCATGTGATGCCCCTTCATTACCTGATGAATTTGTGCAAGATCTGCAGGCACGGCTGTAGAAGGTTCATCGTTTTGCTCATGAAAGGATCAACATCGCTACTGATAAAATAAAGACCCGGTACGTTGTCACAACTAATAAAGGACGATTAAAGGAGGGCGACAAAGTGTGGCTGTTCAACTTTCGGCGATGACTAGGACTTTCGTCGAAACTACAGCACAATTGGGAAGGACCCTAGGTCATAATGAAAATAATAAACAGTGTTATTTACTGAATTCAGAAACTGTTTTCAACCAAGCCAAAAGTCGTCATATTGATAGATTAGCCTCTTAATTTGGACTACAGTAGGTTGCTTGCGAAGCGTGCAGTCTTAAGGAGGGGGCAGTGTTACGAACATGCAAATTGCATTCACTAGGGTGTTTGAGTCCCCAGAAGGGAGAAACGCCTTTACTGACAGCCATTCCTATTACGTGAATGTGGGATTGCAATAATTTGATTTTAAAACAGGGTTGTCAGAATTTGCGAAATATCACCAACTAAGCAACTTTTCGAATACACTAGGACTTTCTCGAAATTTCGAATATTCTTGAAGAGACGAGCCCTTGCTAGAAATTTCAATGGAGAGTATATAAAAGGAGTCAGGATCCATTTGAGAATTGTTGACGTGATACGAATTACATTGAAGTGCGAGATACGCCAGTATTTTGAGAATAGTATCCGTTATTTGTGAAAACTGAGCATTTAATGGCCGTTTTATTGTATCTGACAGTTATTTGGTGATCTTGTACGACACACACACACACACACACACATATATATATATATATATACATATATATATATTGATATTATTACGAACGCACAATATTCCCTCATTGGCACTTCCTCTTTCATCTGTCTCGAAGGCCAGGCAAAGAAAACACAGTCCATGACGTCAGCATGATGTGAGCCCAGGATTTTCAGGATTCTCCAGTTAGAAGGGTTTCCTGATTTGGCGATTTATCGCCAATTTGGCGACTTCCAGAAACTTTGAGAAACTCCACAAAATAGCGATTAGTCTAAGAGATATGAAGAGATTTCAAGAAATTTCTAGAGGCTATAAAAGGATTCATCCCTCCGTTGCAGTGGAGTTGACGATTTAACTTGACACGAGCAACATTGGACTGTGATTTTTGTCAATGTTTTGAGAATAGTAGCGGCTGTTTTGTGAAATTACTTTCATCAACATTCTGTGAATGATATCAGTTATTTTGTGAAATGAGTGGAGCACAAATCCTGTTTGAATGTATATTGTTCCTGTTTACTTTGTGCTTGTGAATAACGTGTTTTGTTATCCAGAAATTCGGACTCATATTTGTATCCGGAATGCACACACACGATTCCAGAGGATACGTTCGTTACAAACTGGTGTCAGAAGTGGGATTTCGGGAAATGAAACTTGACAAGCGTATACGGCAGTAATTAGAAAAGCGATGGAGGAACAGTTGAAAGAGATGATGGCTTTGATTAAAGCCGGACAAGACGATATGATGGTTTTCATTAAAGCCGGACGAGACGCTATGAAAGCTGGACAAGAAGTTATGGAAGAAAAGATTGAAGTCGAATAAGACGATATGAAAGAAATGATTGAAGCCGAACATGTCGAAATGAAAGACATGATTGAAGCCGAATAAGACGAGATGAAACCCGGGCAAGGCGAAATGAAAGTCGGGCAAGACGAAATGAAAGTCGGACAAGACGAGATGAAAGTCGGACAAGATGAGATGAAAGTCTAACAAGACGAGATGAAAGTCAGACAAGACGAAAGAGGCTATGAAAGCCGTACAAGACGAGACGAAAGTCGGACAAGAAGCTATGAAAGACGAGATGAAAGAGATACATGCCCTAACTGGGGGACATTTTGGCATCAGTAAGATGCTGAACAAAGTTCGTGAACGCTTCTTCTGGTGTAATGCGAGATTCGAAGAATGCACGGAACGCGGCGTTTGGAACGGGCCGAAGAAGAAAACACGTGGACCTCTTCAGTGCTATAATGTCAGAAGTCTTTTCGAGAGAATTGCACTCGACGTTTTGGGGCCACTACCATGAACTGTAGGCAATAACAAATACATCCTAGTAAACATTGACTGCTTCACAAAGTGGCCAGAAGCTTACGCAATCCTTAACCAAGAATCTACAACCATCAGCGAAGTTCTAACTCGAAACTGGATATGTGTCGTTACGGAGGTTCCCTCTCTCATCCATTCTGACCAGGGGACGAACTTTAGTTCTGGCATATTCACGAGACTGTGCAAACAACTCGATATGGACAAAACTCGAACTACTACTCTTCATCCTCAATCGGACGGCATGGTTGAGAGATTTAACAGAACGATACTTAATCATCTCGCCATATTCATATCCCAAACCAGCAAGACTAGGATCGTCACCTACCTTTGTTCCTGCTGACCTACAGAAGTGCTGTCCACGAATCGACCGGTCATTCTCCATCAAAAATGTTTGGCCGGGATCTACGATTACCATGTGCTCCAATGTTTGGAAGACCATGTGATGCTCCTTCATCGTCTGATTAATATGTGCAAGATTTGCAGGCACGGTTGGAGGAGGTTCATCGTTTCGCTCGTGAGAGGATCAGCATTGTTACTGATAGAATGAAGACCCGATACGATACCAAAGCTAATGAAGTACGATTCCTGGAAGGCGACGAAGTGTGGCTGTTCTCTCGGCGATGAACAGGATGTTCGCCAAAACTACGGCACAACGGGGAAGGACCCTACGTCATCAAGAAAAGAATAAGCAGTGTCGTTTATCGAATCCAGAAATCGTCTTCAATCAAGCCAAAAGTTTTCCATGTCTACAGATTGGCCTCATAGTTTGGACCACAGTAGATTGATACTGCCCGAGACGTGCAGTCTTAAGGAGGGGGCAGTGCTGCGAACGCGCAATATTCCCTCATTGACGCCTCCTCTTTCGTCTGTCTCGAAGGTTAGGCGAAGAAAACACAGTCCATGACGTCAACATGACATGAGGTCAGGGTTTCCCAGTTAGAAGAAGGGTTTCCAGATTTGGCAAATTATCGCTAATTTGGCGACTTCAGGAAACTTCGAGAAACTCCACGAAATAATGATTAGTCTAAGAGATACGAGGAGATTTCCAGAAATTTCTACAGAGACAATAAAAGAACTCATCCCTCTGTTGCAGTGAAGTTGACTAGTTGACGTGACACCAACGACATTGGATTGCGATTTTTGTCAATGTTTTGAGAATAGTAGCGGCTGTTTTGTGAAATTACTTTCGTCAACATTCTGTGAATAATATCACTTATTTTGTGAAATGAGTGGGGTATTTAAGTGCTGCTTGATTGTACATTGTTCCTGTTTACTTTGTGCTTGTGAATAAACGTGTTTAGTTATCCAGAAATTCAGACTCATTCTCCTATCCGGAGTGCACACACACGATTCCAGAGGATGCGTTTGTAACATTATATATATATAATAGATTTCTTTGAAAAATTATTTAATACAAAAATACAAATTTTTTATTATTTTGCAAGCATGCCCACAGTTTCGGAATATTAAATAAATTACTTCAAAATGATAGCTTGCGGTTTTTCTCGTATTCTTGTAGAACACGTGGCAAGTTTGTTGCTTATTAAACCACACGGCACTCTATTAGAATTATAGAATCTTAATTTTTTATGGCTGAATTTTGTGGGGCTGTAGCATCGTTATATTGTTGACCGACAAGCAAAAAGGGTATCATGTAAGTCAGGAAAACATAATCGATCCTGTATGGGAATGTTTATGATTCTCTTGATCGTTATATATATATATATTAATTTAGATACCCTCAATAATCATGTAATCACCAGTCTATATGATAAAAAAGATTCTTACAACTTCACTATCATAAAGCTGCTATCATATCAATCTTGTAATTCTATTCAATTGTTTAGAAACATCATTTTAAACCAGCTATTTCAAATACATCGACTTTCTGATCCTCAGTTTCACTTTCTCCACATCAATAATCTTAAACGCATTTGTCAAAATTACCAACATCCTGAAGTATTTGTAAATAATATTATTAATAATTTCAAATATACCACGTAATTATTTTAGACATGCATTATTTATCTTTGATTGGATAACTCATTTTTGTGAATTTCGCCCATTCTTATCACCTAACTTACCACTTGGCCTGAGTCTAATACTGTTTACTATTTTTGAAAGACTAATTTCCACTTGTCTTGAGTCCTATATTGATTACTATTTTTGAAAGTCTCCATACATATTATGTTTCGTTCAAATGTATTCATTCCGGTGCCCACTCGCATTGACGAAGTGAGGTGAAATGCTCAGTCGCATGTTCAACCTACACGTGATAGCAGTGTTTGTCTGTTAATATTTCTGTTCGAGGAGGTTTTTTTATTTTTCTGATTTGTAATGCAATTGGTTTATTTTTTCTCCTTCCACTAGCCAGTAGACAGTTCCAATGGCGTCTATAGTTAAATACTATCGCCATTGTCAGAAACTGGCTATTCTATCGGTTTTAATTCGAATTGTATGGCTGTCCTGATGAGAATGCAATTTCGAACTAACCGCCATTTTTTGTGTAGCTTCAATTGATTGTTCTCTCTCAATGTCTTAATCTTTTATATTGAGCTAATTATTATTGCCTTTTCTCATTATTTGCCGTGTTTTCTTTTTCATTTTTATTTATATTTATATATACTTTTTAATTGTGATTTTTGTATCCTAATATTCTTCTCATTCCCCTTTCCATTGTAGTGATATGTTACCTTCTATTTTTATCCTTAGTCTTGGTCTATAGTTACTTATTTGTAACTGATATGCTAGAGATGGGCTTTTTTGTACATACAGTAGTTTATGCATAGTTTTCGATTAAAATCTTACAATTTATATATATATATATATATATATATATATATATATTATTTCTTAAATTTTTTTTTGTCTGTTTTTTTATTTTTGAAATGTTTATTTAACAGTTATAAATATATAAATACTGAACAAACAGTTTAATATTTGATTTATTTTTGTTGTTGTAGATGAAAAATGCGTAGGTAATTATTTGCAGTTAATTGACGAGCATTCCGGTACTGTTAGTTTATACAGTTAAGTGCTGTGGTGTATTTCGCATAACACCACTGCACTTAACTGTGAACCACCGCAAAATTATTTTAACCGCGACCCGCGAACCTTGATCGAACTTTGGCAGCCAAAAGCTAGCTGTTTCAATTCGATGGATAGAATTTGATGTTTCTTTTTTTCGCTCCTCCGATTAGAAAATAAAAGGCAGACGTTTCCTTTTCAATGGGATTCTGATGAAAGAGTGCCGCTAATGCGTTGATTTAGTGCGCTATAAAACGAGGAATTCCAAGACCGCCATTATTGGGCATCAAACATGGCGGATGACGGGTGGAATTCGAGGAGCATTCATTGGGAGAGAAATGCTTCGAGGTGCCGCATCTAGGCGATTAACTAGTTTAGGAAGGTGTAATTTAAGGGGAAATTATGAAGAGCTGAACATTTTCTCCGCACGTGGTGTATGTAGTAGTAATCAGTGGCGTAGTTTATTTGACGCCCAGGGCCGTATTCCAAGCTTGTCGATCGATGCAGCCGCTATTATATGCGAGCTGCAAACGTTATTGTGTTTATAATAGAGTTAAGAGCGCCCTCTATCAATGGACGAGGAAGCCTGAGCCTGGAAAAGGAACACCGAAACGATAATTCTTTGGCGCTCAGAAGTGGTGCAAATAGATATAGAACATACGATGCAAATGTACTCCTTCTCGATATAAAATTGTATATAATGGGCTGTAAAATGGTATATAAGTATACAAATAAACCAGTGCATATAAACCACCAGTACAGATAAAGTGCATATAATTCATCGCCTTCACTAAGCTGTTGCCAATTAAAAAAATAAAATTTTAAAGAATAAATTGAGAACGAAAGATTATAAAAAGATACTGCACACTCAAAATATTTATTTTTCATTTCATATTTATTTATTTATTTTTACACAAAAATATTCAAAATGAGACCAGTGGGACCTTTAGAAAAATATTTTATAACTAATCAGACAAAATATTATTTTATTCTTTTAAGTACAAAAAATTTAAGCATTTTACAAAGAAATAAATGGGGTTTGATCGTCATTTTTGTTACTCATTCGGAATACGGTGTAGTTAGTTAGTTCTCGATAGAATGTCAAGAAATTATTTTGAAACAAAAGAAGAAATCGTTTTAAAAATCCATATTGAAAAAATAATCGTTAAAGAATATTAAGGGACTGAAATATTTTGAATATACATTCCCAAGGTTTGCTCTGGATTTTTGATCACTTTCGCCAACCTATTCGATAAATGAATTTTTTCTTTCGCCAAACAGAGTTTTTATTCGTCAAATTCTATTTTGACTATCCTTAAGAAAAAAATGTTTTGATTTATAAATCCTCAAATTCCAAAGGTTTTGGAAAAGACAAATAGTATAGTAGTACACATTACGAGTCGTACAAATAGTATAGTAGTACACATTACGAGTAGTACAAATAGTATAGCAGTACACATCACGATTTCTCATACTAATATGAAATATAGTATAGAAAATGTACTGTTTTCACGAAAATTTTCGAATTCGAGATTTTGATGCCAATATATGTTTTAGGACCTCCTGAACACGTTTTGACTATTTTTGGAGTGATGTCCGTCTGTCTGTGGTCATTATTTTGTATACATGATAGCTGCCGCAAATATTAACGGATTTTCACGAAACTTTATATCCGGTTTTGTTGCTGAAAGATCTAGAAGGAGATATAATTTTTTTAAAATTCGAGCGGAAAGTTCGAAGTTTATTCGAAATTTAATATTCTTTTTAACATGGCAGCATAGGACAAAATTTGACATAATCATGCATAAAAGGGATTATTTATGGCTCAATCACAAGACCTAACAATTTCAGTCATTGTTGTGAAAAAAAGCCGCGATACAATTTTTGCGCTCGTGACGTTATTAGCTCTCCTTGGGGGAGGGGAGCACATTGTCAAATATGATATTAATTGAACGGTTTTTTCAAGCATTTTAAAGTGAAGGGTAACATGCTATAATTGTGATTATTTGGAGCAACGATACAGATTTTTCACGGCAAAAAAAATCACAAGCTACTTAAAATTTACTTTAAGAACCTATTTCTCCATTCGCCCGTCTCTGTAAAGCTTGGTGAAAAATTTGCCAGGATATTGCCAACTTTTTTAAATATAGTAAAATTGCTGAAAATGTAGTCAAATCGATAAAAATGTTGCCAATCTATAAAATATGTCGCCAAACCGATAAAAAAAATGTCGTCAAATTGATAAAAATAACAGTAAATCTATTAAATTAAATGCATTTTGCTAGGATATAGTACTGTAATGGTGTTTCGGTAGCATCGGTCTGTAAACCCAACCGTACTAACTTGGTTACAAATTTGGTGACTTTTTAAAATGTCGCCAAATGGAAGAAAATATCACCAAATGAACGAAAATGTCTCAAAATTGATAAAATGAACCTAACTTGATAAACATGATGCATAATTGATGGAAATTCAATATTTTGCAAAATTAAGTTCAATTTCCTTGATAATCAAAGTTGCTTAGTTAGAATTATTAATTTAATATCTTAATAACACATTTCTCAATCTGTCCATCCATAACGCTTGGCGAAAAATTTAGCGAGACATCGCCAAATTGGAGAGTTTTTTATGTTGCCAAATTGACAAAAATATCGTCAAATCGATAAAAATATCGTGAAATTGATAAACATAACGCTAAATAAATGAAGTTAATTGTGTTTTGTTAAAAGATAGTATTGTAATGATCTAACAGTAGCGTTTTTTTGTCAGTCTAACAGTATCTGGAAAAATCATTGTTCTAAATGATCACAATTATAGCATGTTACCTGGTACGGTTGTAAAATTGGGGGTGATAATGATAATAATAATAATAATAATAACAACCACAAAATGAATTCTGTTATGAGAAAGTCGAGTTGAGCTACACACCAGTTTATTTGATTTTGACACAATTCCTAATCGCCAACATTTTTTGCTAAATCTTAATTTTTGGCTTTAATAGCTATCTTCTCCCCCCCCCCCCCTGCAGAAGGGGGTCTGTTTCTTTTTGTTTTGTTTTTTCTTTTTAAAACCGATTGAGACCCTTTTTATTTATTGTGTTTATATTCTGTTTCATACGAAGTTTTCTAAACATTTTTGCCTTTTGAACACCAATTTAATCGTGTTACGAATAAATTCGCATGGTCATGTAAATTTCTGTTTAAAATAAATTACATGGAATTTGACGTTTTTCATTCCCTTCATGTTTTTATGCGGCGAGTTGGCACTATTTTTAATATTGCTTAACATGCCAAAATTTCGTCGAAATTCCAAAAACTATGGGTAATCTAGATTCTAGAGCAGGAGTCCTTAAACTATGTCCGGCGGAATAGGTTTATCAAGCTCACGACGTCTCGAAACAACAACAATAATAATAATAATAATAATAATAATAATGAAATATATATTTAAAACAATTAATTAATAGATTTGCATTCTGATAATCATTATTCCAAAAATAAAACTTAATTAAGATTTATTTTCTCTTGCCAGAAAATAACCATAGCAATATGAAGAATTTTGCAAGAGAAAAGAGTTTCGTAATTGGGTAGCAATTATATTTGCTTCTTCAGAAAGCACATTAAATCGAAACCTTTATCTCAGGAGGAAAGGTTGCATTTGTTTTCTTATTGTTAAGAATGCCTAAAATATTATCTTCACGGCATATTGCCTGTCCACATAGAAAAACAACAATAGGGCAATAAATGTTTTCATTTGAAGATCAGGATCATCTGTCGGAAACTTATCAAATTTTAGTTTGTTTGGTTAAGAGATTCCAGTGGTTTTTTAAAGAACTTTCCGCAGATGGCATATAAACTGGTTATCGTTCGGTTGAAGTTGTTGGTGTGTTATACGAGTCGGAGTAAGTTCTGAATACGTCAGTGTTTTGAGAGTATTATCGTCTGTTTTGTTCTTGAGCATTTAATGGCTGTTCTATTGTATTTGGCAGTTGCTTTGTGAACTTGCAAGATAGTGATTTCATATATAATTACCTATTTACTCGATATAGTGGAGCATATTTATTCATTTACAGAATATGTACCCGGCGTTGCCCTGAGAGTTAAAGCAGGGTAGTAATGTAAAATAATAAAATAAAAATCCGTGTATATCGATGCAACGGGCGCGACCTCCCCCCCCCCCCCCCCATCCAATTATAAAATCCGTCATTAGCGAAGCCTCTACCTACATTCTATGCTAAAATTTACCGACAGAAACATTCTTGCTGCACAAATAAATGAAAATACTTCAAATCTAAAAAATCCTTTAAACCTGAAATTTATTGTTATCTTAGCGAATTCACATTCAATTTCAGCCAAATTCTAGCACAATACTCATAATGATAATATAATACTAAATTATAAATATTAGGATAACATTTTTTATATTCCCCAAAAATAGAAAACCTCGAGAAAACGCATTATAACGCCAATAGATGGAGATAGTTGTTCAAAGTCGAGGGATCCTTAAATCAGTGTCGACCTGCTATGAAGACTACAAAAATTGAAGACATCGTGGGCTTAAAAAATTACAATTAATCAACGGATGGGTTTATGAAAATTTTTTTTTTCTCTGGAGTATTCTGTGATATTGTAAGCAGCGAGCTGTTGAAAAAAAATTGAAAATTAGGTGGCGTGGCAGTTTCAATATATCGTAATATAAAAATCGGAGAGATTTAAAACGCATAAAATGTTTGAAAGAGAATTTTTCGATCTTTCCGATGGTATCAAGATGGAAATGGAAACTCTGTGATAATATTTTAGGTCGCTAAAGAATCGATTTATGTGAATATCGTCTTAAAAATTAAAATAACTAATTCGAAACGAAAAAAAACGCTGACACACACACACTTTAATTGAAATAGCTTCATTCTTCCGGAGAAATAACCGTCGAAGACACAGACAATTCAACTGATCCTAGGGTTTACAGTCGCTATTTGAGTGGCCGGTGAGAAATAGCCTCTGTAAAAGTAAAAAGGATTAATAAATATGCGTGGTTTGTAGTCGTGTCTCCGAATTAAATATAATTAATTCCTGCATTCTGCTAAAATGCATTTGTATGTAATTAAAATGCACGAATTCCACACACACATAAAAATGAAATTTTAAATAATTATCGCATTAAATTAGTCACAATTATCTAACCACAAAAAAATGCGATATTTCTACTGCATTTAACTTTAAGTGAGGTCTAAATGCATAATAATAAAATAATCTGATGTGGGCAACACATGACTTTCCTTATATAATGCAATGAATTTACTAATTTTACAGCTAAAATAAATTTTATTCTTATAGTAGATACTTATATTCTTTCTAAGATATTGAATTTTCCTCAATTAGTCGTCATTTTCATTGATTTAACGTCATTTTTATCAATTTGGTGAGAGTTTTGTTAATTTGGTAACAATTAAAAATGTCGCCAAGTTGGCGACATTCCGGCAAATTCTTCGCCAAAATCTCGCCAAGCGCAATAGATGGAGAAATAGGTTATTTTTACAGCAGATAAATGACTATTGGCGTTCAAATACAAAAGTATTACCCAAAGTATCTTTTTTCATGAATGGAACGAGATAGATCCATGACAATGATGTCACCCAATTTATCGCATGGTATTACATATATTACATATGAAAAGTTAACATGTTTCTCAATAGGAAATATATTTTTTTTTATTTTATATAACTTTTTGATAATTTTTTTGAAAAATGTGCAATATCTTGAGAACGGTTCATGTTAGCGGTCTAAAGTTTATGTCAATCGTTTTCTAATGAAAAATTACATAAGAAATGTCTATTTGCGTAACTTTATTAACGGTTTTGATTTTTTGAAGATTTTTTTAAAATTTCACTCGAAAATTTAGGAAGGTTTTGAACATTCGATTGCGTATAAAAACAATAGGCTTCCAGCGTTTACGGATTATGATTTTTGTACCAAATTTCGTTTGAATCGGTCGACTTGTTCGTCAGTTATCGTCTCCACAGACTCCCTGACACACACACACACACACACACACACACTTTCACATACACACACATCACTTCACAAATGTTTGATTCGTGATCAGAGATGCTTGAAACGTGCTCTCCCGTCGAAAACTCAAATTCGAATTTTCGACCCCGTCACAATACTTTCCTTATACATTATGTATAAAATCTGATGTGGGCAGCACATGACTTTCCTCATATAATGCAATGAATTTACTACTTCTACTTTTACAGTTAAAAAGAATGTTATTCTTATAGTAGATACTTATATTCTTTCCAAGATATTGAATTTTCTTCAATGAGTCGTCATTTTCATTGATTTAGCGTCATTTTTATCAATTTGGCGAGATTTTTTTTAATTTGGCAACAATTAAAAATGTCGCCAAGTTGGCATTCCGCCAAATTCGTCGCCAAAATCTCGCCAAGCGTTATGGATGGAGAAATAAGTTATTCTTACCTCAGATAAATGAGTATTCGCGTTCAAATACAAAAGTATTACTCAAAGTATCTTTTTTCATGAATGGAACGATCTAGATCCACGAGAATGATGTCACCCAATTTATCGCATGGTATTACATATGAAAAGTGAACATGTTTCTCAATAGGAATTTTTTTTTTATTTTATATAACTTTTTGATAATTTTTTTGAAAAATGTGCAATATCTCGAGAACGGTTCATTTTAGCGTTCTAAAATTTATGTCAATCGTTTTCTAATGAAACATTACATAAGAAATGTCTATTTCCGTACCTTTATTAGCAGTTTTGATTTTTTGACGATTTTTTCAAAATTTCACTCGCAAATTTAGGGGGGGTTCTGAACATTCGATTTCGTATAAAAACAATAGGCTTCCAGTGTTTACGGATTGTGATTTTTGTACCAAATTTCGTTCGAATCGCTCCATTCGTTCGTCAGTTATCGTCTCCACAGACTCACTGACACACACACACACACACACACACACACACACATACTTTCACACATACACACACACACACATACACACACATACTTTCACACACACACACACACACACACAGACATCACATCAAAAATGTTTGATTCGTGATCAAGGATGCTTGAAACGTGCTCTCCCGTCGAAAACTCGAATTCGAATTTTCGACCCCGTCACAATACTTTCCTTATACATTATGTATATGAGGAAAGTAATACAATACAAAAATTGAAAAATCTGTTTTACAGCAAAAAGAAAAATAGGTTAATCTTATAGTAGATACTTATATTCTTTCCAAGATATTGAATTTTCGTCAATTAGTCGTCATTTTTATACATTTGGCGAGAATTTCATTAATTTGGCAACAGTTAAAAAATCGACAAGTTCGGGACATTCCGCCAAATTCGTCGCCAAAATATCGCCAAAAGTTATGGACGGAGATATAAGTTATTCTTATAGCAGATAAATGACTATTGGCGTTCAAATACAATAGTATTACTCAAAGTATCTTTTCTCATGAATGGAACGAGCTAGATCCACGAGAACCTTGTCACCAAGTTTATCGCATGATATTACGTATGAAATTAATTTCATTCATAATATATTTGCATACTAGGATTATTTAATTATTTTAAATTTTTAATAAGTCAACTTAATATATATTTTTTCTTTTTCTTTTCAGAATTTTTAACAACTCCATTGCTTCTAAAATTTTTATTTTTTAAGTTACACATATAAATTCAGTATAATTATTGGATAATGATACCATTGCGAAGCACACAAAATTTCATAAGAATTCATCAAATGGTTCTTGAAATATCTTGCACGTAAGTTAAAAAAAAACAATGCTTTGATAAAAAATAAAAAATAAATAAATAAGGTCAAAGTATACATTTGTGCTTGGTATTGCATTGTTGATGTATTGCATTTCCTTAATATCTCCGGAAATAATTAACATTAAAAAATACCAATGGCACCAAAATGTTCAGAAATGACCAGATTTTACAACTAGATAATAAGAAAAAAAAATCTGATGTGGGCAACACATGACTTTCCTTATATAATGTAATGAATTTACTACTTTTACAGTAAAAAAATAGGTTTTCTTATAGTAGATACTAATATTCTTCCCAAGATATTGAATTTTCGACAATTAGTCGTCATTTTCATTGATTTAGCGTCATTTTTATCCATTTGGCGAGATTTTCGTTAATTTGGCAACATTTCAAAAGTCGCCAAGTTGGCGACATTCCGCCAAATTCGTCGCCAAAATCTCGCCAAGCGTTATGCACTAAGAAATAAGTTATTCTTACAGCAGATAAATTGGCGTTCAAATGCAAAAGTATTACTCAAAGTATCTTTTTTCATGAATGGAACGAGCTAGATCCACGAGAATGATGTCACCCAATTTATCGCATGGTATTACATATGAAAAGTGAACGTGTTTATCAATAGGAAATATTTTTTTTTATTTTATATGACTTTTTGATATTTTTTTTGAAAAATGCACAATATCTCGAGAACGGTTCGTGTTAGCGTTCTAAAATTTATGTCAATCGTTTTCTAATGAAAAATTACATAAGAAATGAAAAATTACATATAATGAAAAATTACATATAATATATGTCGAAAATTCAATATCTAATAAGTTATATATATATATATATATATAACTTATTTCTTCGTCCATAATGCTTGGCGAGATTTTGGCGACGAAATTGGCGGAATGTCGCCAACTTGGCGACTTTTTGAAATGTTGCCAAATTAACGAAAATCTCGCCAAATGGATAAAAATGACGATAAATCAATGAAAATGACGACTAATTGTCGAAAATTCAATATCTTGGAAAGGATATTAGTATCTACTAGAAGAAAAACCTATTTATTTTACTGTAAAAGTAGAAAATTCATTTCATTATATAAGGAAAGTCATGTGTTGCCCACATCAGATTTTTTATTTATTAGCATTAAATTTATTGAAGTGGAGGTTGATTGAGCATAATGAAGAACCACTTCTAAAGTCATCCGTACGTAAAACGTGATGGTTTTTTAAATGAATCTACGCCGTCCAAAACTTCAGCGTCATCTTTGAAACGCATCTGTGATACCCTCGATGGCAGCTGTCTTCGTCAGACAGAATTTCGAGGTCCGAGTCATTGTCAATTTCACATCTACTTCTGTGCTGCTCATTTCTTAGGACGAGTCAGACGGTCTGGGTCTTCCACATCTACTTTTGTAACATGACTACAGCCAACCAACGAACGAACATCTGCAGATCAGACAAGAAAGAAAATTAACTGGGGTGTGACCCAACTCGACTTTCTTATCCCAGAATCCATTTTTAATAGCCTTTTTCTTTTTTTCAAATTTTACAAGAAAATGTTTGAAAAATCATAATCATGTTGTCCAAATGATTACAGTTATAGAGTGTTACTCTTCACTTTAAAGGACTTGAAAAAATATTTCGGTTGATACCATACTTTACAATGTACCCCATGGTGGGAGGGTAACTCTCCCCCCCCCCCCACACACACACACTTGAGGGGGCTAATGACGTCACAAACAAAAAAAAATGTATCGCGGCTATTTGTCACAATAATGATTAAATTTATAAAACCTCGTGATCATTGAACCATAAATACCCTCCTTTTTTTGCATGATTATGTCAAACTTTATCCTAAGCTGTCCTGTTAAAAAAATATAAAATTTCAAATTAAAAAAAAAATATATATATCTAGTTTCAGATTTTTTTTATAACAAAGCCGGATATAAAGTTTCGTGAAAATCGCTATCGTGTACCGCTATCGTGTATACAAAAAGTCGGCCACAGACATACAGACGGACATCACTTTAAAAATAGTCAAAAAGTGTTCATGAGGTCTTAAAACGTATATTGGTATCTAAATCTCGAAATCGAAAATTTTTGTGAAAACAATACTTTCTCAATATTAAGTACGAGAAAGTAAAAATTCCCATTGGAAGGGGGCGATTTTTAACTTCTACAGATCAAATTGAAGCCCGTTTAGGCGGAGAGTCGGTAAAACGGAGGCCGGTTAAGAACGATTCCACTGCACAAGTAAATTATCACTTCCGGCAGACACAGCCGACTTCGATCCGTTAAATAGCCGAGACTTATTTAAACAAATTACACAAGTGTCAATTCCGACGAACATCTATCTCTTCATATTTTGAAATTCTAATGACGGCCCGAATTCCTTCCATGTGGATCCTTTTTCCACTCTCAACCTCAACCCTGTCTTTCAGACATAAGGTATCGAGAGAAGAGCAACCCCCATCCTTGCAGCGGAGTGAAGAAAGCTGTTTTGGTTTTTAAAACTACATTCCAGGTATGCGTGAGAAAAAAGAGTGAGGAAATATGCCAATAAAAAAAATATTAGAATGCGAGTCTCTATCTCGACTTTCTTATACATTCATATCTATATATATATAAATCTGATGTGGGCAACACATGACTTTCCTTATATAATGTAATGAATTTACTACTTTTACAGTATAAAAATAGGTTTTTCTTATAGTAGATACTAATATTCTTCCCAAGATATTGAATTTTCGACAATTAGTCGTCATTTTCATTGGTTTAGCGCCATTTTTATCCATTTGACGAGATTTTCGTTAATTTGGCAACATTTCAAAATCTCGCCAAGCGTTATGGACGGAGAAATAAGTTATTCTTACAGCAGATAAATGTCTATTGGCGTTCAAATACAAAAGTATTACTCAAAGTATCTTTTTTCATAAATGGAACGAGCTAGATCCACGAGAATGGTGTCACCCAATTTATCGCATGGTATTACACATGAAAAGTGAACATGTTTCTCAATAGAAAATATTTTTTTTTATTTTATGACTTTTTGATAATCTTTTTGAAAAATGTACAATATCTCGAGAACGGTTCATGTTAGCTTTCTAAACTTTATGTCAATTGTTTTCTATTGAAAAATTACATAAGAAATGTCTATTTGCGTAACTTTATTAGCGGTTTTGATTTTTTGACGATTTTTTCAAAATTTCATTCGAAAATTTAGGGGGGTTCTGAACATTCGATTGCGTATAAAAACAATAGACCTCCAGTGCTTACGGATTGTGATTTTTGTACCAAATTTCGTTCGAATCGGTCCATTCGTTCGTCAGTTATCGTCTCCACACACACACACACACAGACATCACTTCAAAAATGTTTGATTCGTGATTAGGGATGCTTGAAACGTGCTCTCCCGTCGAAAACTCGAATTCGAATTTTCGACCCCGTCACAATACTTTCCTTATACATTATGTATATAAGGAAAGTAAAAAAGGAAAGTATGTATGTACAATCCAACATCACGTGGGAACGGCTGAACCGAATTTGATGAAATTTTGTGGGTAGTTTTGAAATTGCCTCACTTAAAATTTTGTCTATGTTTCGAGTTTTTACAACGAGGCGTTTTCGAGATATTAGTGAAAAACGAAACTTTCGTGTGTCTCAATATCACGGGAGAACAGCTGCACCGAATTTAATGAAATTTTGTGGGTAGCTTTGAAATATCCTTCCATAAATTTAGTCCAAGTTCCGAGTTTCTAAGACCAGGGGTTGTCGAGATATTGATGGAAAACGAAACTTTTTCCTAGGAGTTCTACTCTCTAACTCCATGATTCCCAACGAAAAAGGTTGGACATCGTTGGTTTAAAACGTGAAAGTGAATTAAATCTCTGAGTTTTTGTGGGAGTTTATTGAACGTATTAGTGACTTTTTAAAATCACAGGTTTTAAATATGAATTTAAATGGAAACTCTATCACAATGGTTTATTTTTTACAGGCTTACTCAACAATGAAAAGTATTAAGAAATCAAAATGGTTATTTAATTAACAGAATTTTGTGAGGATTAATGGTTATTTAATTATCAGCACTTTATATCATGACAAGTCATTTGACTCTGCAGTGGACACCGATGATGCTTTTAATTACCCGCTGGAATTTCTAAACTACCTTTAGCCACTTGGAATGCCTACTCATATCTTGAAGTTAAAGAAAGGGTCACCAATAAAGCTTCTGCGGAATCTAGACCCACCAAAACTATGGAATGGAACACAGCTCTGTGTCAAAAATATTTTACCAAATGTCATAGAAGTCACGGTATTAACGGAAAAGGCAAAAGGAGAGGAATATTCATACCTCGCATATCGTTGATACCAACCGGCCTACCATTTAGCTTCAAACGAGTCCAGTTCCCAGTTAGACTGGCATTTGTCATGACCATCAACAAAGCTCAAGGACAAACCCTTAAGTTTGCAGGCGTGAATTTAGAAAGTTCTTACTTCTCTCATGGCCATTTGTATGTGGCATGCTCAAGAGTAGGAACTTCACAAAATTTGAATGTTTTAGCTCCAGGAGGAAAATAAAAAAATGTGGTTTACAAGCAAGCATTGCGGTAAAACCTAATAAATTAGGATAATGCCATTTAATTTGTTAGTATTTACATTGTTGCCTAGCGTTTAAGAATCATTTCAGTTTTCCTTTCAAACTGTACATATTTCAAACTGTACACCAATTGTGGACACCTAATAATCACAGACCGAGACGCTGCCCGGAGGGCCTAGCTGCGAAGGGCGTGCCGGAAGCAGCTATGACTTATATAATGCAATGATTTTTTTTTCTTACATAATGCAATGAATTTACTTCTTTCACAGTGAAAAAACAATGTATAAGATTCACGGTCCTATATGTTCCGGTGTAATTTTTATAAGAGCTTTGCATCGTAAATCCAGAGCAACGCCGGGCAATCGCTGCTAGTATTCCATAAAGTGCAGTTCCACTTGTATCAAAATCTTTATTTAAATCAAAAGTAAACATTATTTAAAACAAAGGATTGTTTACATTTAGTACAAAGTTGTTTTAAAATATATCGTTCAATTTCTTAAAAGTTACCTTTTTAAAGCTGGCAACAGTGTAGTGACTCCTACAGAAAATATTAAAATCTTAAAATTAAGTAATAAAATCTTAAAATCTGAATGATTTGAGTTCTTGATAAAAAAATTCCATGTTCTCGCTTCCAGTTCTAGTTTCCCATTTTATGTATTTAGACCAAGGATCTCGAAAAGGTGTACATGTGTGTGTGTGTGTGTGTGTGTGTGGGTGGGGGTTACGATCAAACGAGAGTGATTCGAGTGCTGAATTTTGTTTTCCAATATGGACCCTATAGAGAACTAATGTAATTTTTCTGTAAGAGTGGATACCCCCCCCCCCCCTGCCCCACGTCCTTCCTTCTCTCATATTATTATTATTATTATTATTATTTAAAAAAAAAAAAAAAAAAAAAAAAAAAACTATAAAGCGACAAAACCAATTCATTGCAACTACAAGTAAATTATCACTTCCGCTTGACACAGTTGACTCCGGATTTTCACTTTCACAGGACAGAAACTATTAGTATAAGAAAGACGTGACCATCAACTCCCCCCCCCCCCCCCCATCGTCGTCATCTTCATGCTTCGATTTTCTAATTAGGGGCCGAATTCCTTCCCAGTCAAATTCTTTTCCCCACCTCCCCCTTCTCTCAACCCTGTCTGTCAGAAATAAGGTATCGAAAGGAGCTAGCGGAGTGGAGAGCAATTCTGGTTTTGTAGCGGCATTCCAGGTATGTGTGCGCAAAAAAAAAAAAAAGAGTGAGGAAGAAAATGCTCTTTTAAAACAAAGAGCAGCTCGCTCTGTGTGAGGAGCTGGGTGGGAGGTCTGTAAGGGGACTTTTTTATTAATTATGGTGGATATTTATAGGTCAATTCCAACTGATCCAAAGAGATCAAAATTTAAAATTCTTTATAATTGCAATTACAGCAAAGTCCCGATGATCTGAGCTAATGTGGACGGATACAGTTAAATTCGGTTAACCCGTAAAAAGGCTTCGTATAACGCACTGTACAATTTAGCGCTGTCAATTGAGACAATCTCCTTCTTCCTAGTACCACCCTATTCCTGCTACTAAATAAATATGTACTGTAAGAAACAAAATAGATGCAATAAATACATATGTAATTATGTGTTTAATCTAGTACGTACTGTACATACTCTGTGTACTCTCATCTTGCTGATCGATACATCGTTGTACGGTCTTAAGGGTGAGCGTCAGTAAATCTGCCCTATCCGCGCTTTGTTAACTTTCGCAGAACACATTTTTCGCCGAAATTCTACTCAAACAGTTGCGAAATATTTTCTGAAAAATAAAATGCAATGCTTAGATTATATTAAAACTAAATTTAATACTCAATAAAATGTATAATATATTTTTTATTTTAATCCAAAATATTTTTGGTGCTGCCATCTGTTGTCGTAATTTAATTCATACCGACTATTTTTATTTTTTCATGAACATTTTTAAATGTCTATTCCTTCTAATACAGTATTAAATACAACAACAGATCATATATAATAATGCCACAATTACGGAAAGGTAATTTCTTATTCTATAAATTTGATAAGAGGATCTGAATGTACATCATTGAGGACTGCAGCCTTGTCTTCAAGTTCCTTTGTCTTCAAGTCCAAGTTCAATTACCTTTTCGTGATTGTGGTATTATTATATATGATCTGTTGTATTTAATACCGTCTTAGAAGGAATAGACATTTAAAAATGTTCATTAAAAATAAAAATAGTCGGTATGAATTACATTACGACAACAGATGGCAGCACCAAAAATATTTTGGAATACAATTAAAAATATATTCTACATTTTATTGAGTATTAAATTTAGTTTTAATATAATCTAAGCGTTGCATTTTATTTTTCAGAAAATATTTCGCAACTGTTTGAGTAGAATTTTGGCGAAAAACGTGTTCTGCGAACGTTAACAAAGTGCGGATAGGGCAGAAGATTTACTGACGTTCACCCTTAATCACATTTAGGCCTTCCGTATGTGAAATTCTTAACCGTTCTGCTGAACACCATCGTCATCTTCTCGTTTTTCCTCACTCACTTAATTTATTTATAATCATGTTATCAGTCATTTCCTGATGCTCATTCTCATTCATCTAATCTTGCATGTTTTCTGGCGCAGTAGGATATGAAACTGTATTTTTATACTAGCCCTATGAGAGGAAGATTATCTTCATCATCATCTTCCTCGGTTTCACTGAAAACAAAATTTCACAACATCACGAGAGTTAATGTTTCAACTTTATGATGAGACAAGGTGATGAGTCAATGGGGAAAAAAAGAGTTAACTCTGATAACCTGGATTCGGATAATTGGGACTTTACTGTTCCTTCTATATTTTCCTCCGTCTAAAAATCTTCTACCTGGGAAGTGACATTTACAGTAATCAATTATTATTGTGGTAAGATCCGGACTGTTTGATTAAGGCGACACATTTCGCGAAATGTCGCCAACAGTGACATTCTGGAAAGTTCGAGAAAAGAGGTCGGAAGTTGATAATTGCGCCAAATATCTAGGTTTTTCAGCATTTTTCCACAATATATATATATAAGAATACTCGGTGTTCAGAGAAAAAACACTACGTCACTTCAAGCATTCAATTGTAAACATATGACCCCATGTTTAGCCATTTTAAAATATTTTAAATTGTTAATTTTTCGAAATACAGTTTGAATAGTTAAATATTTTGTTACTAATGTTCAAAATAAAACACCTTGAGTTCATTTTTACGGAGGAGTTAGTTCTCAAAGCTAAATCTCGCTTTTACATGTTTTTAGTGCTTCTTAAGGTTCATCAACATAGAATCGTGACAACTTTAATTGCGGCATAAAAACTTGGCTATGTGCAGTTAAAAAGTCCGAAACGGGTCCACGGATGACGTTATCTATAAATGGCACCACGGTTTCTAGCTTTAAGGACGTCCTCTATATATCGTGCCCACAGGAGTGGAGCGACATTGCTGACCACCTGCAATTTTAAACTACACCTCAAACGGTCCGACAACTTATATTTGATGTGGAGATGAGTGTCTCTGACACAGGGACCCCGTAAGCAAGCGTCTTGGTCGTCCTCTATAGGCAGGTTCTGTGTCAATGAACGTTTCATTGGGGGAAACGTGTGGTCTGATTTTAATCTTCTTGAATTTCAATGGCATAATGGAGTAAATTTGGGAAAACTCGAGAGATTTAATTTTGAACCTCTTCTTACTCTTTTCAAAGGGCCGTTATTGACCATACGCAAAGTAGGCCAATGCTGGGGGATCCGGGAAGGTCTGGGGAATAATTTTCCGTGCTCAGTGTACATTTTCTTATTATACAAGTTTTGTGGTAGGAGGGGCTAAAAATTACTTTTGCCAAGGAGTGCCCATGCCGGCACTCCTTGGCAAAAGTAAACGGCGTAATAAATTTTTATTTTGCTTGACTTCCATATACCGCTCCGTTCCCTGCATTGAACAGGGGCGTCCCGCGAGGCCCAAGAAGCCAGAGACGAAATTCAAGAGGGGCTGGAGTAAAATTTAAGGGGGATCATCAGTCTTACAGGAGGGGCTCACCAAAAACGAAGTTAATTATTAGCATTTATTAACCATAATAGTTACTACTATATATTTCAATCCATATAAATTATTAACAAATAATTGCATATTTATATTTGTAAGCTAAGAGTTGATAAGGAAAATCCATATAGCTACTACTACACATCAATATTAATATATAAAAATTACAATTGATTTTAATATAAGCATTAACTAGTAGCAAAGCTATTAATTAAACAAAGAAAATTTCTGAAAGTTAAGACAAGTCAACGCTTAATATTAACTCTTTAACTACTTATCGGTTGATTTTAACCATATATTGTATTACAGCGAACCCCGCAATATTAAAAAAGGATCCGAATACTATTGTCTTAATTTTTTAAATTTTTAAACTAAATATGTAAATAAATTGATTATCAGTATCACCACAGATTCAGCTAAATTAAAAAATCTTTAAAACAAAGTAATTTATAAAAAAAAATGTTTTATGCAAAATTTGAATAACGTGTCGGATGAAATTTCATATCACTACTAAAAATGTAATGTTTTTATCAAAGGGGGGGGGGGGGGGGTGAGTATACCTCTTGGGGGCATAGCCCCCTCTGGCCCCTGACTGGTTACGGCCCTGCAAGCAGCCTAAGTGCCCGCTTGGGACAACAGGTTTTCAGAGGGCCTCAAAACTTTGTACATTATTTTATCGGACTTATCTTGCATTTTTTTAAAAGTAACATTACTACATTATACCTCATCCAACGTTTTCTAGGTATTTTATATAATTCTACATTTATATTTGTGTATCAGTTTATAGTTCTTTAGACTGCTTTGGCTACAACCTTTTTATCGAATTGTAGTTAAGCATATTGAGATCACGATATTATAATTCCCATAGTGCGCTTTGTTATATAGCCAGGGTCCAGGTATTCATTGGGATCAAGTAGTTTCGAACCCGGAAGTATTTTATATCATACAAAGACCTCCAAAACATTGTTAACTTGGGGGATCCTTCCACTCCAGACTCCAAAGAAGAAAAAAACTAACGTATATGTTAGTCTTTTAATGAATCCGTATTTTATTAGATTTTTTGAACGGGTAAAAACAACAATTGTCGGATAATCGATTTTTCGGATTACCAATTTTCGGATGTGTGACGCACTACAGCATTTATCGTTCAGATGAAGCCTTTTTTTTTTATGAAAGTTCGCTTGGGGCCCCAGAAAACCTCGGGACACCACTGATATTGAAGATCATGTGGGGCCAGGTGTTACGTCACTGGACTGACTTTGTCAGTTACCCTAGAAGTCCGCAAAATTGCGCACAAGTTTCTTTCTGTAGACTGTAATTGAAATCATCGATTATTCCGTACCCAGGAGCCCAAAATCAGCCCATGAACGCCGATGACTGTAATGAGAGATCAATTCCAAGTTTAGGAATGCATTAATTTATTATCCCCACCACCTTCCCCCCTCCGGCCACTTCATTTTCTGCAAGAATCAGCGTCGTGTTCGAACCCACCCTAGCTTATTTATCCTCTCGTGCTTCTGTAGATAGGATCTCCTGCCGAACTTAAATAGACCGCTCGTAATGGCGACTTGATAAATTGGGCGCATTTAAGCCCGAATTCCAGCCAGATCGCTGCTTCGGTTTCCATTGACCACAACCGCGCGGGTTGAAAGTCCGGTAGTTTCGGTTCGAACCCGGATTTTCGTTTTTGCCCAGATTCTCGCCATGCTTCAGCTTTCATTTTATTTGTCTTCGGATCTGGGATATGCGGCGGCGAAAGACCCTGATTGAAAAGCTGAAGTTTTTGATCGAATGGGAGGAGATTTTGTTCTTTGATGCCACATCATGAATTCAACGGACCTGTCACCCCAAACAGTGTTGGAAAATTCTTTGAATTTTCCAGGCTTACATGATAGTTTGATACACTTTTTGTTATATTCGTTTTTTTTTCTTATTCTGCAGGTTTTTTTTTTTTTCAAGCGCATTTTTAAAGTAGTTTGTTTGATCGAATGTTATTTGAATTGACTGGATGAAGTAGCTCTGCAGCTCTGATTTTCATAGTCTAACTGGTGTCTTTCCAGGGCCATAGGCAGGCAAGGGCCATAGGGGCCTAAGCCTCCCTGGTCCCTGCCTGCATACTCAGCACCATTGATAAAAATATTCAATTTTTGATAGTGATGTGAAATTTCATATAAAATGACATTCAAACTTTGCATAAAAATTTTCTTTTGAGATTTTTTTGTAAATTACTTCGTTTTAAAAATTTTTTTATTTAGTTGAACTTGTGATTATACTAATGATCAATTTATATACATATTTAAAAATATTTAAAGAGTATGACAATAGTATTTAGGATACTTTTGTATTATTGTGGGGTGGTTCACTATTATACATTATAGAGTTAAAATCAACTGAAGAGTAGGTAAGAGTTCATATTAAGTATTAACTTGTATTAACTTTCAGAATGTTTCTACAAATTATTAACAGCTTTACCACAAAGTTAATATGCTTACATTAAAATAAATTGTAATTATCATATATTAATATTGATGTATAGTAGCTATATGGATATTAATAATCAGGTCTCAGCTTGCAAATATAAATATGCAATTATCTGTTAATAATTTATTTGAATTGAAATATACAGGGTGTCCAGTGCTATCGGTGCCCAATGGCTATTTCCTCAACAGTTAGTCACAGATAAACACTTCCAATTGCAAAAATGTTTTACATTTTAAAATCTATTATCTTAGAAGCAGTTTAAATCAATAAATGCATTTCTGAAAGAAATACGAAATATAAATTCTTATACAGTCCCCCGGTCTTACCAATTATATTTAGAAAAATCATCCTCATACAATTTTATGTAAAATAAAAAAAAAAATCATCTTTTTAAGACCAAAATGGACCGACTTATAGATGTTTAAAGTTGGAGCACTTTTTTTGCTGAGAAATGGTCAATACGGTCCCTGATTGGTTGATTGCCTGTGTTGGGTTGCTTTAGAATTTAGGTAATTTGGAGGTTTGAAAATTTACTTTTATTTCTTTTTCCCTGGCTCAATATTCTTAATTTGGTAATATTTAAATAATATTTATTGGCTTTTTCATTTATTCTTTAATTAGAATATTTTTAATCTTCTAAATTAATTTTCTTTATAATATTCTTAGTTAAAAATGTTCCATTCCTTAAATTAATATTACTTTTGATTTACAAATTTTAGAAATTATTTATTTATTTGATTCCCCTTAAAATTCCCTTTAATTTGATATCCCATTTTCCCATTTTTGGTTAGAAATTCCGTTTGTTCTTCAGTTTCAAGTTATTTCCATGTCTCACTGCAATTCAAAAATTTCTGTTGCGGCCATCTTCGGAATTCTGTTTTGCGGGCTTTTTACTGCGATTAATAACGCCACCTAAGCGTTTTCGCGCCTCTTTGGAATTCGTCATTTATTTTAATTGGTTCGCATTTTTACGGATCGTCTGCTCTCGGAATTATGAGTATTATTTTGGCAATTCTAATTTCGGTAAGCGAATTTTAATTGCTGCCGTTTATCTAAACTCCGTGTTTTTGCCGCACATATAAATACGCGCGTAGAACTTTTCAGTTTCAGTTTTTTGTTGAAATCCTTCGTCGGTGTTAGCGCGAGAAGCGCGTTGTTTATTTTCGAATGGAACTTATGTTCCACGCGAGCTTTTCAATGGAACGTTAAGTTCCTCGCGTTATTTTTTTTTACATTAGTTGTTTTAATTTAAATGATGGTTTTTTCGAGCTTTTATCGCGAAAGTCACGAAGTAGCTCTCCGGAAAAGTGTGTATTAAATTTTCTTATGCGCGCTACGTGAACGTAGCTTCTGCCGAGGACGGACGTTCTATGAAGATCCGAGTGTACCAGAAGTAGCTGTTAGGTCTGATCTCCTGAGTTTACAATCCTTTTCAAGAAAAATGCTGAATCCTCTCCTGTTTCAAGTTTGGTGATTTCCAGTAAACCAGTCTACAAAATTTGTTTCCTACCAGTGAAGTTCTAATAAATTGGAACTTTTCCCCCCTGTCTGATGACCCATCTGGTGAATATTGCTGTTATATTTAAACTCCTAATTTCTTAAATTCTCAATATTTGAGATGTATTTAATCAAATTTTATTCTGTAAATTTAAAATTCTAAAACTTTATTCTGAGAGCAAATTTCTAAACCTTCATAAATTTATAAGAGCCTGGGAAAATTCTAAAATTCTTTTAAATTTAATATTTTTTGTTAATGATTTTCTGATGGAATTTAATATAGATTGTTTTGAGTAAAGTTTTTATGCTAATTTCTTAATTTTAACTAAGTTGATAAAATTCTAAAATTCTAATGTCTAAAATTCTAATGTTAATTCTCCCTGAGTTGCCTGCCTGTGAGCAGTGTTTTTGTATTTGTTAATTTGAATTAATTTGAAGTACTATTTAATAAACTAATTTTCTTTAAACTAAATATTATGTCTTCATTTATCTTTTTAAACACAGCAGGTTTTATTCTATCTGTCAAACACAACAGTAGTTTTGGTGCCGTGTACCAGTCTAGAAATTGCTCTCATGTTTTATAATATTCATTAGTAGTATTAAACTTTGAATTGTATTGCAATTATGGATGATGTTAGAGAAAATAACTGTATGTATATTTCTGTATTTGGGTCAGACGAAACTGGATGGCTCTAAAGATAAGCCTTTTGAAACTTTATTATATGCAATGTTCTCTGTTGGTAAAGAGCCATTTCCTTCATTTCTTACAAATTCAAACGATGGTAAAGATTGGGATTTAATTCCCAGAAGTCAGGTTGCTAGTACCAAGAAAACTTGGTTATCCTTATTGGAAAGAAATTTACCTTCTAAAATAAACATTGAGGCAACCTCTGATAATGTAAATTCTGTTGGTAACAAAAATATTGATTCAAATGTTAATAGTAAACAATATGACTTAAATGAACAGGGATTAAAAATAGATTCTTCTAAATGTAATGTAATGAGTAATTTTAAAACAGTCTCTTCAATAGGAGACTTTTTAGATTCAATCCCAGTATTTTCAGGAGAGGAATCTGGCCTCCCATTGGAGGATTTCATAGATAGAATTAAAATGTTAGCCGACCATGCAAATTGGTCAGAGTCAGACAAGGTCTTAGTTTTAAAGTTAAAACTGTCAGGCATAGCTGCAAGATTTATTAGAGATAATCCTAAGTTAAAAGAAGAGAAATCTTTCTCTCAAATTCTTAAAGCTTTACGCGACAGATTTTCCTCAATAGAATGTTTACACAGTAACTTGAGAGCATTTTTGCAAAGTTATCAGAGACCTAATGAATCTGTGCGTCAGTTTGCTGCTAGAGTTGAGGCTTCCTCATACAAAACTGTTTTACCTGCCTTACTGAATGACAGAGTGGCAAACCAGCAAAGACTTGATGTCTTGTGCTCGGTTTTCATTGAGGGTCTGAAGCCTCATTTCAAACGGCTAATCCTACCTCAAAACCACAAGAGTTTTGACTCTGCAAAAAGGCATGCTGTGGCAGAGGAAGAGGTGTGGAGCAAGCAACATGGGGATGACCCCCAATATGTAATGAGTCTTGGAGAATCTGAAAATAAGCAGCTCCATGATGAGCCTAAGAGAAATAGAATGGAGGTAGAGAACCTCACTAAAAGGCTTGCTGAGTTGCAAACTCAGATTAACACCAAACCACAGCTGCCTCAAACTAGAGTGACAAAGGATAGCCGAAGGTGTTTTTCATGTGGTCTATTAGGTCACATAAGTGTGGATTGTAGGAAATTTCCTCAATCACACAGGTTCAACAGAAATTCTAGGTCTCTGCCTACTCGAATGTATCAACAACCTTTTTCTTTTCCACAACCTACACAAAACTATCCATATAATTATTTTCCACAACAAACGCAGGGATTTCAACAACCTACTCAATTTTTTTACCATCAGCCAAATCAAAGCTTTCAGCCTGACATAAATGAAACTAAACCTAAAATGAGTTACAACACTTTTTATACACCTAGGAGTGATAAAAATGACAGTGAAAAACAAAATTTAAACTAAGTAAGGGTGAAGGGAGTTTTCACTCCAACTTACCTTCTGAGGCCCTTGGGGTGTTACCTGTGATGAAAAATTCAAATTTGATTTCATTACAGAATTTGTCTCTACCAGTGATTTCTGGTATGATAAATAATGTTGATATTCCTATACTTATTGATTCTGGTGCTTCTATTAATGTGTTGTTTACAAATGTATTATCTCATTTAAATATACCTGACAGTCAATTAACAAAGTGTAATATAAATTTAAAGGGCATCTCTAGTGATATTATAAAAGTTTCCAGGAAATTAAATATTAATTTAAATTTAAATAACAAAATATTTAATGTTGATTTTTATATTATGGACTGTGATTCTTGTAATTATTCAGCAATACTTGGTGTGAAATTTTTAAAGGGTTATAAGATGTCAATAGATTTTACTAATAATGTTTTATACAATAATATTGTAACTGTGCCTTTTGCAATTAAGGATGAATCTGTACCATTTTTATTATCTGATGCAACTCAATTCTTTAATAATTATGAAATTAACAGAGAAAATATTTTGAATTCTGAGATATATAAGGATAATTTGTGCTATGCACTTAAGAAATACACAATTCCTCCTCTATCGGAGGCTTTCATACAACTAAAATTAAAAGAGATTGTTAAATTTAATTCACCTACTGTGATGATTGAGCCTTTAAACAACAGTAAAATTCTGGTCGCTAGATCAGTAAATAATGTATCTAGATCTAATATATATAATGTAAAAGTATTGAATTTGTCAACTGATGAGTTGCACATAAATAAGCATTCAAATTTAGCAAAAATTGTTCCTATCACAGTAGTATCTTCCTTTTCAGTTAACAATATTACTGAGTCAAGTGCAGAGAGTGGTGATAATTTTGATGTTTGGGGAGGAAATTTTGATCTTTCACACTTAGACTATAATGAAAAAAGACAAATAGAGAGTTTAATTAATGATTATAAGCATATTTTTGCTAATTCTATTCCAGATTTAAAGGGGTGTGATACAGTTTTTCATAACATTAACTTAAAAGATGATATTCCTGTTAAACAGAAACCTTATAGAGTTCCTTATCATGTAAGAGATGAATTAGATAGACAAATTAATGAGCTTCTTGAAAATGACATTATACAAGAAAGTGATTCACCATTCTCCGCACCTGTACTGTTTGTTAAAAAGGCAGATGGAACATTAAGATTAGTAACAGATTTTAGAAAATTAAATGATAAAACTATTGATGATATTTTTCCACTGCCAAATATCACTGAATTGATTGATAGTTTAAGTGGTGCGAAATATTTTTCTACATTAGACTTAACATCTGGATTTTATCAAATGAAATTGCACCCAGACGACACACACAAATATGGCTTTTCTACACCTTTTGGCCACTATGAATGGAAAAGAGTCCCTTTTGGTTTGAAAAATGCCCCCAGCTCCTTTCAACGACTTATGTCCATCGTCCTAGCTAAACTTTCCCCTTTACAAATTTCTATTTACATAGATGATATTGTTATTGCATCTAGAACCTTTGAGGAACACTTAATGAAATTAAAGGTAGTATTTGATAGATTATCTCAACATAAATTATGTTTAAAGCCAAGTAAATGCAATTTTTTTAAATCTTCAATAAATTATTTGGGTTTTCAAGTTTCTGAAGGTATTGTCCAGCACTGACCCCTCAAATTTAAAAACTGTTAAAAATTTTCAAAAACCCACCTCTAAAAAACAAATTCGCCAATTTTTAGGATTAACTGGTTTCTACAGAAAATTTATTGAAAATTACTCCTTAAAAGCTCTTCCCTTAACTAATTTAACTAAGCAAAATATTAAATTCTCTTGGACCCCTGAAGCAGAAAATTCTTATCAAACCTTAAAATCCGAATTACTTAAAGAACCCATTTTACATCTCCCTGATTTTTCAAAACCGTTTTCGGTATGTACCGATGCATCAAATCTTGCTCTTGGAGCAGTTCTCTGTCAAGAAGGAGAGGATGGATTTTTGCACCCTATTGCTTATGCTAGTAAAAAACTAAAAGATGCAGAAACAAACTATAGCACAGTCGAGAAAGAGACTTTAGGAGTTGTCTAGGCAACATCCTATTTTAAGCAATACCTTTTGGGAAAACATTTTACTGTTTATTGTGATCAGGCCTCCCTTTCAAATGTTTTGAAATTAAAAGACCCCACTTCTAGGATAGCACGGTGGATAATGTCCATGACCCAGTTTAATTACAAAATTATTCATAAACCTGGTCGCCTAAATTTAACAGCTGATTATCTATCTAGATGTGTAAATAATGTAACAGTAAACACTATAGACTTGGATGTTGATACAAACCTTCTTTTAAGAGTACGTAATTCTCAAAATTCTGACCCTAATTGTATAAGAATTGGCTCATGCTTAGATAAAAATATTGACCCATTCCCTAAAAATTTAATGTTTTTCTTAAAAGATGATGTATTATATTGTACTAATAGAAAACCTAAATTAAAATATCAAAGAAAAGAGCGTATTGTTGTTCCACAAAATTTGATCTCTGATATTCTAAATTATTGTCATGATTCGATCACTGCAGGACATGGTGGTTTTAGAAGGACTTTGAGGAAAATTCAGCAACACTTTTATTGGCCTAGGATGTATGTTCAAATTTTAAATTATGTTAAGAGTTGTCCTGATTGTTTACAGAAAAGAGGATTTAAACAAAAACAAAAAGCTCCTTTACAGAGGTTTCCAAATTCTACTTACCCTATGGAAAGAATAGCTATGGATTGTATTGGCCCCATGCCTCTAACTTACTCTGGCAATAAGTACATACTGGTGATTACGGACTATTTTACTCGTTGGCCAGAAGCTTATGCTATCCCCAATATTAAATCTGAAACTATTTTAAATTGTTTAGAAAACTTCTTTTCTCTTCATGGTGTGCCAAAACACATTATCACTGACAAAGGTTCTAATTTCATTTCGAATGCTGCCATGAAGTTGTAGGAAAAATTAGGTATTGAAAAACATACCACTACTAGCTATCACCCACAATCAGATGGAGTTTGCGAGCGTTTAAACAGTAAAATAATTAACACACTTAGTCATTTAGTGTCTGAAACACAAGAGGATTGGGATCGACATTTATCTTTTGCCTTGCTGGCCCACCGAACTTCAATCCATTCCTCGACTGGTGAGTCTCCAGCTAATCTTCTCTATGGTAGAGAATTAATTTTGCCACATCATCTTCTTTTTAATTTAAATGAACAAAATTTTACCACTGTTAGTGACTATAGTCAGGATTTGGCAATTCGTATGAAAAAATCTTTTGAAATAGTAAAGAAGAACTTACTTAAAGCAGCTAAAACACAAGAGACATACAGAAATAAGTCTGCTGTTATAAAGGATATAAAAGTTGGAGATTTAGTATATTTATACATTCCTGTTTTTCCAAGAGGACATTGTAAGAAACTCTCCAAACTTAATAAAGGTCCTTTTAAAGTTATACAAAAAACATCTAATGTAAACTTTAAAATTCAACATGTAAATGACACACAAAATATTCAGTTGGTGCACATTGACAGATTAACAAAAATTCCAGAAAGAGATTCTGTGTTCTTTTCTTGTGCACAATCTGATAATTCAGCAAGTAATACATCTCATGAGAATGATATAATTCCAACACAAAGATATAATTTACGACAAAGGAAAAACTAGAATGACATTTTTTTTTATTGTTGCGCAACATAATTTTTTTTAAGTGTATAATTTTTGTATGTGTGTATTTGTTATTGATACATTGCAGAATGCTGCAAACTGGATTTAATTGATGTTGATTTTAAGATAAAATTTGTTATTGTTGTTATTGATATTGCAGATTACTGCAGGATTTAAATAAATGATTGAGAGAAAAGATTAATTTGGATTATATGAATTGATGATAATATTTATAGATAGAGATATATTGTTACTTATTTATTGTTATTGAGTGCAGATTTCTGCAAATATTTAATTACGTGGTCCATGACGTAAGTTCTGATCACATATGTTGATATTTTTTTTGGTATATATTTGATGTCGGTAAAAGTATTAGAGTTCTGCAAAGATAAAAGGGCAGTGTATATAAGATAACTTCAGAATACAGATGATATTGTTTGGTTTTGAATGGACATGAATAGATACTTGTGTCTTTGAAATTTTAGTATATCATTGTTGCTTATTGATAATAATTGTTATGGTGTCAATTGTCATTTGACACTTCTATTGAAATTTTATTTATTTTATACAACTTATGTACATTGTTTTACTTTTTTAGATCACTCTATTTGCACATTTTTTTTTTTCTTTCCAGCTGGTATTTATATTTTGTAGTGGAAATGAGAGTTGTTTCTCATTGGTTATTCAAGGTACCTTTTCAAAATTCAATGTTTCGATTCTTTGAAAACTATTTGGCTGGTCCAATGTTTTCGTAAAAATTTTTATTTTTATTTATAGCTAATGAGAATCAATGTCAAATCCTCTACCTTTACTTTTGTCTACACAAATTTAGTGATCTGATGTACAAAAATTTATTCATTATATAATTCTTGTTTTAGTCTATAGTTTGTTAACAAACTGCTTATTCCGAAATAGAGGTTGAATTCGGATAAAAATTGCTATACTTAAATTGGTAACTTCTGATAGATATTTTATTTTTATTATCAAAAATTTTTCATTTTTCAAATGAAAAAATTTTGGGGGATAGGTGGAAGGAATGTGTTGGGTTGCTTTAGAATTTAGGTAATTTGGAGGTTTGAAAATTTACTTTTATTTCTTTTTCCCTGGCTCAATATTCTTAATTTGGTAATATTTAAATAATATTTATTGGCTTTTTCATTTATTCTTTAATTAGAATATTTTTAATCTTCTAAATTAATTTTCTTTATAATATTCTTAGTTAAAAATGTTCCATTCCTTAAATTAATATTACTTTTGATTTGCAAATTTTAGAAATTATTTATTTATTTGATTCCCCTTAAAATTCCCTTTAATTTGATATCCCATTTTCCCATTTTTGGTTAGAAATTCCGTTTGTTCTTCAGTTTCAAGTTATTTCCATGTCTCACTGCAATTCAAAAATTTCAGTTGCGGCCATCTTCGGAATTCTGTTTTGCGGGCTTTTTACTGCGATTAATAACGCCACCTAAGCGTTTTCGCGCCTCTTTGGAATTCGTCATTTATTTTAATTGGTTCGCATTTTTACGGATCGTCTGCTCTCGGAATTATGAGTATTATTTTGGCAATTCTAATTTCGGTAAGCGAATTTTAATTGCTGCCGTTTATCTAAACTCCGTGTTTTTGCCGCACATATAAATACGCGCGTAGAACTTTTCAGTTTCAGTTTTTTGTTGAAATCCTTCGTCGGTGTTAGCGCGAGAAGCGCGTTGTTTATTTTCGAATGGAACTTATGTTCCACGCGAGCTTTTCAATGGAACGTTAAGTTCCTCGCGTTATTTTTTTTTACATTAGTTGTTTTAATTTAAATGATGGTTTTTTCGAGCTTTTATCGCGAAAGTCACGAAGTAGCTCTCCGGAAAAGTGTGTATTAAATTTTCTTATGCGCGCTACGTGAACGTAGCTTCTGCCGAGGACGGACGTTCTATGAAGATCCGAGTGTACCAGAAGTAGCTGTTAGGTCTGATCTCCTGAGTTTACAATCCTTTTCAAGAAAAATGCTGAATCCTCTCCTGTTTCAAGTTTGGTGATTTCCAGTAAACCAGTCTACAAAATTTGTTTCCTACCAGTGAAGTTCTAATAAATTGGAACTTTTCCCCCCTGTCTGATGACCCATCTGGTGAATATTGCTGTTATATTTAAACTCCTAATTTCTTAAATTCTCAATATTTGAGATGTATTTAATCAAATTTTATTCTGTAAATTTAAAATTCTAAAACTTTATTCTGAGAGCAAATTTCTAAACCTTCATAAATTTATAAGAGCCTGGGAAAATTCTAAAATTCTTTTAAATTTAATATTTTTTGTTAATGATTTTCTGATGGAATTTAATATAGATTGTTTTGAGTAAAGTTTTTATGCTAATTTCTTAATTTTAACTAAGTTGATAAAATTCTAAAATTCTAATGTCTAAAATTCTAATGTTAATTCTCCCTGAGTTGCCTGCCTGTGAGCAGTGTTTTTGTATTTGTTAATTTGAATTAATTTGAAGTACTATTTAATAAACTAATTTTCTTTAAACTAAATATTATGTCTTCATTTATCTTTTTAAACACAGCAGGTTTTATTCTATCTGTCAAACACAACATCTGAAACGGGACATTTTTATGCGAGGAAAAGCGATTTAAGTCATAAAGTTTAATGCTTCATAACTCGGTGAATTTTGGTCGCAAAAGGAAGATTTTTTTTTTATTTTGTATGAAATTGTATGAGGATAATTTTCCTAAATATAATTGGTAGGACTGGGGGATCGTATAAAAATTTATATTTTGTATTTCTTTCAGAAATGTATTTATTGATTGAAACTGTTTCTAAGATAATAGATAACTTTTTGCAATTGGAAGTATATCTCTGTGACTAACGGTTGAGGAACTAGCCATTGGACACCGATAGCACTGGACACCCTGTATAATAGTAACTATTATGATTTATAAATGCTAATGATTAATTGTATTTTTAGTGAGCCCCCTCCTTTAAGACTGTTGAGCTAGCTCCCTTTGAATTTCCCTCTGTCCGCTCTTCAATTTCGTCTCTGGCTACGGCCCTGTGTCTTTCAAGTTAATTTGTACAGGGTGGCTACAGAATCTCAGATAAAAAATTCCCTGATATTTCCCTGATTTCCAGATAATATCTTCAAAAATTCCTTAATATGCATTACTATCTACTTTACTGAATATCAGTTTAACAAGCATAAAAAGTCAATTTATAAAATTGAAAGTGATAATTAAGGATAAATAATTAAAATTAATTACTTTCAGTATTGAAAAATATCATAATCAAAGTACAGTATTTATGCAAGAGTTATATAAGAACAGTATTATTGCAAGAATATTAATCTTTCAAGCATTAAAATTTTAGATAAGCTATAAAACCCAGCTATGAACTCAACAGCGTTATGTAGAAAACCCAGACCACACGACCAACCCAAAGGCTATAATGGTAGCTTTCTGTGTGGCCGGGAACAACAGCGTTATGTGTCAAATCGAGTCAAATATCACTTATTACAATAAAATTATAAATAAGCAGAAACGGTAGTTTTTTCTTAATCTGCTTTTACTGCCATATAAAATGGCTTGACAGCTTTAAAAATTCAAATTTTCCTGATTTTAGAGTTTCTTTTTAGGAATTCCTGATATTTTTCAGGATGTTGATACTCCCTGATATTTCCCCGATTTCCAGGTTCTGTAGCTACCCTGTTGTATGAATGCATTTCAAGTTTTTAGGTGAAATAGCTTATTTAGCTTTCGAGACAGCTTGTTTCCTTCATTTTTAACACTTTACAACAAAGTTGAAAAGTGTTTATGACTTTGTTCATTCTGTCTGTCTGTCCGTTAGCACGATAACTGCCGTAAAAATGACTTAATCAAAATGAAATTTTAGTATGTTGTTCAGACGGTCTGTAGAACCTATGGGAATATAAAATAAATGAATCACCCAATTAGTTTTGGCTTGAACCCGGGTCGAAAAAATGAAATACATTGAGCCCTATAGGACCTAATTTTTCAAACATTTTTTAAGCGGATTTAAAATTCACGAATTGCTTCGAAAATTTTAGGTAATATTCAAATTCTTCCATAAAATATATAAAAAAAAATTCAGCGAAATATATTCAGTAGTTTTTTAAATAAAAATTAAAATAATAATTACACCTCTTATATGAAACGATCACGTGACCATGATATGAAACGATCACATGACCTACTTCAAAATGATATATGGCATCCATCTTGTTTCAAAATCGTGATTTTTTCAAGTTCTTTTTAATTCATATTGAGTGTTGTATCCGTCCTAAAACTACTTTATTTTTGCTTAAATTCTGTGCATCTACATACTGAAACAACGCAATGACAATATATTTGAGTTTAAATGCTCATCTAAATTTGATTATTTCTACAACTAAGCCTATTTTTCACCTATGTAAAATGTAAACAGCAAAGTATATAGAATGGGTTGTATTAGAATTCCTGTATTTTTTTAACACAAAATAATTTAGTCCATGGAGTCTGCATGGCTGATATGAATGAAATATTAATTGATTTCATAAAGAGAAGGACGATTTTTTTCGATGAAGTTTCAAGCATAGAGTTTAATTTTTTGTAGCTCCATGGTCTTAAACAAAATGTTTAAATAAAATAAATTATTATAGTATTGTGATGAATGAAATGAATGGGAGAAAGTTATGAATGAAATCCTGTTTTTATAGAGAGATCCAGGCCTGTTATTTTTTCTATGACGTCATTTGAATTAATTTCAGTTGTTTTCGATGTTTTCAAATATAATAAATTATCGTAGTATTATGATAATTCTAAAACTATTACCGAGGAATGTATAACATTTTAGAGATATTTAAATCAGGCAATTTATATTTCAATGCCGTCATTTGAATGAAGTTCATTTTTTTCGATGAAGGTTTCAAATATAATAAATTAATGCAGTATTGTGATAAGTTTCAAAATATTACCGAGGAATGTATTGCATTTTAGACTTGTTTAAATAAAATTTCATTGAAGTTGGAAAGTGTTTCATAATCAATGCTTTAAGCATGATTGATCTTTCTTGTTGTTATAATGTTACGAGCACCTAAAATATCTCCACGTCATATTGCCTCCCCTTAAAGAAAAAATGTGATGTGGACAATACATGACTTTCCTTATATAATGCACTGAATCTACTACTTTTACAGTAAAAAAAAATAGGTTTTTCTTCTAGTTGATACTTATATTCTTTCCAAGATATTGAATTTTCGTCAATTAGTCGTCATTTTCATTGATTTAGTGTCATTTTTATCCATTTGGCGATATTTTCGTTAATTTGGCAACATTTCAAAAAGTCGCCAAGTTGGCGACATTCCGCCAAATTCTCACTAAGCGTTATGGATGGAGAAATAAGTTATTCTTATAGCATATAAATGATTATTGGCGTTCAAATACAAAAGTATTACTCAAAGTATCTTTTCTCATGAATGGAACCAGCTAGATCCACGAGAATGATGTCACCCAATTTATCGCATGATATTACATATGAAAAAAGAACATGTTTCTCAACAGTTAATATATTTTATTTAATACATGGGATTTTTTGATAAATTTATTTTAAAAATGTGCAATATCTCGAGAACGGTTCATGCTAGCGTTCTAAAGTTTATATCAATCGTTTCCTAAGAAACCATTACATAAGAAATGTCTATTTGCGCAACTTTATTAAAGGTTTTGATTTTTTGATGATTTTTTTCAAAATTTCATTCGAAAATTTAGGGAGGTTCTGAACATTCGATTACCTCTAAAAACAATAGGCTTCCAGTATTCACGGATTGTGATTTTTGTACCAAATTTTATTCGAATCGCTCCATTCGTTCGTGAGATATCGGCTCCACAGACACACACACACACACACATCACCTCAAAACTATTTGATTCGTGATCAGGGATGCTTGAAACGTACTCTCCCGTCGAAAAGTCGAATTCTCGACCCCGTCACAATACTTTCCTTATACATTATGTATATAAGGAAAGTAAAACGACATTTACAGGCAGCCATTGCTATTATTTTAAGTTCCAGGTTACTTGTCCTTGCGTCAAATTTGGTGACTTTTCTTCCAAATTTGAAATATCGCCAACTTGGCGACTTTTGGAAACTTGTCGAATTGCAGTTTGGTTAAAATTTTCAAGAGTTACGTCGATTTTTCTACAGAGTGTCTATAAGAGGGTCATTGATCAGTTACGTTACAGCGGGTCACTGTTCAGTTAGTAAAAGTTGTGGGTGTGATTATACGAGTGAAAGTGAATTGTGAATACGTTAGTGTCTTGAGCATATAATCTTCTGTTTTTGTGAATTAGTTAAGTATTTATAATGGATGTGTTATTGTACCTGACAATTGTATTGTAAGCTTGTTAGATAGTCATCGAGCTAATTAATAGCTGTATACATAGTTCTAGGATGCTGTAAATAAAATTATTAATTATCTAGAAATTCCAACTCAGATTTATATCCTGAGAACAAACACATACTCGATTTTAGAGAATACGTATTAAAAAGACACTACATAATGTCATAGACTTTTATTCATATACATTTTTACAACATTTTTGTGTATATCTGTTGAAATTAGTTGTTACTGATGTAGCTTCGGTTACCGGTTAGTTTATTATTTATTTCATGATATGGCACATGCGTATTCTCAGTTACTGAGAAAGTATTTGGAATCCTTCAGCTGTGTCAAATGTATAGATACGAGTATTTTAAGGAAATGCCTTTTGGGAAATGCAGGATTCATCATACTCCATATGCAGGCCAATTTTAGAGACTTTAGGGTACTTTCAGGTTAAAAAATCTGATGTGGGCAGCACATGACATTCCCCACAGACTCAAATTCATTTTGTCTTTATCTCTTTAATAGTTCTTTCAATTGAGTTTAATTGCACAAAATATGCGACGTTTTTACTAAATATTGCACTAAATATTGCACAAATATTGCACAAAATATTAATGACGCACAATTATTTGAAATGACACTGAATTTGCACTTTTAAATTTAATTTTTGTTATCATTTGGTGACTGAACGTATTTTCAAAGGCGGTGTAGCAAAAATGTGAAAAACTAAAATATCTCGAGAAAGGTTAGTCCTAGAGTGATGAGATTGGGCTTATTCTTTTCATCGTCAAAAATGTCATATACAACAAGCATTTATGGATACATTTGAGCATACGTCGCCTTTTACTTTAGAATTTAACGAATTTTGCTGGCCATTTCGTAACAAAGGTATGTTCTTTTTTTCCGAATTGCACAAAATCTAATCAGCACTAGGGTAACCTACAAGTGACTTTTCTACCAAATTTTGTGAAATTTGGTCAATCAGATTTTTAGCTAGAGTGAATACATGCGATTTTTGAGGGCCAATTCGGGGGGGGGGGGGGGGGGGAGCAGATTCTCTTTTTTCGAATCGTACTAAAATCTAATCAGCAAAAGGATCGCCCACAAGTGACTTAAAAATACAATTTTATGAAATTCGGTCAGTTAGTTTTTGAGTTAGAGTGGAAACATACATTGCACCGGCAGTTACACACACCACGCTAAAAGTAGTTTTTTTGTCTTCTAGATATCCTAAAAACTCGACTTGCGATTTTCTACATGATTCCAATATTTTCATTATACATTACCATGTATTGCAGGGAAAGTAAAAGGGGACTAAAATAGTGACCTCCTGAAAACTATAGGACCAACAGAAACGTCGCTTAAAATAACGTTTCCATCTTTAAAAACCTCTACCACTAAGCCAGTTCAGGTCAAGCCAATAAACTTTTTACTTTCCCTACAATACATGGAAATGTATATAGGGAAAGTATTGGAATTGCGTCGAAAATCGCAACTCCAGTTCGACGTTATACGCTTTAGGACCTCTAGAATACGAAAAAACTCTTTCTAGCGTGACGGCTGTGTGTGTATCTGTCTGTGCACGCATCCACTCTCTAGTCAAAAACTAATTGGACCAAATTGCATAAAATTTGGTAGACAATTCACTTGTAAGTTGCCCTAGTACTGATTAGATTTTGGTACGATTCGAGAAAACAGAACCTGCTTTTTTTTTGCAATGTGGTCCGCAAAAGTCATTGAAATCTAAAATAAAATACTACGTATACTCAAATGTATCCATCAAATGCTTGTTTAATACGTAATTTGTGACGATAAAAAGAATAAGACCAACCCTATTACTCCAGGATTAGCCGTTATCCAGATATTTTATTTTCCTCGCATTTTTGTCAAGTCGCCTTTGAAAATACGCCCAGTTACCATATGAAAATGAAAATTGAATTTAAAAGTGTAAATTCAGTGTGATTTCAAATAATTGTGCCTCTTACTTTGTGCAATTAAACTCAATTAAAAAAACTATTAAAGAAATAAAGAGAAAATGAATGTAAGTTTGCAGGAAAAGTTATTTGCTGCCCACATTAGATTTTTTAAAACTCTTTTCAATGCATATTACTCTGCTATAACTATTGCATATTACTCTTGCATATTACATCTTATAATATTAATTTTTAGCTTGTCTTTTAACTTTAACTTAACCTTTGAATTCATCCATTATTTTAATCATATTAAACGACGAAAAGTAAGTTTATTTATTTGACCCTGGATGGAGTACGCCTAATTTCTATAGTCATTTAAATGAAATTTTTGACTTCTCTTTACTTTTTACTTCCCTTATATACATAATGTATAAAGGAGAGTATTGTGACGGGGTCGAAAATTCGATTTCGAGTTTTCGACGGGAGAGCACGTTTCAAGCATCACTGATCACGAATCAAACATTTTTGAGGTGATGTCTATGTGTGTGTGTGTGTGTGTGTGTGTGAAATTATGTGTGTGCGTGCGTGTGTGTGTCAGTGAGTCTGTGGAGACGATATCTCACGAACGAATGGAGCGATTTGAATGAAATTTGGTACAAAATTCACAATCCGTGAATACTGGAAGCCTATTGTTTTTAAACGCAATCGAATATTCAGAACCCCCTAAATTTTCGAGTGAAATTTTGAAAAAATCATCAAAAAATCAAAACCTTTAATGAAGTTACGCAAATAGACATTTCTTATGTAATTTTTCCTTAGAAAACGATTGATATAAACTTTAGAACGCTAGCATGAACAGCTCTCGAGATATTGCATATTTTTCAAACAAATTTATCAAAAAATCCCACAAATTAAAAAAAATATTAACTTTTGGGAAACATGTTCACTTTTCATATGTAATATCATGCGATAAATTGGGTGACATCATTCTCGTGGATCTAGCTCGTTCCATCACGAGAAAAGATACTTTGAGTAATACTTTTGTATTTGAACGCCAATAGTAATTTATATGCTATAAGAATAACTTATTTCTCCACCCATAACGCTTGGCGAGATTTTGGGGACGAATTTGGCGGCATGTCACCAACTTGACGACTTTTTTAAAAATGTTGCCAAATTAGCGAAAATCTCGCCAAATGGATAAAAATGACGCTGAATGAAAATGCCGACTAATCGTCGAAAATACAATATCTTGGAAAGAATATAAATATCTACTATGAAAATAATCTATTCTTTTTTACTGTAAAAGTAGTAAATTCATTGCATTATATAAGGAAAGTCATGTGTTGCCCACATCAGATTTTTTTTTGTGTTCGTGACGTCATTAGCCCCTCGAGGGACAAGTTACCCCCGGGGGTGGGGGAGTGGGGACAATATTGTCAAGTATGATTTCAATCGAAAGATTTTTTAAAAGCCCTTTAAAGTGAAGGTTAACACGCTATAGTTGTAATTATTGGGACTCACTATACCTTTTTTTCAAATTTTTTCTTGTAAAATTTGGAAAAAAAAAAAAATGAATTCTGGTATGAGAAAGAGGAGTTGAGCCAATTAATTATTAATTATTAATTATTAACTTCAATTAATTATTAATGGCTTTCCTTAACAGCATTGATTATTTTCGCTGTAACGTGCTTCTTAGAAAAATCGATCTTTCAGTTTGGTTTGACAAGACTTGTGAATTTTTATTTTTCTTGTTAAAAGCCAATGAATGTTTTTATCCATGTACTCGATAGCTCGTTGCGACAAAAAACAAAAACAAAAAAAAACAAGCTGAGTAAAGATGATAATTTTGTACAGAAAAATGTTTCATGATTCGGCGATGGAACTTTTCTCACAGTTGTCAACAGAAGCTTGGGCTTCTCAATATTAAATTATTGCAATATATTTTTAGCTATATGTCATAAAAAATATTTGCTTTTTGATATAGTTCTTGTTTTAAAATGTGCATAGTAGAAAAACCCAAAAGAAATGACTTTATAAATATATACTTCAAATAAAAAGTTACATAAAGCATTCAAAATGAATTTTATATACCCATTTTGAAGAAGCGCTGAAAATGCCACCAAATTCGCAGTAATTCAACATCTCTGAAAATTAAGTTAATTTCTTTGATAATCCCTGTCGCGCTGCAGGATGGGCAGAAAGTGAAAGGTTTTTACTTTCTTATACTATGTAATATATGTATAGTATAAAGTATTGTTTTCACGAACATTTTCGAATTCGAGATTTTGACGCCAATATATGTTTTAAGACCTCATGAACACGTTTTGACTATTTTTTCAGTGATGAGTGATTTTGACTATTTTTTGAGTGAGAGTAAAATTTGTAAAAAAAAAAATGTTACTAAAACACTCCAGTAGTTAATTTTACATAACTTAATGGGTTCTAGGACAAAAATGAATTTCGAAAAAATTAATGTTTTTCATTAAGCTAAAAATGTTTTTAAACAGTGTAGAATCGAATGGCATAAATATTACGTAAGTTTCTCTTGTTAAAATTTTAAGAAGTTAAACATCAAAAACTTGGTTTTCTGATACTTGCTGCACAAAACAAAACTTTAAAATCTTGTTTTCTCAAAAATCGAATTCTTGAGAAGTTTCATGCATAAGTGGATATAACTCAAGAAAGATTAAAGCTAAAACTACAAAATTTGAGAACTTTAATTTGACTTCAGGATGTACAATAAATTTTTAATTTACTTTATTTGATACATAAGTCACTCCTATAGAATTTGAGTTTTTTCGTTAAAACAATTTTTCAATTTTTTCTTATCAATATATCAAAATATCTTGAGGATAAATTAAAGACAATGATTAAAAACTTTCACATTTTTATAATATATATATTTTTTTTACATTTGTAATTAACAAATAATTTTTTACATTAATTTTTTTACATTTTACTAGTTTTAAATTATTTTACATAGTATATTTACACATAAAAGAAAAACAATTTTGAAAAAAAAATATTCATAAATACGAGAAATAACATTTTCTGTCCCAGATCCCCGTCATATATTATCTGATGATTATTAAATCTGGTAATTAATAATTATGAAAATAATAACTCACGCAAAGTTCTGATAAGTTTTCGTCTTCGTCTAACTTACTAAATAGTCGAATCACATGTAAACTAACGGTACAGCATATAAAAAATGACTTACCTGAAATTAAAAAGAAACAGGAGATAAATAACATACAGTAGCATGAGATACAATAACATACAAAATCATATTTGACAGAGATTTTGGGTACAAGATAGAGGAAAAACATGTTTTAGACTCTTCTGAACACAACATCGAAGACTTTTGGAAATATGTCTGTTTATGTGACTTGGAGTGTGAAAATATGACTCAAGCCCAATTATTACGAAAATTTAAGTGCAGTTACAAAATGTAAAAATCTGATGTGGGCAGTAGATGATTTTCCTTATATAATGCAATGAATTTATAACTTGTACAGAAAAAAAATACATATATAGGCTATTCTTATAGTACATATTTATAGTCTTCTCAAGATACTGAATTTTAGTCAATTAGACGTCATTTTTATTGATTTATCGTCATTTTTATCTATTTGGCGAGAGATTTTCGTTAATCTGGCAACATTTAAAAAAATCGCCAAGTTGGCGACATTCCGCCAAATTCGTCGCCAAAATTTCGCCAAGCGTTATGGACGGAGCAATAAGTTATTCTTATAGCAGATAAATGAATATTGGCGGTCAAATACAAAAGTATTACTCAAAGTATCTTTTCTCATGAATAGAAAGAGCTAGATGTACGAGAATGATGTCACCAAACTTATCGCATGTTATTACATATGACAAGTGAACATGTTTCACAACAGTTAATATATTTTTTTTAATTTATGGGATTTTTTGTTAAATTTATTTGAAAAATGTGCAATATCTCGAGAACGGTCCATGCTAGCGTTCTAAAGTTTATGTCAATCGTTTTCTAAGGAAAAATTACATAAGAAATGTCTATTTACGAAACTTTATTAAAGGTTTTGATTTTTTATTGATTTTTTCAAAATTTCACTCGGAAATTTAGGGGGGGGGGGGGTTCTGAACATTCGATTGTATTTAAAAACAATAGGCTTCCAGTATTCACGGATTGTGATTTTTGTACCAAATTTCATTCGAATCGCTCCATTCGTTCGTGAGATATTGTCTACACAGACTCACTAACACACACACATACACACACACACACTCAGAGACATCACTTCAAAAACGTTTGATTCGTGATCAGTGATGTTTGAAACGTGCTCTCCCGTCGAAAACTCGAATTCGAATTTTCGACCTCGTCACAATACTTTCCTTATACATTATGTATATTAGGAAATAAAATCTATACAAAAATTTTAATTCATATGATTAACGTGAATTATATTACAGTAAAAGCCCGATATAGCGCAGTTGTCGGTTATAACTTAACCGCGGTACATCAGACTGCAATGTAATGTTAATTTATTAAGAGACATATACTCTTCGACGCGTTATATTCATATTCGTGCTATACCGGGCTTCCACTGTATTATAAATTAAAGATGTGCATAATGTTTTTAAGAATAATAAAAATATATCTGATAAATAACTTTTTGTAAAAGAATAACTTTTTATACTGTATATTAATTTTCTATTAAAATAGTTTTTCGTAGATTATTTTTCAATAAACGAGCCAACGGCTCTACCGTGCTAAAAACACCGGTTCCCGTTAGATCACCGAAGTTAAGCAGCATCGGGCGCGAATAGTACTTGAGTGGGTGACCACCTGGGAACACAGTGTGCTGTTGGCTCATTTAAGTCGACGTGGTGGCCGAACGGTCAAGGCGAGCGTTTCCAGCGATCGATCGGCCGTCACGTTGTGGGTTCGAGTCCCACGTAAGACATGGATGTTGTGTGTTGTGGGTGCAGTGTGTTTCGCCCCCTTCTGGTGCGCCTAGCTAGGGCAACGTCCTAGGACGGCAAAATGGTTTACGATTTCGGCCGTACATAGGGCAAACGACGGAAGTCGACGTAGAGTCTAGTGCCTAGCCATTGGGGGGGGGGGGGGATTTTTTTTCAATAAACATTTTAAGGAAAATATTGTTTTGTTCTGGACGCCGTAAATATCTCAACTCGTTCTGGGCTCCCAAGTTTTTTGAGCTCTTATGCGCTGCTTAACCGCAATGCCACTGTCATCAGGTAAAGTAATTAACATAATAACGAAAAGGAGGCATTATAGTGCTCACGAGTCCTAGCATCACCCTCGATAGAAGAGGCCGAATTACTGCCCCCCTCTGCACCTCGAAACGTATCAGCTGTAGGCCCAAGTCTGGCCTTCGAATTGCCCGTCTCAACTTTTCTGGAAAGTTCTTCCCTAGTAGAGTAGCCCACACAAAGAAGTATCGTATGTGCAGTGCAGTACGTGGGCTCGGCTCGTGGATACATAACGGTTTTTTTTATCGTATTTTTGAATGTATAATATGTTAGTTCATGATTTAATAAACATTTTGACCTGCATACCTTCGACTACATACCTTATAACATTGGATTACTAATTACCTTATTACCCTAATGTTAGATACTGAAAATGCTATTTAGAAGTAAGTGCTTACCATTTTTTGCTTATTATCATGTCATTTAAAATTACTTAGAATTTTAAATATATGGCAATAAAATTATTGCTATTTAATTAAAGCTAACTGGATTCTAAATGGTTTTGTTGCTAATTATAACGTCAACAAACCTTTTAGAGTTTTCTTAGTTTGTTTTAAAATTTTATTGTTGTCATATTAATTAAGAAAACTGCCTAGGCACTTGTAAAATTAAGCTTTGTTAAGTAATTGTGAAGTATTTAAAATCATTCAATGTTTAAAATGTATATTTTATAAAGTTAGCTTGTGTCATTCATTGCATTTACCTAGTGTACTTAATATGTTGTCATAAATTATTCAGTTTCCTGCAAATATTTTAAAATTACTTTAATAATGTTGTTAGTTGTGTGATATTTTATAATAGACTAGCAGTATGTCCGTTCTTCGTACTGATTATATAATACAAGAAACTTAAAATTCAGAATTTGATGTGAAGTTTTAATATTTGGAGTCTCTATTTTAGAAATTTTATGATAATTCTAATGAAAAGAAAATAGGTGAGCTCTACCGTGCTGAGATAATAAACAGACAGATAGATGTACAACATACAATTTTATGTATACTGTTAATAGCAGATATACCCGACATTGCCCATGATTTAAAATATGTGCAAATTCTTGCAATATTCTAAATGACATTCTTACTCAAAACGTTCTATTAAAATATTTCATTTAATTCTCCCTTCACTTAATTCTTCTAAATTTAATTCTCCTTTCTGTGTTTTCTATACAAAATTATCTTCAAGCAGATCTGAAGAATAAAACATCTTCGTTTGAAAACAAATTATAAAATATATATGAAATCGAATCAATATAAACTAAAAGGAAAGCGCTAAAATGGTATAAAAATGGTTATAAAATTTTCTTTTATATCGATTTCTTTATTATTTAAATCTTAAAAAATTTAATAATCGTCTGCCTAATAAACACATTTGATTTAATTGCGTTGCTAAGCTTCATGATATAATTTTTTTAGTAAATTTGCGGAAAATATATCATCTGCATAATACTATTTTTATGGAAGGTTTAATTGTGGGATTTTTATTCATATCTCGACAATCCCTGGTCCTAGAAACTCGAAACATGGACTAAATTTTAAGTAGGGCTATTTCAAGGCTACCCACAGAATTTTCATGAAATTCGATGCAGCAGTTCTACCGTGATGATGAGATAGATAAACACACAGACAGATAGATGTATTTTCAATTTTATTTATATAGATAAAAAAATGTCATTCTCTTTTCAAGATATTGTCAATAGTAAGAAATTGTAGGAATAAAAATGCTACACTAAAGTTATGAAAGTAAAATAATGTAAAATGTAATATTTTACACATCAAATAACATATTTTTAAACGTTTGATAAGTAAGTAATTGCATATAAAAGATTTAGTATCTTAATATATTGCATGTATATTTTTTATTATTTGTTATGGCATGCTGAAATTTTAAAAGAATAGGTTAAGAAGTTATTTGTGTTTAGGTTGTGCACACTTTTTTTTTATGTAGCGAGTTATTATGTTATTGAAAATTGTTAAAATAACTTGGAGAAAAGCAAAGTAACTAACTTACAATTTCAAGTTACCATTGTATATTTCATTATATTATAGTTAATGTTATTTTAATAATACAAAGCTAATTTAGTCTTTCTTACATTTTCACTTCAATGGAATTGTAAATGAAATATTAATACCAAAAAGTTCTATTATACAGCTTTATTAAATTTTCAAAGCCCCTGAGGTATTTCAAACTCTATAATTAAGCAAAATTGTTTACAATTTGTTAATGTGTGGTAGTAAAAAAAGGAATATAAGATGTGCTATATTAGAAAACCTGAACTTCTACAAATTATAGTGCATAGGTTAATGGATGACATTGAACTAGTATTTTATCTTAATTCTAAATAATTTTACAATTTATAACAACAAAAAATGAATAAAATAAAATGAAATAAAAATAAATAAACACGTAAGCATATTAAAAGTTAAATTCTGAGTTTCTTTTTAATGATTGTCTTATGATATTTAAAGATATAGTATTCAGTAATCATTTTAGTTTCTGCACACTTTATCTGTAAGTACGCATACTTTAGCTGAATGTACTGAAGAATTATTCAAATAAAATGCCTGATTAAGCAATAAATACACAGGGTTCTTTTTCAAACTTTTATTAAAACACTAACTGAATGGAATCCTTTCATCTTTGCTCCCACAGTGAATTTGAGTCATTATAAATATTTTATTTTAAGGAAATGTACAGCAATATTAATATTTTAAATCACCCATTTTAATGAACATTATCGAAAATACTTCCAAATTTCATGAATATTATTTGATTTACTGATAAATTATGATTCCTTTACATCGAACAGAAAATTAAAAGGGAAGCAAATGATAGCAAAAGCTCCGATCGCGATCTGGAAGACCCACTCGCAGTGGGCCTACAAGCAAAGACGTCAAAAGTTAGTGCTCCGGCCTCTGCTTTCGGAGGTGACGGTCTTAGGAGTGTGTGTGTGTGTGTGGGAGGGAGGGCGGGAGAATTACAGTACTGAATTTTGTTTTACAATACGGATTCTATGGAGAATGCAATTTTTTCGCCAATGGACAGTTAGTTATTCCTCCTCCCTATACACGTCACTGATTGAAAGTCCTAAATCACTACAAGAATTCACACGTTTTCTTAATATTTCCTTGGATTTCACTGTTGCGCACGGTTAAAATAATTTAAATCGGCATTTGAGAAACACTGGTCTGATGAATACGCACCAATAAATCCGCCAACTCGATCCCTTGGCGAGAGGTGCGATCTTTCTCAAGAGTATCTTCTCCTGTTTTTGTGTCTCTTTTTATTCGTCGCTCCGGCTGATTGGAAAAACTGGCAACTTTGTAACTCTCTCCATGGGAAAGCGACCGATGCTTGGACGGAAGCCAAGGATTGGGTTGATCGGTAGAATGTTCCTCTCAGCTCGCACTTTTTATTTCCTCGGATTCGGATTGATAGAAGAGAGTGTTTGTTCTTAAGTGAATAAAACAGTACGGTCGCTGCAGCTTATACAAATGCTTATAGATTGGTTAAAAGGGAAATTTGTGGTTGTACTTTTGCTTTCACTGCAATACACTGAAATGTATAGGGAAAGCAGTGGAAGAGGGTCGAATAATCGAGTTTTCGATGAATTTACACGTTTGAGGCACCTGCACTCTAGAATACCATTTTTTAAAAATAAAACTCTTTCATACTGTATTGAAGAAAGCAGGGATAGAGGAGTTGGGTGATTACAATTGTTTCGCGGGCATATTCTGAGCCTACTTAAGATCAAAAATAGTGTGTGCGGTTGACCGCTAAGAAACAACTGCGACTTGGTAGGCAAAGATAAATTCGAACAGAGCAAGAACATCCAAAGCAAAAATTCGATAAAGGGTTTCGCTAGCGAATTTTGACGTGATCAAATGTTATAGACGTGAATGCTTATCACGTCTGACTCCTCTTAATGATGTTGTTTGAATGAAGGGTGCCAAGTAAAAATGGAAAATCATATTTTTATTTACCGTATAAACCGAGAAAATTTTGGGGAAAAAAAGCTGAAAAACGGGGGAGTGGAATCCCCTTGTGGCAATTAAACAATAAATTTTTACCCTTAAAATTTGAAAGTCAAAAGATTATTGTTTGTCTTAAATATTCTGCTTTCAATTTTTTGAGTAAAGGAATTGTTTTTAAGAGGAATAAAAACTTTACTTTCTATGTGATTGTGTAAACGTATATCATTTCAGACAGTCGTACCCTCCATCTAGAGCCAGATCTACAATGATACGGATAAAGCGGCAGCTTCAGGCTCCGCTTCTCAAGAAGGTCCCATTTGGTTTTAGCTATTTCTCTTTCCAGACGAATTTTAAAATTAGTGCCAGCCATCAGACGCAACTGCATAAATAGTAGAGGTATTGTAGCATTAATTTAGGGAGACTATTGTTTGTAGTTGATACGAAGCATTAGCTACTCTTAAGCAGTGTTTTTTGTCCATCCAATCAACTTATTCAGTTTTTCCGACAACTTCATAAATTTATATTGCCATTTCAACGTTTTCTTGCCCAACAATCTAAATCTGATTAGTCTTCGAGTTTTGATATAGCAGTCAATATTTTTTTAGAAATTCACTGGAAAGAGCATATCAAATTCCAGAAACCATGTAGCTATAAATACAGCTCCACGTTCTTGGAAACACAATCACCCCAGCACGTGTCACGTCCCCACTCCACCCCCACCTAAAATCGCACGTGACAAAGTCTCTCGGTATCATTACAAATCAAATACAACAAGCGTCGGCCATCTTTTGATCGACCATGCTTATCGCGACACAAACCACAGGAAGCAGACGAACGGCAGATAAAATAATTTATTACGTCATTTCTTTTCTCCGAGAGGACCAATCAGCGGGCGGATGTTGGTCGGAATGAAGACAGCTGTTATGCGAAAGAAGGCTTTATAAGCTGAGTACACGGTCTGTCAAATTCGTGTAGAACAGGGAATAAGTACCGAGTGTCTTCTGTATTATGCATTAAATACGATTGGAAGGATATAAGTGGGGACGATTGGTCCTACGTAGGCACTTTTCGGCAATTGATCTTCAAGGGAGGAAATTACACAATATTCCTATTTTTCATCATTTTTGGATTGCACATTCGAGCATAAATAACTGAGAATTTATAAATAAATTTTTCAACTATATATATATATATATATACATTATAAAACTTGAAAAATTTATTTTCAATTTTAGTGAACAGATTAAAAAGCTAAATGCAAAAAATAATTTATAATACAACTTGTAAAGCGCTATGCTGCAATATTTACATGTGTATTCCTATAAAAATTCCCAAAAAGGACAAGTAGCAATGTACTCGTGTAGATTCTAGATGTGTGACAGAAGTACCGGCCGGGGGGAGTTGCGACCCCCAGCACTCCGGTTAAACCTTTTTCCGCCATGGCAAACGCTCCCGGTAACCGATACTCCCTACACGATTTCCTTCATGACCCTTTATACTTCCGTAAAAATTACACACATATACAATTTCAATAACATGTAAAAAGCTAAAAGTTTACTTTTCCACGCTAAAACTATCCATGAATCATGTTGTAAAAATATAACAATTAATTTAAAATACAAAATATTCAAGACTATTAAAATCCCAGTCTGAGAGGATCAAAACTAATGTTTGAAATACAATCAGAGTGTCTGTATTTTTAAATATGGACTCAAGACCTATTGGCTACTCCATCGCCATATATATACTAATGTTTGAAATCATTTAACTCATGGTCAATTATTACTGTAAAAACTATATATTCAAGACTATTGAAATCCATGTTATTATTATGAAAATCCTTTTCTGGATACCGATTGGTCCTACGTAGGCACTTTTCGGCAATTGATCTTCAAGGGAGGAAATTACACAATATTCCTATTTTTCATCATTTTTGGATTGCACATTCGAGCATAAATAACTGAGAATTTATAAATAAATTTTTCAACTATATATATATATATATATATATATATATATATATAATATTAAAATAGTAAATCCAATGGTAGAATGGAAGAAGTAAAGTAACTCATAATACGCTATTTTAAAAATGTGTTATCATATTTTACTTTCTGTTATTAAATACACGTTATTATATTGCCCGCGGTTTGATACTGTGTTTACTAATTTGCACTCCTGCACTTTCATTTTTATTATTTTAATTTTATATATATATATATAAATAAAAATTGAAAGATTTTAATCGAAAATTATGCATAAACTACCGTATGTACAAAAAAACCCATCTCTAGCATATCTGTTACAAATGAGTAACTATAGACCAAGACTAAGGATAAAGATAGAAGGTAACTTATCACTACAATGGAAAGGGGGATGAGAAGAATAATAGGATACAAAATTCACAATTAAAAGTATATAAATAAAAAGAAAACACGGCAAAAATGAGAAAAGGCAATAAAAATTAGCTCAAGATAAAAGATTAAGACATAGAGAACAATCAATTGAAACTACACAAAAAATGGCGGTTAGTTCGAAATTGCATTCTCATCAGGACAGCCATACAATTCGAATTAAAGCCGATAGAATAGCCAGTTTCTGACAATGGCGATAGTATTTAACTATAGACACCATTGGAACTGTCTACTGGCTAGTGGAAGGAGAAAAATAAATCAATTGAATTACAAATCAGAAAAATAATACCTCCTCGAACAGAAATATGAACTCACAAGCATTGTTACCACGTGTAAGTTGAACAAGCGACTGAGCATTTCACCTCACTTCGTGAATGCGAGTGGGCACCGGAATGAATACATTTGAACGATACATAATATGTATGGAGACTTTCTAAAATAGTAATCAGTATAGGACTCAGGACAAGTGGAAAATAGTCATTCGAAAATAGTAAACAGTATTAGACTCAGGCCAAGTGGTAAGTTAGGTGATAAGAATGGGTGAATTCTCAAAATTGAGTTATCCAATCAAAGATAAATAATGCATGTGTAAAATTATTACTTGGTATATTTGAAATTATTAATAATATTATTTACAAATACTTCTGGATATTGGTAATTTTGACAAATGCGTTTAAGATTATTGATGTGGAGAAAGTGAAACCGAGGATCAGAAAGTCAATGTATTCGAAATAGCTGGTTTAAAATGATGTTTCTAAACAATTGAATAGAATTACAAGATTGATATGATAGCAGCTTTATGATAGTGAAGTTGTAAGAATCTTTTTTATCATATAGATTGGTGATTACATGATTATTGAGGGTATCTAAATTTAGGTCTAAATAATTTACAGTTTGACTAACGCTAGGCTCATTAGGAATTAATTCTAGGTTAGATGGGTAAAAATCAATATTAATGGGATAGGAATCATCAATGATAATACAAATTAAGTCGTCAACATATCTATATATAATATATGAATTAGAGTTAAAATCACATTCATAATAATAAAGATATAAGTTAGCGAGTATACTACTATTACTACAGCCACCTTGTGGTACACCAGATGTTTGTAAATAAATGTTATCACCTTGGATAATATAATTGTTGTATAACACAAAGTGCAAGAGCATAGGAAAGTTTTTGACTATATATATATATATAAGAAAAAAAGGGGTTTGAAGATCCAATGAAAGAAAAGTGAGAAGCTGTAACACAAAAATTCAACTATCTAACAGGCTTACAAAACAAAAGTAAAAATCAACTAATTCTCAAGCAAATGGAAAAAATAAATAAATAAATATAAATATCGAATCAACAAGTCAATGAAAAGTATCAAAATACAAAGGTATGGAATCCAAAAAAGAATAACAAACGAAATCAAGCACAAACGCTATACACGTGAACGAGGCTCTAAGCCTAAATCATGAATTGTTCACTTCTACAAAAATCTAATCATGTCCAAGTTTTTTGTAGAAGCAAACACAAAAATGCATGTTTCTGAAGAAATAGATTATATCTATAAACTATATATATATATATATATATATATGTGTGTGTGTGTGTGTGTGTGTGTGTGTGTAATAAAGATACGGATATATATAATAAAGATGAATTAAAACAGAATTATTGAAGAGAAATAGTAAAGCATCCTTAACAAATAAAGGAATTCAAATGCCAACTAGAAAAAACTCAAGAGAATGTCAGTCATAAAGATGAAAAGCCAGAAAACTACACAATAAATTTAAAACAAACATATTAAAAAAAAGAAATATCAATCAATAGAATGAAGGTGATGTAATAGTAAAATCTTCATGGGATCACTACTATACATCAGCTTCAAGTAGCACATTTCATTTATTGACCTGTTACTGTGAACAAAACGTGAATAGAAGCCCCAATGTGCTATAAATGGAAAATGATTGAGAAATTTGAAAAACTAAAAAGAGTTGAATAAATTGAAAAACAAAAATATGATGTGGGCAACACATGACTTTCCTTATATAATGCAATTAATTTACTACTTTTACAGTAAAAAAAAATAGTTTTTTTCTTATAGTAGATACTTATATTCTTTCCAAGATATTGAATTTTCGACAATTAGTCGTTATTTTCATAGATTTAGCGTCATTTTTATCCAGATGGCGAGATTTTCGTTAATTTGGCAATATTTCAAAAAGTCGCCAAGTGGACGACATTCCGCCAAATTCGTCGCCAAAATCTCGCCAAGCGTTATGGATGGAGAAATAAGTTATTCTTATATCAGATAAATGACTATTTACGTTCAAAACCAAAAGTATTACTCAAAGTATCTTTTCTCATGAATGAAACGAGCTAGATCCAGGAGAATGATGTCACCAAATTTATTGCATGATATTACATATGAAAAGCGAACATGTTTCTCAACAGTTAATATTTTTTTTTTATTTATGGGATTTTTTGATAAATTTATTTGAAAAATGTGCAATATCTCGAAAACGGTTCATGCCGGCGTTCTAAAGTTTATGTCAATCCTTTTCTAAGGAACAATTATATAAGAAATGTCTATTTGCGTAACTTTATTAAAGGTTTTGATTTTTTGATGATTTTTTCAAAATTTCACTCGAAAATTTAGGGGGTTCTGAACATTCGACTGCGTTTAAAAAAAATAGACTTCCAGTATTTACGGATTGTGATTTTTGTACCAAATTTCATTCGAATCGCTCCATTCGTTCGTGAGATATCGTCTCCACAGACTCACTGATACACACACACAGACATCACTTCAAAAATGTTTGATTCGTGATCAGGGATGCTTGAAACGTGCTCTCCCGTCGAAAACTCGAATTCGAATTTTCGACCCCGTCACAATACTTTCCTTATACATTATTGTATATAAGGAAAATAAAAATAGAACTGACACGTGTGTAGAAGTTCAAACAGCTAAACCAACCCAACATAATGTGCAACGAAGGTGTTGCCAACCCTATAAAGTAATGTCCATGTTGCCATTCTTAAATTGTAGATAGTAAATCCATTCTAAAGTATTAGAAAATATAAAAACCAGATAAGCTTGAATCGCTATAAATATTCATGCATGTCCTCCCCTCCCCCCCCATCTCTCTATCCAGGATTCAAATCCATAGGCGTACCGCGGAATGTGAGGATTATGAGCGAATGGGGGTCTACAGTGCTGGATTTCGTTTCCCGATATGGAAAACTCTGGAGAACTCAAGGATCTCAAGGACGGGGTTAGTGGAGTGCCCAGGAGAGAAAGGTTTCCTCCCTTTAAACTCCAGACGAAAAGGAAAAGAGACAGAAAAAAGGAAGTAGTAAAGGTAATTTAATCAACTATGAGATGCTTGGGGGGTGGGGGGCGCGACCGAGGTCGTGCCCTTCCCCAAGTCTTCAGAAAACTGCGGTGTTGGGGCCCAAGCGGGTTCCCAACAGAGAAGAATAAAGAGGGGGATAGACTGGGGGCGCCCCGAAGGGCGCAGGGCCTTGAGCCTTGAGCAGGAGATGTGCCTAGTAGCCGAGGAGTTGTGAAAGCTTGTCGACGAAATGCGAGTTCCCAAAAGCTAGGGAGGGGTACAGCAAACTAGAGTCTGCATCTAAAGTATGAGCACAAGACTAGGCTGGACGAGACCGCTTCTTAGGGCGGAAGAAGATATCTCCCACCGATCGTGCAAGTAACGACCGGGGGCGCTTTCGCGACGCCGGGTTACCCGCCCGAAAACTCTGGAGAACTGAATATAATTTTTCCGCTAATGGGGAAAGGGATAGGACCTGCTGGTCGAATCTAGCACATGTGCATCCAATCTAAAGATTAGAGTGTTAGAAGTATCAAAGTGGTCGAGTGGCAACAGACGATAGGATTGTTCATTGTAGCTTAAAGTAATGTATTTCCAGGCTGACTGAAGCTGAAGACTTTACGCAATATAATTACAAATTGGTTAAAATAATTACACTCTGTTGAAAAAATTATCACGAAGATCATTCCGAGATCATATCAACATGCAAAGAACAAATCAATTTCAAGCAACTGAATTTTTTGCAAACGAACGAAAGTACTCATTGCAGCCAGAAGTTCGCACAAACACACACAAAACTCCGATTCAAAATGGCAATAGAAATAAACAGAGAATACGAAACGGATGGGCATTTAGCAGTCAACACCTGGCTCCAGAGATTAGAAATCATCATGAAAAGATAAAAAAGAGCCGGCAACAAAGGCTTCAACAGGCGTCAAACGTTGACGAATTATGTACAAAAACACAGCACGCTAGAGGATCGTCACGGAGTGTGCCTGTAGGGTGGATGAGTTCCTCTGCAGTTGTTATCCTTCCATAAATAAGAGGACAGATGGACAACGATGCCGGCAGCGCGTGCCGAACACCTGCCCCTCAGAGAACAAGAGGTTGTGCAATGGAGTCCATGGCCAGAGCCTGAGGGGCTGCATTTACGCGTGCCGAAATTGGAATGACACAAGACACTAACTATTACGCAATATTTTGCGACTTGCAGGGAATAGCCCTCTTCAAATATTCAAATATTTAGAACGCAGCATAGAAGGGTTGAAAAAAGTATCAATCGATTTCAAAGGTCTGTGACAGACGTTATCTTGTCTTTGTTGGTACTGGTGCTTTGTCTTATTTACCCAAACTAGTGTTCTATTTAAAATTTAAAAAAAAATCGGATTTTGTTAAGGAAAAAAAAATAAACGAGAGGTTTTTTTTTCTTGGGGGGGGGGGTTCCCGAGAGAAATCGGAAATTTATTTCGAAAAATCTCAAGAACGGTTAGTCTTATTGTAATAGGGTTGGTTTTACACATTTCGCCGTCAAAAATTACGTTTAAAACAAGCATTTAATTGATACATTTGAGCATATGTAGTGTCTTATTTTAGATTTTGGCAATTTTTGTGGGCCATTTTGCAAAAAGGGCAGGATACAATTTTTTTTTTTCCCGAATCGGACTTTGGAAGCCAGAAGAAACACACCTAGGCTGGTCCGGCCCCTCAAATTGCTGCTGTAAACCCCTGGGTCAGCCGAGTGGTCTGACACTTCAACACCTAGGCTGGTGAAAGAACAAGATGATCAATTTTGGGATATGAAGTGAACATCATGCTGCACTGGATTAAAGCGCATGCTGCCTTATCAAGAAATGAAAGAGTGGATGTTTTGGCAAAGACCGCAATTCTATGGTGTTATTACACGGAGCAATTCCTTCCAGCAATTTTTCAGCAACACCATACATTTCAATGGGTAGAAATCTTGCCGCCGAATTGCCGCAATTCGTTCATGATCGGCAATAAAAATTGCTCAATTTCTGAGCAGAGAACCAATCAGAGGACGATAAAATTGGACGTCACTACGCTCCGCCTTTCCTCTTCTCATTTGCATTCAAGATGGCGATGGCGACTGTAATGCAAACACGTCGAAGCAGCTCAATTACGTTAGAATCTGGAGTTGTAAAAATTAATAGAACTTCTACCAAATTACAGATACCTGTGGGATATAAAATATCCACATTACCCGAAAAAAAAAAACCCACTAAATAATGCTTCTTGGAATGAACACGGCGGTATTAAAAAGGAGGGGCGTTTGAGAAAGGCGGGGCCTAAAGTATCATTGCCGGGAGGAATTTCTAAAGTCTGGAGATGGAAAAATAATAATAGAACTTTTAACAAATTACAGACACCTTTAGGATATAAAAGATTCAAATTATACGAAAAACACACCAAAGAATGCTTTCTGAAATGAAATCGGCGACATTAGAGAGAAGGGACCTGTTAAAGAGGAGGAGCCTAAAGTATGATTGACGTGCGGAATTGCCGAACTTCGGCAATAAAAATTGCCCTGTGTAATAACACCATAAAGGCTCCTAAATATATAGGCTGGAGCAACAGCGACCATCTAGACTCCCGGATGAAGCGATGGCTGTACTAGACGGTTACTTTTTCGTCCTTTTCTCTCGGTCTTAAGAAAATCCAAACATTCTAGCCTACTTTCTTGAATGATTAGTACAATTTTTGAAAGTAGAAGCACTTATTTTACAGCTAAATTGCATATCAAATATCAGCCATACGCGCACCATTTAAGCACAGGTACACGATAACTGCTTGAACCGGTTGGAGTCAAAATGGCGGTCGCGTCAGCCTGTATATTTAGGAGCCTTATGATGGTCGAATGGCAAGCGAAATGGAACTTCACTTTTTAAGAAGCACTTGCCTGTTACAAATATAAATTGCAAATATGTACATTTTTATGGTAATCAATGGCTTACATTGTATGGTGTTTCTTAAACTAAGCTAAATATTTTGATAAAAGTTACATTTGTGATTCTAATGATTGCATTGGTGATATGAATCATGTTATGTATGATTGGAATATTTGGAATAATGTTCGATGTCAATACTTTTCGATTTACAATATTTGAAGTTGTTGAATATATTAAAAAGTAAAAATGTCCGCGATGGGATTATTCTTATATTCAGTTCCTTGCTTACTAAAGAGTTTGAATTGTAAATAGTCGTGACAATATAGATTGTCAGACATATTTTACTAATTTTTCTAACTGTAAATTAAACTTAATTTTTAAATACATATACAAATTTATAAAATTGTATAATACAATTTATCTTGACTAAGATAAATATTAATAAGGTAAATTTAATCTATTTAATTTCAGAATTAAAAAAATAAATATACTCATAAAATAGAATAATAGTAATTAATGAAGTGAAATCTGGTTAGAAATAGGTTTCATTAAAAATCAAATTAAGGAAACAGTCTATAGGATTCTAGATTGATAATGATTATGTTAGGTGAATGCTTGTATAATGTAAAATTAATTATGATTATAGACAACCATGAATACTATAATTAAATTAATGAGTATATTGATCAACGCATATACATATATACTTTTTGTATAACCAAGAAAAGTTTGATTAAAAATGTTTGTCGACAATTAAATGCTTTTTCTCTGCCTAACTGTATATGAATTGAGTATAATAATATATGTATTGGAAAAAATAATGATGATCTAATTAATGACACGAAGGCAGAATTACTCTGCTAACTCACCGCCATGGTGATTAAAATGTGTCTAAGAATTGTTTTAGGCTGAAGAGACTGTAAACAGGTAAGCAAGTGCAGCATTTTAGTGCAATAGACCTGCTAGAATTTAATACTTATATTATGATCTTCAATTTTCTAAAATTATTCTTAGTTATGTGAAGGTAGTATCCTCTTTGGATTTATACCCTCATAGTAAATAGTACATGTTTTTATGTATTTTGCATACTTTTAACTCTTTTTTTTTTTCGATAAAAGTTATTGTCGCGTTGGCAAAGATTGCATATTTATTTTTGTTAAGTTGCTGATGCCGGATATGTATTTATTTTGAAGACTTAAATATTGTTACGATCGTTTCCGCTGGAATCGTGGGTGTGCACACAGGATACAAGAACAAGTTCAAGTTTCTGGATAACTTACGTTTACTTACAAGTACACAGTAAACAGGAATACTATACAATCAAACAGCACTTAACAATCAAACAGCACTTAAATGCTCCACTAATTTCGCAAAATAAACGATATTATTCTCAAAGTACTGACGAAAATACTTTCACAAAACAGCGACTACTATTATCGAAACATTGACAAAAATCACAGTCCAATGTAACTCGTGTCACGTCAATTCGTCAACTCCATTGAAACGGTGGGATAAGTCCTTTTTATAGCCTCTCCATAGAAACTTCTGGAAATCTCTATATCTCAAAGAATAATCGTTCTATCGAGATGTTTCTGGAAGATTCAGGAAGTAGCCCGCTAAATTGGTGATACATTGCTAAATCTGGCAACCCTTCTTCTAACTGGGAAATCCTGGGCTCATGCCATCCAGACGTCATGGACTGTGTTTTCTTCGCCTGGCCTTCGAAACAGACGAAAGGGGAGGCGCCAAAGAGGAAATATTCCGCGTTCGCAACATTGCCCCTTCCTTAAGACTGTATGTTTGGGGTAGTATAAATCTATTGTGGGGTTCAAAATATGAGGCCAATCTGTCGACATGGACAACTTTTGGCTTGGCTGAAGACGATTTCTGGATTTGATAAACGACACTGCTTATTCTTTTCTTGATGACGTAGGGTCCTTCCCCGTTGTGCCGTAGTTTCGTCATCGAGGGCTAAACAGCCAGTCGCCCTCCTGGAATCGCACTTAATTTTCTTTGGTATCGCACAGGGTCTTCATTCTATCTGTAGCAATGTTGATCCTCTCACGAGCGAAACGATGAACCTCCTCCAACCGTGCCTGCAAATCTTGCACATATTCATCAGACGATGAAGGAGCACCACATGATCTTCCAAACATCAGTCACATGGTCTTCCAAACACCACTCACATGGTAGTCGCAGGTCTCGACCAAACAGCATTTTTGATGGAGAATGATAGGTCGGTTCGTGGACAGCACTTCTAGGCCAGCAGGAACAAAGGTAGGTGACAGTCCCAGTCTCGCTGGTTTCTGAATACGAATATGGAGAGGTGATTGAGTATCGTTCTGTTGAATCTCTCTACCATACTGTCCGATTGAGGATGAAGAGAAGTAGTTAGAGTTTTGTTCATTCCGAGTAGTTTGCACAGCCCCGTGAATATGCCCGAGCAAAAGTTCGTTCCTTGGTTAGAATGGATGTGAGAGGGAATCCCGTAACAACACATCCAGTTCCGAGTTCATTGATGACTTCATTGATGGTTGTAGACTCTTGCTCAGGGATTGCGTAAGCTTTTGGCCACTTTGTGAAGTAGTCTATCACTAATTGGATATATTTGTTATTGTCTAAAGTTCGTGGTAGTGGCCCCAAAACGTCGAGTGCAATTCTTTTGAATGGAGCTCCGACATTGTAATACTGAAGAAGCCCATGTGTTTTTTTCACCTGCAGTAGCGGCTCGTAGCTAAAATTAGTGGGGGTGCTGGTCCAGAAAAATTTTAGCCTTTGTTTTAAAATTGTGTAAAAGGAAACAAACATGTATAAAAAGAAAATTTATTCAGAAACTTGATAAAATCCTAAAAGAACAAAATCAAACATTTTTTACTTACTTTAACCTAAATTGTTACAGTTCAAGCTTGATCTATTCATTTAAAAATGAAATTCATTCTTCTTGTTTTAATTTCCACAACACACGCGGAGTAAAAAAAAAACTACCTTTCACCAGCACGCCAGGGTCGGCACGGCGGGAGCGACAGTGCTCTTTCGCCCTCGCAGCCTCGCGTGCAACTTTCTATGTGCGCATGCGCACAACAGTCAAACACCACGCTGCTGGAACTGTGAAGCGCACAGTTCCATACAAAGATTTTTGTATCTTTTTCATAAACTGGGGGATGGCTACTGACATTAAGCTTAAGGATTATATATTGTACAAGTATAAAGAAAAAAAGGACTCATCATATTAAATGTTATCGATAATATCAAGTGGAAATAGGGGGTGCTGCAGTTCCACAGTGCCTATACGCGAGTGGCCACTGTTCAGCTGTCCCTTCCGAGAGCAGCATTCCGTGCATTCTTTGCACCAGCGCTCAACACCGGATCTCACATTGCACCAGAAGAAGCGTTCAAGGACTTTGTTCAGCGTCTTGCTGATGCCAAAATGTCCTCCAGTGGGGCTGTCATATATATCTTTCATTGCTTCTCGTTCGACTTTCATCTCGTCTTGTACGGCTTTCATGGCCTCTTCCATCTCGTCTTGTTCGGCTTCAATCTTTTCTTTCATAGCTTCTTGTCCGGCTTTCATAGCGTCCCGTCCGGCTTTAATCAAAGCCATCATCTGGTTTTGTTCGGCTTTAATCAAAGCCATCATCATCATCTCTTTCAACTGTTCCTCCATCGCTTTTCTAGTCACTACCATATACGTACGCTTGTCAAGTTTTCCGAAATCCCACTTCTGACACCAGTTTGTAACGAACGTATCCTCCATCCTCCGTTCGCAACAATATATGTTTGAATTTCATTATCAGCTTGTATGTTACTCTCAAGTAAATTTTGTAATTGTTGTTTTGTTGAATAAAAGCTCTTTTGGCGTGAGGGCGAGTCTCCATGGAGTGGTTGCTGGTCTGTTTTTGTTTTGGCTCGCCTGGCGACTTGTAGGGAGAAGAGTGGTTCACCCATAGACCTTACCCTAGGTATCCTATATAATTGGCTTACATTTTCTTCTAAAACGGCCTAAAGATCTTAGATGGGTTGGACTTAAAACAGAAGGGTTTTTTCCGGATGACCCCCCACTTCCGCGAAGTAATTAAGAAGGGGTACCGGCACTTATGGTCCGAACGGGTGGTCGATGTTCAAATCCCATTAGCGTACGAGAAAAAGGAGTGGACATGAAGTGATTAAGAGTTGAGCAGTCTATCAAGTCAAAGTAGCCAATCAGAGAAGATTTTTGACAGTTTCTCGTCGAAACCGCGAGGTCTAAGTGAGAGTTTGGAGTGAGATGTTACCCCCGGATTTCTAGCATTAGGAAATATACGAAGATTCCATCTATTCTTTAGTATATCTATGGACCTTACTCGTGGTTCACCGCGGTGGCTGGGCGGTGTTCGGCCTTCGGGGTGCTTGTGGACAGCGGTGATGGTGGTGGCTTCGGCTACTTGCTCGTGGGACATGTGCATGTGACGAGATGAGCAGTTTTGCTATCGTGGGGACTAGTTTTCTACCGTATACTTTTGGGTGTGTCGGTGATCTAATTGGATTCCCTACAATACATGATAATGACTAATGTATAGGGGAAAGTATTGGAATCGTGTCGATAGTAGGAACTCGAGTTCCCGTAGGATCTACACATTTCGAGCACTCTAGAACACGAAAAAACCATTTTTAGCGTGGCGTCTGTGTGTGTATGTCTCTATCTCTGCAATGTATGTATTCACTTTAGTTCAAAAACTGTGCGACGAATTTTCACAAAATTTGGTAGGTAAGTAACTTGTGGGTTATCTTGGTGCTGATTAGATGACACGATTTTGGAAAAAAAAAAACTTGCTTTTTTGGAGATATGGCTCGCAAAAATCCCCAAAATCTAAAATATAAGACTACATACGTTCAAATCTTTCAATAAAATGCTTGGTTTATACGTAATTTTGGATGACAACTGTTCTAACTAAGACCGATTTCGAGATATTTTAATGTTTGCAATGCTTCCTTTGAAAATACGCCCAATCGCCAAATAGAAACGAAAATTGAATTAAAACTGCAAATTCGGTGTAATTTCAAATAATTATTTGTGTAATTGAACTAAATTCAACGAATCATGAAAGTAATAAAGATAAAATGAATTTGAGTCTGTAGCGAAAGTCCTGTGCCGCCCACATCTGATTTTTTTTAATCAGAAATTTTCTATAAACGTCAACTGCATATAAAGTAATATACAGTGTTAACTCATAAGTCCTCATACATCCTTTTAACTTTCAGTGAAACTGTTCTAGAGATGCAAAAGCAGAGTCTTCTAATAGTAAAACGACTAGGCTATCGTTTGGGATAGTTTGCAGCGCCTCTAACGTCGAATTACAGACGATAAAAATTGATGTCAACGAAAAGGAATAATTATTATACTGCATCAACTGTCTGCTCTCTTTATGTAACATTTATTTTTTTACTGCAAAAAGGATATTTTTAAATACATTTGAATCTCCTTTTTACACGGATTATTATTTTTCCAAGCATATTTCTCGCCGTTTTCTTCGGAAATACTTCAGTATTTTGAGACACTTGCACACTTATCGCTTTGAGTTTCTGTATACAAGTGCAAATTACATGTCTTTATATACTAAATAGAGAGCGGTCTACAACTTTGTAATTTAAAAATTTCGATTATCTTGCTTCGTTTTCAAGCCAGGAATTCTATTTCTTAATTCGCTGCTGCGAATTTTCTCAATCAATAGCGTAGTCGCTTTACACCCGATATTTTGTTTTATATATCTTCATATATAATTTCTTCCACATTCAATAAGTTACCCCCAAATCCTCCACCTCACTTGGCGACGCTACTGGGAACAACCAGGATGGAAAAGGGGACCCGGAGACCCCTAGTTACGGGGCCCCGTGATTACTTTTTACGGGCTTGATTCCATTATCGACTTTTACCACTAGTTTTGCCGTCTTTGTAAAAAGAAGATAAAACATGTAGACCGCAAGAACGCACTCTGAAAAACAGCGGAAAGTTTAAACAGCGCTATTCAAACAAAAATAAAAACAAAACTACTCCGTTACTCCACCTAACGTAACTTAATCACCTCCTAACTTATAAAAATTCTCTGGGCCACCCACCATTCTCAAGCCGCACGAGACTTCGACGACCAATCAGCGGCATTGTTACGTCACGGGGGCAGCACCTGCTCGACTTCCGGTGCGAATGAGCCACGTGACTTCTTGCAGCTGGGAACAACGCCCTCGGTTAAAAACTCAGAAAGAAAAAGAACTCCTCGTTCCCTTTAAAAAGTCAGCTGACATCATGAAACGGAGAGGCTACCAGCTATGAATACTTAACGCGGAGAGGTGAATTATTTGGCGAGATTTTCATTTATCGTCTGCTTGAATTACAAAAATACATTTTAGCGTTTCAGTTTATCTCGAACGGCGCTGTAAAATGTAAAATTGTAGCTGTGCGAGAACAAGAATTATTTTTTCATGGAGGCATGATTTATCTGAGTTCAACTGGTGTAATATTTAAAACATGTTAAAGTTACAGTGTGTTGAATAATATCATCACGTTTAAATGGTAATGACCGCCGGTATGTCTTCAAAAGAAGAAATTTGCTCATCGAACATGAAACATTTGCCTGACGAAAACCTCCGTGCAAATATTCGATGCAATATGTAAATAAACGATAAAGTATTTTGAAGAAGAAATCAATCTGCGTATCTTGACTACTGAAGTCTGTTTTCATTTTCTATTTTGTTTCACGAAACCTTTGTTTCGTCTATTGTTCATATCCGCAGCATAGATCCTCGCACATTAAAGTCCAGACAATTTTATTTTGCAATAAATAATATTAGTCTAAGCAATTATAAAATTTTCAAACATTGTTACTTTATCTTGTACAGAAAAAGCATTGTTTTTCCAAAAGTTTTCGAATTCAAGATTTTGATGGAAAAGCACGATTTAAAACTTCTTGAATACATATTGAACCCTTTTGAAAAGATGTGTGCCTGTATGTGAGTGAGGTAACGGACATGACAACGCAAGAACGAATGCAGATATCGTCATTAAATGTTAGTAAATATATATATATAAGAACTTTTGCAGTTTGCACTAAACTTGAATTATTTAATATCAAGAAAGTTTAATAGCATTCTTTTTTCTGTGAAGGAACAGGATAACTTCCGGTATGATGCTTGTAATAATTTATGCGGGGAAAACGGCAGTTTAAATAACCATGGATCTAAATTGCATCCAAATAGTTAAAAACTGGACGCAAATCAGCCAAATACATCCAATCTATCACACCCACACAAAGCAATTAGGAAAACGAAATTTTTAAAGAATCTTTATGAATAATTTTTAGTATTCTTTTAAAAAGGAAATTAGTAAACGAAAGCTCTAAACTAATGGTGCTTAACCCGTCGATCACCATGGCTTGTCAAGTCGATTTTTGGATGATTTTGGGGGAAAATGTGGAGTTTCGCTTTGTGCTTACCGGGCACGGGTTCTGAAAAGTCGAGTGTCGTACAGAACAGAGCACCAGGCGCGAAGCGCCTTTAATCTCCAAATTCAATATGTGGTTCTTATCGTCAAACTGTGACATTAATTCAGTGACCCTAATGGGAGGTTCGAGGTTTTTATTTACTACTTTTTTATTATTTGTCCTAGCTCCTATTGTGGCAGTTTGTTGCACATTTAGAGTTTAAGCAGTTTGGGGGGTTGATGCAGATCTGAGGGTTACCTAGCATTTTAACAGCTTAGAGTTTTGAACACTAGTCGCGAGTTTAATTTGATATCAGAAGTTTGAGGTGGGATCTTTTAATTCCGATTATCGATGTTTAGAACAGCGCGGGGTCTCTTACGAGATTTGGCCTTGCGATGATAATAGTCATGCAGATGGGTTCTGAAAGTTAAGAATGTATTTTATCAAATGAATTTATTTCATTAAAAAAGTGGTGGATATTTAAAGCAGAATTTCAAATATTTTTGTAAAATTCCGCACCCTTTATCAGTGCAACATTGCAAGTTAAAGACACAATACACACTCTCTCTAAAATTCTGAGATATTAAAGTCTTAGTTTGAATAGACATTTGGTAGGGGTTTCGGAGATATTTTTGTCTAAAATAACTAAAAATCAAAATTTACAATTTTATTAAGATTTTTATGAAATATTTTAGTTAGAAGATGGAGGTTGAGTTCCTATTCCACCTTAAGTAAGCCGCTACTGATGTTATATTATGTTAGCTAAAGATAGAAGTCGATCTTTAACTGACATGGTTTATCAAAAATGGATCTCAGTGTCTCAAAGATTGGGCTCCACTGCTCTACACTATGCTACCGCAGTTCATGTGATTTAAGTGTGCTTGCCTACATTAGGAGATTTTCTCTTTTGCAACCCCTAATCAATCACAGGTTTCAGCACAAGAACGGACAAAGTCAATGAGGACGCCGAAGAAAAAGAATCTTCGAACTATGTGTGCATGACTGATAAATGTGCGACGTAAAACACGATTGTTCAATATTTGTTTTCACTCTAATTACCACAATGTCCAAAATCACCTCATGTTTAAAATCTTACAAGCATTATTATCTAGCAATATTTAATAAAATGTAAATATCTATTATCAATATCTAAATAAAATATATAAAATAATATGGCAATATCTAAATAAAATGTAATCTCTTATTATTTTCGTATCATAACACACAGCATTCGATTTTATAACAACAGTTTTCTTGTTTTGATGCTGTTGAAATATATTACAAGTTCTTTTACGATGCTATAGATTACAAAAACAAATGAGAAATCACTTCTTCCTAATTTTCTTGCCACGATGGGCTTTCTCCGTAGGTCAGAATTTTATCTCATATACTCAGCGAACACCTAACCCAACCTGTACCACTGTGAAAGCTACAAGAGAATTCTCACTCAGTCGCCGGTAACCAGGGTTGCCAGATCAAATGGGAATTTTGGCGACAGAGAATTATTGTAAACGAAATTTTTCACTCACGCAATATTTCTCAAGTGCGATTGATTATATATGCATATCAAATATAATAAAATTACATTTGGTTAAGAATGCAAAATTTGTAGATATCTCAGATTAAAATGGCAATTATGGTTCAGCAGATGTTAAAATACCATGCAAATGTTCTGGGCCTGAGTTTTCTCTCCGAAAAACATGCAATTGAATTCGCAAACGATATTATGATGTAACAGGAATCTGCGTTTTTTCACAAAGCTACATTGGTTCGTCATTTAAAGGGATAAGTGGAGTGCAAAAAACAACATTGATAATTTTAAGAATGTTGACGTACAAGAAATATTAATGGCATTTTTGGGAAAGTACTTTTATCGTCAGGTATGCACATATTTTATAAAAATGATGACCGGTGAATTGCACAATTGTAAGATGGCAACATATGCATAAAATAATTCACCCGCCAATTGGTTAATGCTAAGCCACAGTTCTACAACAAATTACAAAAATTAATTTAAAAATTCTTATTGCTATACGCATATTTTATGCTAAAAATAAAAGAATCTTGTGACTAAATCACACCTTAACTACACAAGTCAGTAAGGAATTAATTGATTTCGCCCATGAGAAAATATCTAAACAGTTGTGAAACATTAAAATAAAAGATAGTAGAAAAGACAATTTAATTTTAATTACATCGGGAAGATAAATGTCCTTAAATTGATAATCACAATTCATATTGATGTTTTCAGATCATTTCTAAATATAATAGAATAAGCCGTTTCGTCAAAAGTAAAATACGATTGCATTCCACATCTCATAGTAAACAAGAAAGATCAATCATGCATAAAGCATTGATTATGAAACACTTTCCAACTTCAATGCAATTTCATTTAAACATCTCTAAAATGCGATACATTCCTCGGTAATATTTTAAAAATTATCACAATACTACATTAATTTATTATATTTGAAAACTTAAAAGTTTATCGAAAAAAATGAACTTCATTCAAATGGCCTCATTGAAATATAAATCGCCTGGCTCCTCGGTAATGTTTCTAACATTATCATAATACTACAATAATTTATTATTTATTCCATAGGGTTCAATGTATTTCATTTTTTCAACCCGGGTTCAATCTAAAACTAATTGGGTGATATTATTCATTTATATTCCCATAGGTCCCACAGACCGTCTGAACAACATACTAAAATTTCATTTTGATTAAGTCATTTTTACGGCAGTTATCGTGCTGACAGACAGACAGACAGACAGATAGATAGATAGAATGAACAAAGTCATAAACGCTTTTCAACTTTGTTGTAAAGTGTTAAAAATGAAATAAGAAACAGTAAATCTATGTCCCAAAACAGTACATTGTTGCTAAAATTGGATTCAATCATCATATGGCAAGTCTTGGGCTTTTTCTGGATTATTAATGCAAGGAGTATTTTTTGATGTAACTTTTTCCAATAAAGAGACATTTACATCCTTAGCATGTGATGCACCAGAAATATGTATTTCATATGGTATAGGTCCGATAAATTTCTTGTTACAAATTTCACAAGGCCATTGTTTAATTACTTGCGGAGTATCAAATTTCAGGGATAATTCGGGCTGATCCATCAAAGCAGATTTGTCAAATAACACAGCATTTACTTAAATTTACAGCATTTACTTAGTATGTGATGAACTCGAAAGATGCAAGTCATATGGTATGAGTCCAGAAATTTTTTTATTGCAAATCTCACAAGACATCTGCTTATCTCCTTCAAAAGTATTATTTTCCGTTTTTAATTCTAGGTGAATTATTACATCACCTTTGGCATCCTTGAGTTTCTTATCCTTCATTAATGCGAGTGACGTGTTTTCTGTATACTTTACAAATATGCTGGTCAAATGAAATCGGCCGGGAAAATGCTTTATTGCATATCTTACATTTAAAAATTTCCACTTGATTTTCTGGTTTATCTGCAGGAATGGATCTTCCAACCTTCTTTTTGTGACCTGCATGCACTTAAAAGGTGAGGCATGCAACTAACTGTGGTCCATTAAACTGTTTATCACAAATGTTACATCTAGCATATATCTTTGTCGGAGATTGGCCGGTACTGTTTAAGGCAGTCCCAATCTTCATTTGACCATCTTGTTCACCAGCATCTGATGCATTTTCTGTATGAGGAACATGATTATTTTGTTCACTATCTTTATTTTCGTAACCTGACTTCACTCTCCTAGCAACTTGATCAGTTTCAGATTCAGTACCTGATTGTTTGCGTTTAGGTGAGATGCATCCTTCATTTTCAGTTTCTGAATTCTTATCTACACTCATATTTTCTTGAATAGTAACGCTTTTCAATGCGTTTTTTACACTTGAGCGTAATCGTATTCAAGAATGTAATAAAAGTTAATTAATATGAGAAGTACACTGGATGATCAATAACTTTGGAATGGAGAATTGATAGAAATTAGAATTGATCGATCTAAACTCGACAAAAACCCGTGTGCATACCCAAATATAATGTAATTATATTTGCTTAAGAATGCGAATATAAACTCATGTACATATAAAATTAAGAATTTTTTTTAAATTAACTTAAATTAATCGACTCAGAATGTCAATTCAAGGATTTTTAGAATTAATGTTAACCATATTCATTCATTACTTATAGTAATATCAAATTTAGTATGTTGTTATCTTTTGTGGTACATTTTAGTTTGAATTTGAGCTTTATCGGGCTAGCCCGTCTTGCATGTGCCATATGGATGTACTAGTATTTAGGGAATAACTCGAGAACCGGGGCAGCTATAACGTCCAAATTTAGTATGTCTTTTTTTATGGTATATTTTATTTTTGTGATGTTTTTACCGTTCAACCATGTTTGTATATCCATTTTCTTGTAGATGTCCTTGAAATGTTTTCAGAATGTAGATTATGATACGGAGTATTGTCAATAACGATCACACTGATTTGTTTGATATTCAGAAGGAGTTTTTCCCTGTACCAGGTTTCATGCAATTCACCATTATAACATTTCACATGCGTTTAACACGAAAGCTTCGTAGCTTCTAGAGTGTATTAAAATAAATCTGGACCTTTTTCCTGATGGGACTTTCATTCCAGTTGACGAAGCACTTGAAAAAGTTTGTTTAGCAAACTGAATTGTGGGAAATGCTGGGAAAATGAACATGTTGGGCAAATAAAAATAGAATATCAAATAACAGATCAAAACTAAACTAATTAAAGCAATACACGATTTGAGATTTGGATTGGCTGTTAAAGAATAAAAAACGCTAATAAAACTTATCCTAATCTACCGATACTAATAAGGCGGAAATAAATTTATATTATTTATTTTTTTAATTCAAAATATATATTTATTACGTCGGGTATGTATTTTGGGTGAAATTTTCTGAAAATTTCAAATCCGTTTAAATTTTGGTTCTATCTTTAACAGTTTTAAAAATAGAAAGACTGGAAATAAAAAATAAATTTTAACTTTCGTACTAATGAATTGCGGTTTCCTGCATAGGTTTTCCGCACAACGATTTCTCGCCAAGATCAAGCCAACTAATTTTGCCATGTACGGGGATGAATACAAATATTTCACCTCCCATTATATGAAAAAAAAAATAAATAAATAAAAATAAACTTTACCTTAAATCTGTTTTATTTAATCTTTCCATTCGATTTTCAGTTAAAATATTAAAGAAATCTGATTTAAAAATAATTTTTTATCAACTTTTATGACACATTATTTCTTTTGGCGGAAGAATAAATCTCGTACCTTCTACTTCACTACAGGTTGGGTGTTTGTCAAGAATAAAATGAAACATTTTCATTATTTTTATAATTTGAAGCGAACATTTGATTAAGTCGACAGACAGGCAAATTCGGTTCAGGAACATTTTATGCATAATGTCTTTCATATTTCGGTCTTTAAATTTTTTAAAACAAATTTAATTACTAGTTTATATAAAATATTTTGATTCAAAAAATTCGGTGCCCCATTCTTGGCGACCATTCCATGGTCATGAACGCATAATCAGAGTTACAAAGACAGGGAAAAAAGCCAGTTTATTCCCGGGAATAAACCGGGTTTTTTCGGAAAGGGAATTTTGAAAAGAAAAAATGGGAATTTTGAAAGTTTCCAAAAAGTGGAAATTTTTAGTCGCTGCATTTTGCATTATAAAAGTAATTCATATCACCCCAAACCAATAGTTAATGTTGCATTCGAAATTGTAAATAGCTGAGGCATGGAAAATTGAGAGAGATTTGTTAAATCCAAGAAAAATATTTAAATTATGTGACTTTCTTATTATATATAAAATGAAAACTAATTTCACAAATAAATTGAAATTTAATTTGTAAATATTTTAAAAGAAAAAAAAAACACGCCAAACGATGAAATACTTATAACGAAGTGATTTATTTATTAATTCCTATTCATTTAAGACTGAACGATAATAAGAAGTCTTATTTTAAACCCAATAATATTTTAATAATTTTGTGAGTAATAAAATGTGTACATTTTTAACACAATTTTTGTAATTTTAAATTCTTAAAAATTGTATTTCAATAGAATTCACCTTTGAATATTACAAAAATTTAGTAAATTTATCTATCATCATTAAGGTTTAAACTCCGTAATGTGCTGGATTACTCAGAGTTATATAAGAAACGCGTAAATTAGTTTCTTCCCATCAAAGTTACTAAAATTCCCGGGTTTATTACCGCATCTCAATATTCCTGTTTTTTAACAACACTACGCATGGTACGCGTGAAGTTGGCCCATGGATACTGTTATTCGCAGTAAGGACGCTATCCACATTTTGAGAATGTTTTTTATAGGCAGGTTCTTTAAGTATTAGCTATTGGAATTAAAGGCTAATACTAATTGTTAACTGTCAATATTTACGCACTTTAATATTCATTTATGATTCATTTTTGTTATGTAGGTAATATTAGAAACTATTAGTATCTATATTAGCAAAAGTACCTTAAAAATTTTTTTAAATGCTACGTAAGACATTATTACGTACGATAGTTAATATAAAACAGAATTCGTCAATAAATATTTTTTTTAGCGTCTTTAGAACGCATTGCTGCACCTAATAAATATTCCGAACCAGCGTTCCCACTGCAAACAATTTCTGCATCGAAACCAGATTCCTCCGAAAACTTGAATAACCCGAAGTAGGAATTTGGAGTCTGGTCAAATTTATAAAAACCCGGAACTGTTCTTTTTTTACTGTTGCCAACCGATGGTTTATCTTTTCAATTACTTGTTAATACAGGGAATTCAACAAAGTATTAGGAGCCGAAAAGATACGTTCAATAAACAAACGAGGCACGTTTTTCTCAAGTCAAGGTTAGACCTTGACTCATTTAGTCACTGGGTATTCTATTACAATGGGTCCTTCAAGATGAAAAATTCTTTTGCATCTAAAGTGAGGGAAATCCCAGGGATCAAGGCGCATGCGTCATCTTGGATAATTTTTTTTTTCGGTAGCGCGTGTAAATGATGTAAACCAGCGAAATTTTTAAACCAGATTTGTGCAGACGATTTTCACACTACATTAGAAGATAATTCAAATACATACACTTTAATAATAGAAGACTAGCTGAATGTCCGTTGAACAACGATGTCCCAATGGTTGAACTTCGAACAATAATCCGTATATTTCTTATTCAAATGATTGATCTGTGTACCAAATTTAAAGTCTCTTTTAAAGCAGATGGTTTTGCATTTATACGATGAGTCATACATTTTGGTGTAAAGCGCCCCCCCCCTCCCCATAAAATGACAAATATTTGTGTGTAAACTGTAAAGGTCTTCTTTTTTAGATCCATCGATCCAAATTTAAAATATTCTAAATTTCTAATGTAATTTCAAATATTCTGAATTCATTCATCTAAATTTCTTGTAACCAAATTCCAAATCATTATATCGGGCGGGAAATGCTTTTTTGAAATCGGTCTTGAATCTTTTCGAACGAGTAACACACTCCCCCCCCCCCCCCCCCCAAATGTAATATGCTTGAAATATTCGAGTTATTTTTTTATTCGTTTTATGAAACTATAAAATCTTTTAAAGACTAATTTAACGTTTCTATTTTAACAGAAAGTATATTTTACGCTTAACTCCGCAATGCGAACATTTTGAACAACACCCCTTTTAAATGCAAATATTTGAAAACAATTTTATTATTCATAAATTTCCTTCCATTATTTCTAAAAAGGGGGAAATTATCAAAATCAAGGGTCTTATGATTTGATAGGCTTCTTGTAAATTCACACAGAAAAGCATAAAGACGCTCCACGAAGAGAAACGTCCCATAAAAAGAGTCGTTCTCAGCTGAGAATATCTTATCCTGGTTTATGAACTTATGTAGTAGTAGTGTTTTCTTGCGTGTGGTAAAAACGTCAACCATAAACTGAGGAATCCTATGGAATGCGGAAGATTTTCCGCTTCCGCCGTCGGAACAATTAAAAGGAGGGGAGAGGTCTTTTATTTATTGGCTCATTGTCTCCCATTACGTCTTTTTCTCATCTATGTGTGTGTATGTATGTGCGTGTGTGTGTGTGGTACATTTAAGCACATCGTATGTCTAAATTAAAAATATAAATAAATAAATAAATAAAATAAATGCTAAATAAATATTCTTTTGGCGATCGCCAATAAGAAGATTTGGAGAAAATAATTCGCCATCTCGCCAAATGGGAGTAATTGAAAACGGCGACAAAAAATCAATTTTGAAATATTTGTCGAACAAAAATTTGACCACCGCTGCAAAGTTCTTCTACCGATGAATTTGGAAATTGGCCAATGGCAGTTAAAATTTTCAAATTTTTTCTTTTTTCCCCCACAAATATAAGGCACTTACTGTGAAATTGTTGAAGATTTTAATTTTTACACACACATACACAGAAAGACTGACAAAAGTGTTCGAAATCGGTTCAAGAGGTCTTTAATGTGCTTATCGGTCATAATATCGAATTCGAAAATTTTCGGGAAAACACCTTCTTTAAATAATAGTATGAGAAATAAATAAATAAATAAATACAAATATAACCATAATACAATCGATTGCATATTTTTTAATTTGTGATAAAATATTCATCTTGACGATTATTAATAGAATTTGGCGAAAATTTGCCGATTAGTATTTCTGCTTATATTTGAGTCATATGAATGCATAGAATTGACAATTATTTTATATAATATTGAATTTCACTTTTTAAAAAATTTCTATTCATTTAAACGACATGGGGCTTTTTAAAACATACTCAAGTTACCAAAATAAAGAAAAAAAAATGAAGTATCTCGAGGAAGGTCTTTCTTGAGCAATGGGGAAGGGGGGGGGGGTATAAACACACACATTTAATTGATATATTTAAGCATATTTAGTCTTTTATTTCAAATTTTGCAGGGCTATTTCAGAAAATAAATAAAAATAGACAAACGATACCATTTAAAGTTAATTGTTCAAGCTGCAGGGGGAGGGGGGAATTAAATATTTGTTAAAAGTTCATGTGCGGCTTTTGTGCATGAAACCAGGAGATCCTAAACAGTCAATATATTCAAATTTGAACATATGGGGTTGTTCAACTTTATGGAAGAGCTCCTGATATTGGAATGTACTCGTTTTGGGGGTTAACTTGAGAAGCATAAAAGCTTGAACGTCCAAATGTAATATGACGTTGCCTTTTGTGGAATATTTTAATTCTTTGTATTTTGAATCTTCGGGTCAGCCTATCATGGACCCGCCGCCGTAGGAATTACTTGGTTTTGGGGAATAACTCGAGAATCGGAGCACCCGTAAAGTCTAAATTTAGTATGTTAGCGTCTTTTGGGGTATAATTTAATGCTTTGGATGTTGAACCTTGTCAGGCAAGCTTGTCTTGGCCCAGCCATAAGAATGCACTTGTGTTTGGGAGAATAACTTGAGAGCCGAAGCAATTAAAAAGTTCAAAGTTGGTATGTCGTTGTCTTTTATACATAATATTTAAAAAGAAAAATACATTTAAAAAAAAAATACATTTTTCATACATTTAAGTTACATACAGCTAATGAAAGTGTGTGTGTGTGTGTGTGGGGGGGGGGGGGGGGGTACTAAAAAAAAAAAAGGCCTGTGTCATGCTTTTACTTGTTTTACTTTCTAGTACTATTGTATAGGGAAATAATTGTTTTACCGAAAATTTTTAAATTTGAAATTTTGACGAATAAGCACGTTATAAGGCCTCCTGGATGCATTTCGAGTGCTTTTGGGAAGATGTTCGTTTGTGTATCTGTATAATGTGAAGTCGATAACTTTAAAACGGGGTTAAGAAAAAAAAATCTGATGTGGGCAGCACATGACTTTCCTTATATAATGCAATGAATTTACTACTTTTACTGTAAAAAAAAAAAAAAGGTTATTCTTATAGTAGATACTTATATTCTTTCCAAGATATTGAATTTTCGTCAATGAGTCGTCATTTACATTGATTTAACGTCATTTTTATCCATTTAGCGAGATTTTCGTTAATGTGGCAACATTTAAAAAGTCTCCGAGTTGGCGACATTACTCCAAACTCGTCGCTAAAATCTCGCCAAGCGTTATGGACGGAGAAATAAGTTATTCTTATAGCAGATAAATGACTATTGACGTTCAAATTCAAAAGTATTACTCAAAGTACCTTTTCTCATGAATGAAACGAGCTAGATCCAGGAGAATGATGTGCGTCTTGGGCGTCATCATGGGCGTCAATAGGGGATGGAAGAGAGGGAAATTGCCCCCTGAACATAAGGCATAGACATAATATTGGTTTAAGGTCAGAAAGGTGGATATCAAGATAGTCGATGTTCTAAGTCTTATTTTTGAGTTTGTCCCTCCCCTCTTGAAAACATTTCTATAGGCGTTCATGCCCCTTATATACCAATATTATGGGAAACATATTCGAGACAACTTTTAATATGTTTTATTATTGTTCGTATTCGAATGATTTCTTAAATTTCCTTTGTTGGATCGCTGACATGGCATTTTCTGTTCGACGTGCGGGAAAAATGCATCTTCCGAGATTGCTCAACTTTCACGTTGTTGTTCCTAGTGCGAGTTTCAAAAAGACGTCGTAAAATCGGGAAAAACTGGATACAAATTATTTTTATTGAAATTTAAACATTTTAAGGATTTGAAATTTAAACATTATAAGAGCAAAGGATTTGTTTTGATTAGTAATTCACAGGAAATTACGGAATAAATTCAACAAATTGCTAAATAAAAGAAACAGTGATTAAAATTACCAGGTAAGCTGGTGCTTGCTCTCCGCGTTGGGTTTACCCAGTAAAAAATGTCGTCTCCACCCTGTTTTATATGATATACTTCACACTGTCTGTTGTTTTCCAGACAGTGTTGTTGTTGAAACCCAGACCGTCCGACCTACCAGAAAGGTGTAAGGTAACAGTTTGGACGGTCGGGAAGTGCCACCCAATTTGGACCGGAACCCAGTGGGGGAGGCATCCACAGGGACCGTACCTTCCTTCCCCTACCACCAACCTCACGGAAGGACTTTCGGACCCACATGTTTAACGTGATCGTACTCCGCATGAACACGGCGGCAGTTTTGGCAGCGGCTGGAATCGAACCCGGGCCTACCGAGTGCAACTCCAGCGCGCTAACCAATGGGCTACCGCGCCCCTTTCCAGACAGTGTGCACATTTTCTGCTTATTATTAATTTGTTATTCTTAATAATTTCTATTTATTTCTATTATTTTGACAGTCGTTCCATTAAGTAATATGTACGAAAACTGAAAAAAATATATAGATAATTAGTATTTATAATTTTTTTTAATCTTGTTTCAGGGGTATCCCAAATAAATTTTGGCCCGGGCAGCACGTTAAGACGGCTCTGAGTACATCCTAAGGTCTCCGTGACTGCAACTATGGCTCTGTTCACATCGATAACTTCGTACATTTGTACTCAGCATGAAAAAAGCGTTACGCCAAAGGAAACCACCCGATAAAATACATCTCTCCCAAACCACAACTCTCACCTTGAGAAACATTTTATCTCTCTCTGACTTTATCGCCTTGAGTACACACCCTCCCACGGTGCCACTGAGTCAGATGGATAGGTATGCGAGATACCAAGGGTCCACTCATTGAATGAACACCTACTCAAATTTTCATTCCGGCTATTAATCAGTTGGCAGCGGCCGTTTCATTCATAACCTTGCGAGGGGGTTATTGGAACGGAAGAGGATGACTTGGCGGTGACGGTTTGGCGTCTTGCGCAACTTCCATAAACTGATTCTTTATTTTATAACTAGACTTTAAACCTGTCAAAGACAGGGAAACTAACTAGGGACAAAACTAATGCGGATAAGGTACTAAAATGTACCATAAAAGATAACTGCTTCAAAGATTTGAATTATACTGACAAATAAAAATCCGACTAAGTTAAATAAAAAGCGAAGATGGATATTTTTCAGATTTCGTACTCAAGTAATTCTTTTCAAATGTCTCGCAAAAATTCTTTAAAAGTTTTTTTTTTTTTTTTTTTCAAGTTGGAAACAGTGGAGTGACGTGTATGGATACTTTTGGCTTATCTGAGTTAATACAAGCTATAATGGTATCATTAACATCTATGACGTAGTTAAAATTACCCCCCCACATACACACACACACATTTAAAGTAACACACACATATTTAAAGTACACACACACATATTTAAAGTACACACACACATATTTAAAGTAAAATTTTATATTTTCTATCAGTGCAGCATTTGCAAGTTGAAGGCCCAGACCACACGACCAACCCAAGGGTTAATGGTAGCAAAGTGTGTGGCCGGGAGCATTTGCAAGTTAAAGAAACTGCACTCTCTCTCTCTCTCTCTCTTTTTAAATCATGAGATATTAAAATCGTATTTCGAATACGCGTTTGGTAGGGGTTTCAAAGGTTTTTATCTAAAATAACTTAAAACGAAAATTTACAATTTTATTGAGATTTTTTTAAAAAAAATTTTAGGTCGAAGGGCGAGGCTGAGACCTCAAGTCACCTTAAATACGCCCTGGAATTCGATATTTATCTTAAATGCTTATCAAAACAGAATCTCGATGCCCCAAAGGTTGGGAAACCACTGATTTACTGTGTTTATATTTCTCAATATTTCCTACGTAATTCTGAAGCAGTTTTCTTTATGTTGATTTTTTTTTATATCGTCCAAAGTTTTGCAGTTCATGATCTCAAACTTAATCTATTTCATTAAGCTACTTATACTACCATCCTTTGATATTCATGATATTTGAAAAAATAAATAAAAATTATGGAGATTTTTATTTTTCTTAAGTGCCAATGGTATTTATAGTGTTATGCTATCGCCATTGTTAGAAACAGGATATTTTTTCGGTTTTAATTTAGAGTGCATGCCTGTCCTGATGACAAGTACATTTCTAAATTGACCTCCATTTTATTAAGTCATGTGCTTTCCTAATCTTTTAGCTTAGTTGCTTATCACCTTCGTTTGGTTTCAACTGTATGTTAATCTGTGTTTTAATAAATTTTATCACATGCTTATGACCATTACATTTTATTACTATTATACTTATATCCGATCAGATTTAAATATCGCCTAATTGAATAAAATGTCGCCAAATTGGCGAAAATGACGTTTGTACATCATTATTTTATACATTTTGTAAGATCATTATTCTGCTGTAAAAGAAGTGAAATAAATCATTGTACTATGTGGGGAAAGTAATGTGCTGTAAGTAATAAGCACATCAAATATATATATATTTTTTAAATGCAAGACCATTCAGAGAAATTTACGCTCAATGAGTTGATTTACTCCCAAATGAGTTAATTTGATCCGGCATTCATCCTCAAACTGTTAATCCTCTGCTGAATTTTTCTAATAAAAAGGGAGGGGGGGGGGGGGTGTCCCCTATTAATTTGAACTTCAAGCCCCGAATTTGACACATGGAGCTCTGTCTAGTAGGTGCACTTTTAACGCCAAGCGATTCTTATATCCAGACCTCTTGAGCAATTTTTTCGTAAATTAGCCTGACGATCCGTACTAACTACAACCGTAAGAATTTCTGATCCACATACATGCCTTTCGATGCGGCCTCCAATCAAAACGACCGCCCCGAATGAAACTAATTCATTAAAATCTGAATAATCGCCATTGTGTCATAATCAGAGGCGCGGCCTAATGGAAAAAACGGAATAGAATCTCGGAAACCGGAAGTCATACAACTCAACCCGCCCAAAAAGCCATTTTCCTGGCGAACATGAATCGAGCCGAGAGCGGCCTCCAAATAGCTCTATTTTGAGCTCAGGCTTGTCAGCGAGGTATTTGCATAGTGATCGTATACAAGGTGGATGATGTACGTTTCAGGGGTGCAAAGGTGTTATTAAATGCACGGGCAGCGTGAGAACGATGTTGCTGATAGGTCGAGGCAGAACCGTAACTATTTTTTGCGCTGGAGAAAAGACTATGAAAATTGCGCCCACGTCATGCCTTCAAAATTACTACTCTTTTCATATTTGCTGGTCATGGGAGAGAAGGTGATTTTATTCAGCAAGATGTGGTAAGGTCATCCAAAAGAGGGGGGGGGGGATCACTCGAGTGGGGCTCCAGAGGGACTCGGAACATTTTTTTTTTCTTTTTTGAGGATAGAAAAGACTTTGAAATATTTACAAATAGGGGGAAATTAAATATTGTGGTGGTGAGGGAAGGGGGGGGGGCGTGATAAATGTTTTTTTTTGGGGAGGGGGGCACAATTTGTATGGGCGACTTTGGATATCGTCATACTACTAAAGAGGGGCATCACCCTAAGGTATAGGTCTATGTAAAGTCAGTGACGTATGTAAGTTTTTGTTGTAATTTTAATGTAATCTAATGAAATTTTTTGTTGGGGTTCCGCCATATGTGAAAACTAAATTCAGCGCTGTAATCCTCCCCCCCCCCCCTTTCAAAGATCCTAGCTAAGTTTACATACCGGTTCGAGTTTGGCAAACGACCTTAATTTTTACTTTTTCTGTACTATAGAACACAGTACAAAGAAAGTAATGCTTTCGGGAAAATTTTTGATTTTGAGAGTTTGATGCCAATATATGTTTTCGAATCCCCTAAATACATTTTGCCCATTTTCAGCGTGATGTCCGCCTGTTTGCGTTCGATTTCTTGTGCGCACTTTAGATGCATAAATATTAATGGATTCTCACGAAATGTTATATCCGACTTTATTGACGAAAAATCTAGAACTAGATATAATTTTTTGAACTTCGCGCGAAAACTTCGAAATTTTATATTACTTTCTTTATATACATAATGTTTGAGGAAAATATTGTGACGGGGTCGAAAATTCGAATTCGAGTTTTCGACGGGAGAGCACGTTTCAAGCATCCCTGATCACGAACCGAACATTTTTGAGGTGATGTCTGTGTGTGTGTGTGTGTCAGTGAATCTGTGGAGACGATATCTCATGAACGAATGGAGTGATTCGAATGAAATTTGGTACAAAAATCGTAATCCGTAAACACGGGAAGCCTACTGTTTTTATACGCAATCGAATGTTCAGAACCCCTAAATTTTTGAGTGAAAATTTGAAAAAATCGTCAAAAAATCAAAATCGCTAATAAAGTTACGCAAATAGACATTTCTTATGTCATTTTTCATTAGAAAACGATTGATATAAATTTTAGAACGCTAATATGAACCGTTCTCGAGATATTGCACATTTTTCAAAAAATTATCAAAAAGTCATATAAAAAAAAAAAAAAAATTCCTATTGAGAAACATGTTCACTTTTCATATGTAATACCATGCGATAAATTTGGTGACATCATTCTCGTGGAACTAGCTCGTTCCATTCAGGAAAAAGATACTTTGAGTAATAATTTTGTATTTGAACGCCAATAGTCTGAACGCCAATCTGCTGTAAGGATAACTTATTTCTCCGTCCATAACGCTTGGCGAGATTTTGGCGACGAATTTGGCGGAATGTCGCCAACTTGGCTACATTTTTAATTGTTGCCAAATTAACAAAATCTCGCCAAATGGATAAAATGACGACTAATTGAAGAAAATCCAATATCTTGGAAAGAATATAAGTATCTACTATAAGAATAACATTTTTTTAAACTGTAAAAGTAGTAAATTTATTGCATTATATAAGGAAAGTCATGTGTTGGCCACATCAGATTTTTTTTCCTTACAGCATAGGACAAGACTTGACATAATTATGCATGAAAGGGGTTATTTATGGCTCAGTAATCACGAAACTTAACATGTTCAATCATAAAAAAGTAAAAAATAGCCGCAATACAATTTTTAAGTTCGCGACGTTATTAGTCCGAGGAGGTACATCGTCAAACTTGGTATCAATCGAAATATTTAAGCCATTTAAAACGTTTAAAATGAAGGGTAATAGGCTAGAATTTTGATCATTTGGATCAACAATATGGATTTTTCTAAAATTTAATTGCAAAATTTGCAGAAGAAAAAAAAACACAAGTTATTTAAAATTGGATTGAATACATGACATTCTTTTGCTGATTTCACACATGTAAAGATAAATGGTTGAAAATTTTGGGGAACACAATAAACTATACTTTCTCTAAGCTATTAATAATATAAATACCTTGATTTATCTGTCTATCTACTTATCTCTGGGTAACGCTGCTACAAAATGTTGCTAAAAGTGGTTCAATCACGGATAAATATTTCAATTTAGATACTAACCCAGACCACCAGCATTTTCATAACCCTCCACGTGAACACAAAATTTTTCCCATCACCCATTGACTTTCCACGTTCACTGTTGCTTGAATTCAGTGTTCATATTAAAAACCGGAGCGTTTTTCTTAGCTAATTAAATTTCTGCTTGAACGTGATTCGTTTTTTTTTTCTTTTCTTCTTATTTTTTTCTTTGAGTGGTGTCAGCAGATTTAAATTTATATTTATAAACATTGTGAACCTTTTCACATCAGAGTGATCGCATTATCGAAAACAAAAAACAACAACAACGAAAAAAAATGTAAATGTTTTCTTCTTTCAAATTATTTTCAATTTTTCTTCTTTAGTAATCTGAAGTTCAGAGTTATTATTTCTTTCAAATAAAATTAAAAATAACTTATTTCTTTTAAAACGGACACCAAGGGCGATAGGGTTATATTCTAGTAAGAAGGTAATAAATTATGAAGATATTTTAAATTATTTCTGAAAGTTCTAGCTGCGCTTCTAAGGATTGAAGTGAAAGTTAGAAACGACCCTCTCAGCACGAGCTTATTCATCAAGAAAGTGTCTATACAGGGTGTCCCAAAAAGATTGAAACGCGCTTTAATTCTTTACCTGTTGGAGATAAGTGGGCAAATAAATTGCAAAAATGTTGAAAGTAAGGTAGGGAATAAGACTACGTTAATGAAATAGTCTTCCCATTCATTTTAAAAAAAATTAAACTTTTTAAATTTTTATACAACCCCCTTAGACACATTTGATCAATCAGAAAATTTTTATTTTTAATGCAACAAGGTCATTAAAAAAATCGCAATATCTGTATCTTTAAAATCAACTGAATTATGATAAAGGAAAAAAATCTGACTTATGCCACTTTTCCGTACCATGTGAAAGGCTGTTTCATCAGTGAAAATAGGGATCATAAACAAATTGATGATGAAAATTGCTTAGATCAAAAATACGTTAATGTGTCAAAATTTTGTATCACAAATGCATCTAAATAAAGCATTACACAGACAGAGATCGTATAAAGCAGTGGTACTCACTACGCGGTTGGGTATCCTATGTATTATCATCCAGTTTTATCTTTTTTGTGATATGTCACAAATTTATATTTCTAATTTGATATAGGGTCCCCATTCACAATGTTCAATTAAATATAACTCGCTCAATTTTAAAGATACAGATATGCGTTTTTTTTTAATGATCTTGTTGCATTAAAAATAAAAATTTTCTAATTGACCAAATTTGTCCAAGAGGTCGTATAAAAATTTAAAAAGTGTAACTTTTTGAAAATGAATGGGAGGACTATTTAATTAAAGTAGTCTTAATTCCTACCTTACTTTCAATATTTTTGCAATTTACATTGCCCACTTATTTCCAACAGGTAAAAAATTAAAGCGCGTTTCAATCTTTTTGGGACACCCTGTATACTCAACTGCTGTGATGGTCCCCCTGTATAAAAGCAAACAAACAAACAAACAAAAAAACATCCATGACGCCATCGTATCATCAAAAGACCACTATCGAACGCTATGTAAACAGGATGAACTATTTGGGAGAGAGGAGTTAAACAATTCACAAAATTAATCCCCCATATCCGGTCACGTGAAGGTCAGATCCTGACAAAGACGGGAAAGTTTTTAAGACCATACCTTTTCAATGCCAAAGAAGCCACTGTATGTCGCAATTCGTGCTTTGATTAATATGCAATGAGTAACACTAATGAGTACTCCGAGTATGTAAATATGAGGAAAACTAGGTGCAACAGGTAAGTTGGAATTGAAGCGGGGATGTTGTTAGAACGACAAACGAAATGAAAGTGACGCCCGGGCTGTAAAAATTAGGAGGGAACAGTGGCGAATTTACTATGATACTAATGAACACTTCCGGGCCTCCAGGAAATAAGTTTTCCTTTCATATTTTGCATTTAAAGGAATTTAATGTTATTTAAGCTAATGGAGCCCCCATAAATAAGGTTTAGCGTAGACAAACATTTCTCACGCCTGATGTGCCAGGACTTCCATAGAGTCCGCACTTACTCGAGTGGTATACCCTCACCAAAGTGCGGCTATGCGACACAGGAAAGGGGAGGGGTCAAACAGGAATAAACCACGTGAAGAATTTGCACCTCACCAATATGCGAGTAATCGGAAACTTTGACGAAAAATCAATTTTGAAATGTTTGGCTGTCGATAATTTGGCCACCACTGCAAAACTTACTGCTACAGACTGATATAAAAATTGGCCAATGGCTAACGCATTAAAACAAAAAAAAATCTAACATTTTTATTTCATACAATAAAAGCGAGTGGCTAAAAAATAATATTGCTTTATAAATCGATATACTCCAAAATATTACTATTAAATGTACGAGATCATTATGCATGGAATCATTGTCGCCATTAAAAGCATAGAATCATTGTCACCATTAAAAGCATAGAATCATTGTCTCCATTAAAAGCACAGTCATCTCACCATTAAAAGCATAGAATCATAGTTACCATTAAAAGCATAGAGTCATTGTCACCATTAAAAGCACAGAATCACTGTCACCATTAAAACCATAGAGTTATTGTCACCATTAAAAGCACAGAATCATTGTCAGCATTAAAAGCATTGAATCATTGTCACCATTAAAAGAATAGAATCATTATCACCACTAAGTATATGGAATTATATATTTTACACATCTAATGTTGCTAATGATTCAATACGTTTAATCAATGATTCCATAAATTCAATGGTGGTACTTTGGAGTACATCGATTTAAAATGAAATATCAGTTTCATAAAATTTTTATATTTCGGGCAACTCTAACTTGACAATTATCAATATTGATAGCATCCATATTGAGTGATAGGGTCCATATATTTAAACATTGTAATAATTAATTCATATACTAGTGTCATTTTTGTCAATTTAGCGTCTTTTTGCAATTTTGACTACATTTTCGTAAATTTTGTACCAACGCAAAAAGAAAAAAATAGCCAAGTTGTCGATATTTCGCCAAATCAACCACCAAGTTTGTAAAAGTTATTCCCAAATTTTACAAATAGACGGAGAAAAGGGCTTTTCTTATATATATACATATATAAATAAATTATTATTGGAAATTGTTGGACACCAAAATACAAAACTATTATCCAAAATATTTTTTTTCACGAATGGAACAAAATACGAGAATGATGTTAACAAATTTGTCGTATGAAAAGTGCATATGAAAAGTGAACATATTTCATTTTTCATATGCAAGTGACTTTATTTTGAAGAAATAGGACGAAAATCAGAAGAGTACAACTACAAGTGACATTTTACTCATTCTGAGAAAAAAAGTAGGCAGACTTTTAAGAAGCCTGTTTGTTCTTTCAGTGTTAAGTTCTGTAAAATTTATAAAAATATTAAAAATATGGAATGTTTTCGCATGTGCTACTATTGAAAAAGAAAATTCTTCAATAGTACTAAGCGCAACATATTTTATACCAAATTGTCTCTTCTATCCACTTACCCATTAAATTAAAATCAGGAACTTTTTAAACAATTAATTTTATATATAATAGTTTATTACTGTCTTTATATACTATTATTTACTTATATTACTATAATGTATAAGGAAAGTATTGTGACGGGGTCGAAAATTCGAATTCGAGTTTTCGACGGGAGAGCTCGTTTCAAGCATCCCTGACTATGAATCGAACATTTTGAGGTGATGTCTGTATGTGGAGACGATATCTCATGAACAAATGGAGCGATTCGAATGAAATTTGGTAAAAAAAATTACAATCCGTGAATACTGAAAGCTTATTGTTTTTAAACACAATCGAATGTACAGAATCCCCCCAAAATTTTCGAGTGAAATTTTGAAAAAATCGTCAAAAATCAAAAAGTTTAATAAAGTTACGCAAGTAAATATTTCTTCTGTAATTTTTCCTTAGAAAATGATTGACATCAACTTTAGAAGGTTAGCATGGACCGTTCTCGAGATATTGCACATTTTCCAAATAAATTTATCAAAAAATCCCATAAATTAAGCAAAATATTAACTGTTGAGAAACATGTTCACTTTTCATATGTAATATCATGCAATAAATTTGGTGACATAATTCTCGTGGATCTAGCTCGTTCCATTACTTTGAATAATACTTTTGTATTTGAACGCCAAAAGTCATTTATCAGCTATAAGAATAACTTATTTCTCCGTCCATAACGCTTGGCGAGATTTTGGCGACGAATTTGGCGGAATGTCGCCAACTTGGCTACTTTTTAAAATGTTGCCAAATTAACGAAAATCTCACCAAATGGATAAATAACGCTACATCAATGAAAATGACGATCAACTGAAGAAAATTCAATATCTTGGAAAGAATATACGTATCTACTGTAAGAATAAACCTTTTTTTTTTACTGTAAGGGTAGTAAATCCATTGCATTGTATAAGTAAAGTCATGTGCTGGCCACATGAGATTTTTTAAAAATAGGTTTAAATATAAGCATTTAAATAAAATATTTTTGTCTTATAATATTTTATAGCTTTTTTTACATATTATAAATTGAGCCATTTTTTTCTTCCTTTTATTACTACTATTATATCTTTTATGAAAGTGATGGAAATATTTCCCTTTCATATGAGAAGGTAATTTTTAAAATATATTTTAATATATCTGTGATAATTCATTTTTACATTATAAGCAGCTTTTAATTTTTTTCTTATAATAATATATTGAATAGTTTATTTCCATACCTATAATGGACAGTAAATTATTTATGATTCTGAATAGGTTTAACAGGTTCAAATTATTTTTCATTTAATTTACTATTCCTTTTTCTGCAATGTTTTAAATTTGTGATTTGGAGAGGAGGGGGGGGGGGGTCTTGTTATAGATAAAATAGAATTAACTTTTCAAATGTACATGCGCTTAATAAAAATAGTAAATTGACTTTTAAAAGTCAATTTATATATTATTCCAGCTGAAATGGAAAGTGCCAAAATTTTTCGGAAAATCTACATCTCTAATATCAGTATTAAGGAAGGGGTGGGGGGTGGGGGTGGGGGGGATAGAACTTACTCTTGACTAGTGGCAAGAATATGACGAGACCCTGATTCAATAGTCCAAAAGTGAATTCTAATTATACGCCTTATTATAGTTCTTTCTTTACACATCATCATGAAGTGACAGTGAAAATTAACACCAGTCTCATGTGTATAATCCACCCACGAGAATGCTTACGATAACGAGCCGTTAAATGACGGTTCCAAATGATGAATTTTCAGTCATCGTCTGACTTCATCCCATCGATATCCAATGAATGGGAAGCGAGTGCCAGTCATACCAGGAGTCACTTTTATGAATCAAGGACGTCGTGGGAAGGTCCGCTGATGGAATAATAAGATTAGGCTGATGGAATATTTTCCTAATCATAGGTTGACGGGGAGATGTTATTTACACAGGACCCTGCGGAGATGGTGAAGATAGTTTTTAATGGAGATAAAGTTTTTTGACATGATTAGAATGTTTAAATACGGGTAATAACGTTGTGTAATGCTTAAAAGGGAGCACGGTGAAAGACAGGAATAGTTCATTTAAATATGGATGATAACGCGGGGTTAAATGATGTGGACAGCACATGATTTTCCTTACATGCGATGAATTCTTTTAATATTTTTAGGAAATGCTTATTTTCACTCTTATTTATGCCAATGATAACACACTCTTATTTTCACTCTTATTTATGCCAATGTACCACAAAAATAAAATTTTGAATTTTATTAGCTAAATAAAATTCATTTATATGTATGTATATGAAAAATTCGAATCCAAATAACATTACATTTTACTTTATATTAAGTAAATGCCAAAGTAAAATTTATAAAATTACTTGGCGTTTAAACAAGAATCTGGTGTATGTTGTGGTGAATGGAGCGTGCTAAATCATCGAGAATTGTATTAACGAACTTGTTGCATTATAATACATATGGAAAGTAAATTTTTTGACAAATTTATTCGGAAAAAAAGAAGTGTAAGATCTTGAGAACGGTAGAGGTCAAAGATGTACATTAGGTGTCATTCTTTGACCTCATTATTTCCTTTTAAGATAAATTACGTGCAATATGAATTTTGTTTAACATGATGAACTGTTTTGATCTTTGTACGATTTTTAAAAATAATCATTCGAATATTTGGGTCTTTCGAATCTTCCTTTGATCGCGTATTTAATCAATATCGTCAATCGTATTCCTCAAATTGTGATAATCGTTCAAAATTTCGTTCAAAATAATCAATTCGCTCAGGAGATATTTACACCCCCCCCCCCCTTCCACACCACTCACAAAGACATCAACATAAAAAAGTTTGATTCGAGTTCTGGAAAGATCAAAACCAGTAAATCCGTTGAAAACTCAAATTCAAATTTTCGACCTCGTCATAATACTTTCCCTACACATTACACTATGCAGAATAAACACAAATCTTCGAATGCTGAAAACTTAATCATAATTAACTAACTATAATTGCTAGTAGTAATTACTATTGCAATTGTCATGCGTATATTACTTTTTCATTTATCTTGTTTAACCGTTCGTAATAATTAATCTTTCAAAAATACTACTAAAAACTCCCCGCCAGGTATACCAAAACAAAAATCTCCTTTCAAAATAGTTATAAAAGCTCCAAATGTCTTGCGCCAAGTTTTCGCAGGACTGGAGCTGTATTTTCAGATCTAGATACCCTGCCAAAGGACCCTAACCCTTCTTCAAATTACACGGAACTCTTTTTAGTCGTAGTTATTTTTCTTAATTGACTACGACTAAAACGGGCTATGTGTGATTTGAAGGAGGGTTAAGATACTTCGGTAGGATACCACAGACATGAAAGTACAGCTCCGGTCTTGGAGAATCTGAGATTTCATAACTTATTTTGGAAGCATGTTTTTGGTTTTCGTACATGGGAGCTTTTCTTACCATGTATTGGTGTTTTTGTGAGTTTACAATATTATTGTAGAATTATTTATCAACATGATTATGCAACAATGATATAGCACACATTGATATTTTATTATCTTCGAACACCATTTTTATTTTATATTTTCTCAATTTTTGAAATTTCACATCAAATTTGTCTTAAAAAAAAAAAAAAAAAGAAAGGCATGTACTTCCCATACGAATAAACAAATTGAGTCATGATTGATTAAAATTGGTTCAGAAGTTTTAGGCTGCAAGTCCGTCAACACTGAAGAAAATGGCCGAAAAATCATACTTTTTCAATTTTTGAAATTCTAAATTTAATTTATCTCCAAGTTTTAAAAGAAGAGCATGCACCTCTCGGCAGAAAACACAAAATGAGCAGCATCCGCTAAAATCGGTTCAGTAATTAAGGTTTTAAGTCTGACAATATTTAACAAACCCCGTGTTGAAAACAGTAAAAAGTGCACTTTTAAAGTTCTTTAAACATGGGTTAAAATAAGGGAGAATGCATGAGGAATGTATTTAAATACTTATAACGTAAACTATATTCATATAGTTTATTCTGTCATCAGTTATGGATTCAACATTTTGGTGGATTATTACCATACATTTAAGAAGGAAAATATGCCACTCTCCTGCATCGATTCTCTTATCAAGGAAAAACCACATTTACAGGTAAAATGCAGTCACTTCAACAGGGCTGCCAGGATTTTGGCGCAACTACATCAAATTTGGCGTATGATCGCACAAGTGCGTATTGTAAAACTGAAAATGCCATTAGAAAAATGCTGTCTAGTACGGACCAGAGTGCATGTATGAGAGGTACAAGCATTCTAGTCCGAATTACAAATGTCATTGACAGTGCGTATGTGCACCATCAGCGTTATGTAAAATTTTTTAAATCAGCGTTATGTAAAATTTTTTAAATCAGCGTTATGTAAAATTTCGAAAACTTGTAAATGGATGAATCTAATACGACAGGCAAAATATAATTCAATAAATATTAATTTTGAGTGTGAAATATGGATTTTATTTTTTTGAGGTGGTGGTGTGTATTCACGAATCTATGTCTGCAATATCTAACGAACGAATGGAATGTTTTGAAAATAATTTGGTACGATTATTACAATCACTGAATACTAGAACCCCTTTTCATTTTAGACAAAATCAAACGTTCGGAAATCTCGCTTCCCCCCCCCCCTTTTTTATGATTTTTTGAAAAAATCGTAAATGAGCTTAAATAATAATTAAATAATCATTTTCAGACACAATTTTTCATTAGAAAACAAATGACACAAACTTTAGAATGCTAGCACGAACCTTTCTCGAGATATCGCATGTTTCACAAATAAATTTATAAAAAAAATTACATAAAATTAAAAAAAAAAAAAAATTTGAAGTACCATTCTATATGTTCACTTTCCATACGCAATATTATGGAATAGATATGTCGACATTATTTCTGTGGATTTTTTTCGTTTTATTCACGATAGAAGATACTTTTTATAATAGTACTGTATTTTGACGTTACAGAATTCGCCAAGCATCCTTTATTTCAAGGGATATTAATTCAATGCCCATTGCATTTTGATGAGGATTTTGCACGTGAGTATGACTAAGTCATTCTGTTTGGATGAATAAGACGCTAAGAGCACACAATTTTAATTTACGTCATGTTAATGCAATCCCAAACATATCGGGTCGTGGATTTTGTACACCATTATTCGTTATTAAAGAAGAAAAGTCTTTCCATTATGTACAGCCATATGCTACCCAGATCGTATTTTTTGTTTTCCAAATTAAAAACCATTTACAGTTTTGCGCTAAGCTTACAGTAAATTGTACATCCGTCTCTGTATAAGCGTATCTAATAGGTAACAAGTATGTATGTTGATTCCCACATTTTAGATCTATTTTACTGGTTCCATGTAGAAGAGCCTAACTCCTCTTAATTTTGACTACGTTAATACTTTTTGTTTTACGCCCAGAAACACAGCTACAATTCAACCACAACCAACACGCCATTCGCGTATTAGGCTCGGCCTGACTTTACATCGAAATTACGGGTCAGCCGCTTTTAAAAGCCAGCATGTACTACTTACTATTTTTGCTACAATGGGACGCTCCAGGTGATGAAGAGGACTAGAATCGGCCATTCCAGTCGTGAGCGAACACCGAAATCACCATATTCGTGAGATGATTAATGACCGAGAAGAATACGGTGATTATTTTTTTTTTTCTCTCGAATTGACTGTGGGCTTGAACGACCTGCTTGCAAGAATTTTTGGTCAGTTCCGGCTACGATCCCCAGTTGAAAAGCATATTCATTCATCAACTTTGGTCAGTCTTCGTTTTGCATTATCAAATACTCCGGGCCTAACTTACAGATGATGGTGCCTAGGGGCAAAATCGCGTCCCTTTCACCAAGTAGTATATGTACCGCAGGTTACCAACGACCACAATAAATGCCACATCGCTGCATATAAACAAATTAAATATATAATAATAATTGGGGGGGAAAAAATGAAGACTTTCTATATTTTGTTTTCTCAAAGTTGCATTTCCCTAGGGAAAAGAAATAGTAATAATTCTGAGAATAAAAATACCGTTTTAATGTAATAAGTATTTTATTTCAGCGCCCCTTTACATTTGAAAAAAAAAATATAAAATAATTATCCATAAATTTAAGTTCATTTGGCGCCCAGTGGAAGGGCCCGTGCTGAAATTGGGTCCTGCATATACCAGGGAACTGTGTATTAGTAGAGCTTTGCATGGATCGAAATTTTAGACTTTCACCAGGTGCTAGCCAAAAATACTAGAGGCTGAACCCGGTCTGCGGTCCAAGACATTTTAAAATTTAGAAACAGAGGATTGAACCCTTGAATCTCTAACCGATCAGACTTGAAACGGTGTTAATCCAAATGTGTCTAAAACATGAATTTGTTGGATTTTTGTGTACTCAGAATTAAGGTAAAATTTAGGATTTTAAAATATTGTCTTTGCTACTTTATCGGAGACGTAGATAGACACTATATTTTTGACTGCCGTATTCCAAGAAATTTCACTTATCAAAGCCACCTGATGATATTAAGGCTTTTTTGGTTCTCGCAAGCTACGAATAATAATTTTGATGTCTAACGTTAAACACTATATTATTGTTGCTAAGGAAATATCAGAACAAATTGACTAGAAAATATTTTTCTTTCTTATTTGTAAATATTTTTCATTTGGGGGGGGGGGGGGGTTCGTCCTTATATTTTCTTTCTTTTTCCGGCTTACTTTTGACATTACTCATAATTACTTTCTCATACTATGTAATACAGCACAGAGAAAAGTATTGTTTCACGAAAATTTTCGATTTCGTGATTTTGATACCAATATATGCTTTAAGACCCCTTGAACACGTTTCGACTATTTTTGGACTGATGTCCGTCTGTCTATCTGTGGTCGATATCTTGTGTACAAGGTAGCGACCCCAAATGTTAATGGATTTTCACGAAACTTTGTATCCGGCTTTGTTATCGAAAAATATAGAACTAGATACAATTTTTTTATAATTCGAGAGAAAACGTTCTTCATTTACAGCACAGCTAATAGCAAGTTGACTATTGCCAATGCGTCGTCTGTTTAAGCCATACCCGACAGAACGAGAAAAAAAAATGCAGCTTGTGGATGCCACAGTTCTTCAGGTATACCAAGTACACTGTTTCAAGTATATCTGTAGTGTGTGTGATGGGCTTAAGAAGCTACATCAGTTACAATCTGCAATTTTCACTTTTCATGTCAGTGTATGAGTATTTAGTGCCGCAGCTTTATCGCAATATATTGTCAAAAGAATTCAATAAATATTTCAATTAAACAAAAAAAAAAAAAAAAAAAAAATCGACATTTTTTTTCTTCTACTTTTCATTTTAGTCTAAATGGTTAAGTATTTTTAACAATTTATATTGAACGTGAAAGTCACTATGGAAAAGTCAAAACTAAAATTTTAAGACTTTTATCAACTTGCATTTAACCTTTTGCTTACGTGTGGGACAGCGTCCATCCCAAACGAAGAACCTCCCAAAAAGACAGGTATTTGGCATACCCTATTTGATATATCCCCCTTTGCAAGCATTGACGTCCATGATCGCCAATGCCTGCAAAGGGGGATCGAACTTTTGGAATAGGGTGGACGCCAATGCCTGCAAAGGGGGATCGAACTGTTTGGGATAGGGATGTCAAATACCTATCTTTTTCGGAGGTTCTTCGTTTGGGATGGGCGCTGTCCCATCCGTAAGCAAAAGGTTAATAATATTTGCATTTGAAAAACGTAATTAATAAGAGCAGAATTCTAGCTCTCGATATATGTCTTAACTTTTGTACTACCACAAATAGAATTTCATCAATTTCGCAAAAAATTAGCAAATATTGATCCGGAAAAAAAAAAGATCGTATTTTGCGTTCCTCCTTTTATTTAAATTTTCGGCCCGTGCAGACTTCTTGTGGATTTTATAAGCGATTGTGCTAGGTTGTTAAAGAAATAAATTCATTATTTTTGTAGTGAAAGTCATGTGCTGGTCACATCAAGTTTTTTCCCTGCAGTGTTTTGCTCTTGAATGACCAGATTACACGGTAAAGGATTGTGGTCAGTTCCGGTTTCTGTCTGTTCTGTGCCCGCCAGAGCAAGAATGGGACATCCAGGAATGCAAGGCATGACGGGGAATCGGTATTGGAAATCAAATGTAACACGTCCCCTCGGGAGCCATGCGTTAATTTCTGATCGACATGCTCGGATTAACATATTCCGAAACTTCTTATTAGAATATTCATCAACTTATTTTCATTCATAATATCAAAACTTATACACGCTAACTTTTACTCAAATGTTTAAATTTTTGCACAGTTATAACTACGCCCACGGGGGAGAAACTATCAGAGCCGAATTTTCGAACCCCCCCCCCTCCCTCTTAGGGTTGTTGTTGTTGAGACCCAGACCGTCCGACCTACCAGAAAGGTGTAAGGTAACTGTATGGACGGCCGGGAAGTGCCACCCAATTTAGACCGGAACCCAGTGGGGGAGGCATCCACAGGGACCGTACCCTCCTTCCCCTACCACCAACCTCTCGGAAGGACTTACGGACCCACATGTTTAACGTGATCGTACTCCGCATGAACACGGCGGCATTTGTGGTAGCGTGCAAACTCCCTCTTAGGGTGGAAAAAATTGATATTTTAAAAGACTTTATCTAGATCTCTCAGAAGCCCCCCCGTGACTCAGAAGGCTGAATCTCAGCATACTTATAGTATCGGCCATTTGGTATATTATTGCCTTTTGTGTAAATTTCCATTGTTTAGATTTTCAACCTTATTGGGCCAGACTGCCATAGGACTGTCATTCAACGTATTAATTTTTTCAAATCTCTGCAAGCCTTTTTAGTTGGGTAAGTTTGTTCACATCAATGGTGATAAGAATAACCATTGTTGCAGGATAGTTAAAAAAAATAGTTCAAGATTCAGCTTCGCTTCTATTTATACATTAAAGAGAAATTTTTTTTAACATTTGATAATAGTGAGGCTGTATTACTTTTATTATTATTATTTTACTTGTTAACTTTGAACCGATTAATACCTTTATTCAACATCCTACTATGTATGCTGTGGCCAACGAAGTTTTTTTATTTTTCCGATTTCATTTCAATGTTTGAATTTCAGTAATAAAACGGACAACGCCGAGAATCACTGCTCGTTCTCATAACGTGAAGAAGAAGAGTGCCGGAATATCTGCTGAAAAAGATCGGCCCTCGAGGGTGAGCCGGTCAGCGGCGGTCCGCATTCCAAGCGCAGACGACTCCGGTGTAGGTCTTCAACCCGCGCACATTCTTCGCAAGGTGGACGACTGTCCGCGCCTACACCCGCGGTTCCCATGAGAAAAGCACGAGCACGCCCCGGAACGGGGCGGGGTTCAAAGTTGGAGTAACCGGGGCGCAAAGATGAAGCTACACCCTAGCTGCATAGGATGAAGCTACACCCTAGCTGCATAGGATGAAGCTACACCCCCAGCTGCATAGGATGAAGCTATACCACAGCTGCACAGGATCAAGCTACAGGACAGATCCTATAATTCAGAATTGAGAGAGTCGATTGTCAGGTAAATTTTGGGGCTGAGAATGGCAGCTTAAAATATTTAATTATTTCTTTAAATCAAAGCATAAATTTATTTTTAATAACTAGCCGCCTTCGGCGGTATTGTGGGTCTAACATTTTACATCTATAGCGTGTTACGTTAAATCTTTCGATTGATATCATACTTGATAATGTATCCCTTATGGGGGGGGGGAACTTGCTCAACTAAGGGGTACTAATGACATCACGAATAAAAAAAATTGTATCAAGGCTATTTTGCTCAACAGTGATTGAAACTATTAAGTCTCGTGATCATTGAACCATAAATAAATCCTGTCATGCATGATTACGTCAAATTTTGTCCTATACTGTCATGGTAAAAAATAGAAAATTTCAAATAAACTTCGTAGCTTCTGTGCGAATTAAAAAAAATTCTATCTAGTTCTAGATTTTTTAATGACAAGGCCGGATTGTAAAGTTTCGTGAAAATCCATTTATATTTGTGGTTTACACAAGAAATCGCCCACAGACAGACAGACAGACGGACGGACATCGATCCAAAAATAGGCAAAACGTGTTCAGTAGGTCTCAAAACATATACTGGCATCAAAATCTCGAAACCGAAAATTTTCGTGGAAAACAATAGCTCGATACTACAGCTCCTGAGAGAGTAAAAATCTTAACCTTGCATAAGCTTTCCTGCAGTAGTTGTCGGTCGTAATACGTCTTAAATACGTGTCCAAATACACCTTCGTCCGTTGCGTCGGCGACCGTGTGTGTACGTTGTACGGGTGCATACGTGGCTACGCCAAATCGGCTGTGTGGGGAGTTTAGAATGGAACAAAACAAAACCGGAAATAAGCATTAAAAATTATGAGTGGTTAGAGCAGGGTCAGTTAAAAAGGTAAACGAAAAAGGACGGGGTATACAAGTGGAAATTACATGCTAATCGGAACATTAAGAGTTGAGAAAGATGAAAATTTAGTTTAGGAGGAAGATCGTTTACATTCTACAGCCTCAAGGGGGTAAAATGCTTATTGAGGGGGTATGGGTATGGAATGGTCAATTTTAACTCTTTTGATTAATATATTTTAAAATTAATAGCTTCAAGAGGTGGCAACACCCGAGCAAGCGCAGTCGTGATATTTCCGCAACAGCTGACATGCATCCCCACCCCCAGATGTAACGTTACACTTGCTGAACGGTAAAATAATGATGTGCGGTAGTGTACGGAATCAACTTTTACAGTCACACTTAACATTTACAAATAGCGTTATTAATTTTTTTTTGTTCGAATAGAAATATACAACCCCCCCCCCCCCCCCCCTTTCCAGAGAAGATTAGAAGCGTCCGAATATTCAAGTCGTGGTTGGATGAATTTAAAAATAAGTAAGGTTTCAAATGTCGAAAAAAAAGTATACATTTTTTAGTTTTTAAAATTTTTTTTAAATATGAATTTATTGTCGTACAGATTTCATTCAAAGCTCGTTGAAAAAGAGCGTTATTCTAACCGTGACATATATTTCTTTCAGATCAAAAATCAAGCACCGGTACAAACGGTTGTAGTATCAGGAACATATTAAAAAGTCCCTATGGGATATCACGTCGCTTCAAATCGCACCTTAGGGGGGAGGTACTGTCCCGGTCGGAAACTTATGCAATGTGAGCCAATATAATTTCGGGAAGGGAGTAATAGCGTAAACACTTAAAAGTTTGGAAATCATAGCCTCATTGGTTAAATTTCCAATGGGGGAAAACGAAATATCACATCCCTTCCATTCAGTCGTAAATCCTCTTTTCCAAGATCTGGCTACGTTTATGGGGGATAAAAACCTAAATCGCTATGGTTACACTACAATGGACTGTGGACAACACTATATATATATATTTTTAGATTCTCCATCTATTGTATGCATAACTTCATTAGCAAGTTTGTATGTTATAAACAAAAAAATTGAATTCTAACTTATATAAATAAGAAAATGGAGCATGTGTATGTGCAGAGAAAGTCGTATGGTGGCTCACACCAGAACCCCCCCTATCTTCCCTTACTCGGCTATTGCTATAGCACCACAGCAAAGCAGATAAAAGCTGCCGGACCTCCTACGCAATTCCACGTAACAATTTAGAGACGAACCGGAAAAACGCCTCGTTGCACATTCCCATAATTTCCATATTAAATGTACGGCGAGCCAAGATGGCGCCCCCAACATTTCCCAGAATTCCATCTGATCAAATAAGGAACAGCACACAAGAGCTTTCCGAAAGTTGGGAAAAATCTGTTCTTGAATTAGAACAATAACAAGAAATGGTGTATATCCCCCCAGAGTCAATAACCCCGAACCTTCAACAGGATGTGTGTGTGTGTGGGTACGTATGCATACATTGGGATCGTTTGCGCTTCTGACGGCAGACGATGCTGCGACAGATGTTTGGCATGTCTTTGATGGAATTGTTTCTCCCATCCTCACAACTTTTGATAACGATGGAAATGATAGCAGTTGAAAAATAGAACTCTTGAATATTTGAGTTGAGACGTAGACAGGATAGGAGGTCTCTTCGGACAAGGTAGAGGACAACAGAATGAAATTGATTATAATATAATTTTATTATATGATGAAATAGTATCAATCTTCCAAAATTTCTCTAAGCGTTAGAGTGTTCTTACTTAAAATCAAGGTAATTTCAACCTACTCTGGAATAGCTGGGCATGTTAAAACAACCGCCGATCCGGACAATTGTTTGCCCTTGCTGGTGGAACTGCTGCCTGATTTCAGATGAGCTAGTGAGCAACAGAGCGAAATTGGTTAAAATATAATTTTATCACTATTCAATAGTATTAGTTTTTCAAAATTTCTCCGTGCGTCCGAGTGTTCATATTGTTAAAATCAAGGTAATTTCGACCTTGATGGGTGGAATCGCGGGGAATGTTATAACAATCGTCGATTTGGATGTTTTTTTTGTCCGTGTTGGCGGAACTGCTGTCTGATTTCGGATGAGGTAGGGGGCAACAGAACGAAATTGATTAAAATATATATTTTTTACTGTTAAATAGTATAAGTTTTTCAAAATTTCTCAAAGAGTCTGATTGGTCCTACTGTTAAAATCAAGGTAATTTCGGCCTTCTCTGCAGGAAATGTTATGACAACCTCCAATCTACGGTTTTTTGCTCTTGTTGATGTGATTGCTGTCTGATTTATTCTGACGAGGAATGTTTATTTTGTATTCAAAACCTATTGATACCATTAATTTTTTTCTTATGCTCTTCTTTTGACAAAGTTTTTTTTAATAGATAATTTTATAGCAGCAGGTTAATTTGACAATTTAATTTTATCACGATATATAATTGAATGTTTTCCACAATTAATTTCTGTCGGTATTCCGATGAAACACGTATTAAAATGTGACACCCAACGTAAGTAAAACCTGACATTTCTGTAATCTTATTACTTCCTGTGACTCGCAGCATGTATGTGGTCGCAAGACATCAAACAAAAAATAACTTCTGTTTATGTTTAGCCAAAAACTTGTTATTCATGTATTCCGTGTTAGATAAAAGTCATTTCTCTGCGGTGTCTGATGTTAAGATCTTCTGATGAGACCCCTTTCACCATAACCATATTTTTACAACCATTCAAGAACGAAAATATTTTTTCTTTTTCATTGATTTTTATCATAGTGCTTTATATTTTACTTGCGCCGACTTTACGCCGAGCGCGCTGAACACCAAGTATTAGCGCAGCCAATGCGGTGCAGAAAAAGTTGAATTTCTTCTCGCGCGAGCAGCCTTTTCTTTCCTAACTGCGCATAAACGTTTCGCGGTAAGACTCCTAAATATATATAGGCTGGCGCAACAGCGGCCCTCTTGACTCCCGCAGTTGATGCGATATGGCTGTCCATAAGAGGGTTACTCCCTCGTCCTTTTCGTAAGATCTCCATAAAATCAAAACATTCTAGAGATTACTTTTTTGACTGATTGGTACATTTTTTTAAAAGCAGAAGCACCTTTTTACAGATAAATTGCGTATCAAATATCAGCCATGTAACATGCGTGCGCCATTGAAATAGCACATGCAGACGATAACTGCCTGGACCGGTTAGAGTCGTGGCTGCGTTAGCCTGTATATTTAGGACTCTCCTCAGGGAAGTCCATTCCTAGAGGGTGGTGCACGGATCTTAGCTCTGTAGCTTTGGTCCTCTTTTTCTGCGGGTTAAACAAATTTATGGATTGTTCCCGGGAATTCCCACTCGGACTCAAGAAGCAGGCACTTTCCAGGTTGCGGGGACGGACTGGCCTTTATGACCATAGCCCCAGATCCGTAGGTGACTGGAGTCGAGACTCTTCGGGATCATCTTCTGGCTCCCGCCCGGTGAATGGTTCCGTTGACCTCGCTCCCTTGGTCGCGGTCTGGCTTGGTGGCGAATAATTAACCTGTCGACCACCTTCTCCCTCGGCATACACGTCTTACGGTTGCAGTGGCGATTCGAGTAAACCTGTATATTTAGAAGCCTTATCTCGCGGGGTTTACACCACAGGCGACGTGCGCCGAACGCGAGATCGAACAGCCAATAAAAGAGAGGTCGCGCGGAAAAGAAGATGGATTTTTTTAACCGCACAAATTTTTAAGTCCCACATCAAATTTACTTCTTTATATTTCATTTGGAACCACTCGCATTATTATATTTCTATCTCTTTCCAAGATGTGGCAGATTCTGACGCCGTCAAGTACCCTCTAAGCTGCAAACTCCCCAGATAAGGCACCTCATCACATTTAACATGCCTTGAGGAAGAGAACTTTCGCCGTGTGTTGTGTCCAGTCATTAGCCTGTTGATTTTGCCTTAGCGCTCGTCGCGTTCGGAGAAAACCAGAGTAAAAACTCAGAGAAACCGGCGAAATAACGCGTCAGTGCGCGTCATATGCTAGTAATTACAATTATATTTTAAATAATTCATCTCTATCTCGATGTACTCATATTATTGATTTAGGTGTCACTTTCGATGATATTTTTAACTTTCAGAGACATATCGATAATGTCATTAAAAGAGCCTACCAAAGACTTGCTTTCACCTTAAGACGATCTCGTGTTTTTGCCAGTTCTGATACGATGATTTGTATTTATAATACCCTTGTTAAACCAATCTTGGAATATTGTGCAATGATTTGGGACCCTGTTTACAATCTGCATTCTCAACGGATAAAAATCGTGCAAAATAAACTATTACGTACTATTGATTACAGATTGACTGGCTATTATCCTTATAATATGCATACAAGGGAATTCAGACAGAAATATAGTTTAAAGTCTCTTAAAAAAAGAAGAAGCTGGTCCTGCCTCTTGTTTTATTATAAGGTTTTAAATAATACTATTGGTTGCCCTATTTTACTTTCTTGCCTGGAATTCCACATACCTGTCAATAATACCAGGAAAAAAAATTCTTTTTCACAATACTACTGTTAAACACAACTACATTAAATGCTATTCTATCTATAAATTTGTTGATCTATATAATACCTATTGTGCTGATATTGATATATTTAACTTGACTGCTGCCTGTTTTAAAAAAGCCTGTTTCAATGCGCTTGACATGTTTACTACTTAGTATTCTTGTATCCTATGTTCTGTACTTTTTAATTTCTTGTGTGGCTACTGTAACTGGATTTCATCTGTAGTTGCCACGTAAATTGAATAAAATAAAATAAAATAAAATAAAATAAATCCACGGATCTAAAAACGAGCACATCTGGCTTTAATATTATTATTGTAATAAATAAACTTTCGTAATTTCCTCGTTAAATCTAGAATCTCGTTATATGCGAGCTCGTTGTAGGCGAATTCCAGTGTATAAAAAAAATTCTAAACGACTTACCTGACCACGTTGGGATGTTCAAACGCTTCTATATGTTTCAGTAGTGCTATCTCCCTCAGCGTACCCAGGGGCACTCCGTCTTCGGACAAGGGCACTTTCACTTTCTTCAGGGCCACAAACTGCCCCTCATTAACAAGGTCCTTTGCTTTGTAGACTGTGCCATAAGCACCGGTGCCTATGAGGGACACTTCCTCATAGTTGTCGGCCGTGTCCTGGATGAGGCCGCTGCTGACCAGAGTGTCCGACGCGGGAGGTGGAGTGATGGGGGGAGGAGCGGAGCGGGTGGACTTCTTGGGACGGGGCATGGCGTCCCGGTTATCTCCGCCGCACCATTACCTGCAATAAAGGGAAATCAAAATTACCCAATGGCTTAAAAAGATTCAAAATAGATTTGTAAAATAAGATGAAAATAATCAAAGTGTGAGTCCCCATTCGATTTTCTTACGTTCATACAAAATCTTTTTATAGTTTAATTTTCTTTCTAGCGGACCCGTATAAAAGGTTACATTTTATACCTTTTTAGTAAAAATTGCTACAAGATTAAAATTTACATACGATGATAATCTACCTTAATTCAAGCATTTCTTAAACTGGAACTATATAGGCCTACGACAAATCGTTATATACTAGTCAGTATATCAAAGATAAATCTAGTTAGTATATACTCAGTATATCAAAGATATACTGAGTCAAGCAATCTTTTTGAAATACCCTGTATGTTAGGAATCGCGCTCCCAACCGGTTTCACTGTTTTCAGGGTTCTCCAGCACATAATTTTCGATTATTTCAATGGCAACAAGAAAACTTGCTTATTTATTATTGTTTTGTCTTTAAATACGTAAATAAATATTTTAAATTAACATTTGCAGTATTTTATTTTGAATTTCTCATTTGTTTTATTTTTACTCTTTTTGCTTATGTATTTATTTTTCAAGGGAAATGTAGGCGTTGTGCCTTCTTGGACTGATGAATACCCCTGCTTTAGAGAGCCATGATCAATTCATAAATTATCCTTCTGAATTACGCAAATGAAAGCAATCTTTGAGGATACGATGCATGTTTAGTTTGGAAATGAAGTAAAAGTTTAGGTAAAATAATTTGCCACGTCACCTACATGTTGCAGCATCACGAGCAACAACTTTTGGAAGAATAAGAAAATCCGTTCATTCTTAAATTGTGTTTACATCCTCCTACAAACTATATTAGGAATTTTCAGGAAGTCGACACTTTACACAATATTATGAGAAAGGAAAAATCTGATGTGGTTGCACATGACTTTCCCTGCAGACTAAAATTCCTTTTCTCTTTATTTCATTAATAATTTACCAAATTGAGTTTGATTGCACAAAATAACACGCATACTTATTTGATATTACACTGAATTTACACTTTCAATTTAATTTTCGTTTTCATTTGGTAATTGCAAGAATTTTCAAAGGCGGCGTAGTAAAAATGCGACTAAACAGAAAAATTTCTGAAATTTTATTTATCTATTTATGTATTTTTGCATTAAAATTTGCTGTCGTGATAAGTTGCAAAATTATCTGTACGAGTTCACGAAATGCTACCCATATTAAAAAAAAAATTTATCCAATACTTTAATTTTTATACATTTTTACAAATTGATTATATATATACCCGGTGGTCAGAATTAAAACACCCCCTACTCTGAGCTCTCTATACATCGAACTACTCAGTGTAAAAGCTCCAAAATTGTTGAACCTACTATTCAAGACATGGGGATAGGGATTACGTGAAAAAAAAAATTAGTTCCAGAAACACCGATAGGTGGCGCTGTACCACAGAAAATATGCTGAAAAGACACAAAATAATAACAAAAAAAAAAAACATGCGATATGGCATTTTCCTTTTCAATTTCTTTTGCTGATATGAAAAAAAAAGAAGAGAAAAAAGTGAAGAAACTTAAACTGTCATTGTAACTGCAATTTCGCACTGTAAGCACAAAAATTTGCATAAACCCTTGGTTTGCAGCTACTATGTTCTGGGCATAAAAGAGGATAAAACTAGGAAATTTTCATTCTTATCAGCGATGGCTGTCACACTGACAGAACACGCTTTGCTTTTGCTGTTTTATGAAAACAAAGGACATGCTGCAGCTGCACTTCGAGAGTTTCTTCGACTTAAGAATTTGCGCGAAGGACCATTGCTTCCACAAGCTCTCAGGAGAATGATCGCTCGATTCGAGAAAACTGGACATCTTGGAGTTCAGCCGGGTCGAGGACACAAATCGACTCGTTCAGATGTCGTTGACGATGTTGCCACCGCTATTGTTGAACAATCAATGGATAACGTTATAAGCTGTAGTAGTGCACGAGGAGTGTCACGACACTTGGGTATTCCCTACAGCGCAGTGCGGAACGTACTGAGAAACATAGTGCATTTTTTCCCGTACAAAATTAGTCACAATCACCACTTGCTGACCATCGACAGGGAGAAGCGACTGACCTTTGCATTGGCATTTCTGGCTAGAGTTGAAGTGGATGCATCGTGGCCATGGCAGATTCCATGGAGCGATGAACCGCATTTCCATCTAAGTGGAACAGTCAACACCCACAACTGTCGCATTTGGGACACGGAAAACCCTCGTACCTTCCAAGTGATTCCACTTCACTCACCGAAAGTTACAGTCTGGTGTGGATTCACAGCCACATTCATTCTTGGACATTTCTTTTTCGAAGAGGCTACTCCCAATGGCCCTGTGACATGCACCGTGACGGCCAGGAGGTACAAAAACATGCTCGAATATTTTGTTGTACCCCAACTGCAACAGCACCAATGTCTTGATTCAATTACCTTTATGCAAGATGGAGCGCCTCCACACACTGGACTCTGTGTACAACAGTTTCTTCGGCAACATTTTACTAATGGTAGAGTAATTAGTCGTGCGTTTCCGACAAACTGGCCATCTCGTTCTCCAGATCTTAATCCCTATGATTTTTGGCTGTGGGGATACTTAAAAAGTCTTGTTTATCGAGGACGTCTGATAACCTTGGCAGATTTGAAAGACAGTATCACTCTGCATGTGATAAGCGTCTCAATCGACCAATTACGATCCTCAGTTGAACAAGCTGTCCACAGACTGCAGATTTTACATCTTGAAGAAGGGAACCATATTGAGCAGCATTCCCTGCATCGATAAGGTCCTTGTGATATGAATGTTTGGTACGTTCGAATAAAATGTGTTACAAATATGTATTTTGTGTCTTTTCAGCATATTTTCTGTTGTACAGCGTCATCTATCGGTGTTTCTGGAACTAATTTTTTTTTCGCGGAATCCCTTTCCCCATGTCTTGAATAGTAGGTTCAACAATTTTGGAGCCTTTACCCTGGGTAGTTCGATGTATAGTGAGCTCAGAGTACGGGTGTTTTAATTCTGACCATCTGGTATATAAAACAAATAATAATCAACCCGCTGATCCTTTATGTTGAGTACGCCGATTTCTTTGCAAGCGGTATGGCATGAAATATATATTTGCGGACGCAAGGTATTTTTTTAATATCCTTTCTGCCGTACTGTTGAGTTAATTAACAATTAATAGAGGTCTCAAGTTCAGAAGGATTCTCGCTCTTCCACTACCTAACCATGTGATGACAAATGTTCATAATTTTAATTCAATTCAAAAATGCTATTAGGAAAAGATAAAAGCTATTAAAAATTTATACAAAATGTGAAGGGGTGTGTGTGTGTGTGTAATGAAATAAGGCTCTTATTAATTCCGGACTTCTAGCTTTGCCTACTTTGCCTATGCTAAAAACATAATTATTGAGAATACGATTTTCCTTTTTGTGAACATTTATCATTCGCGGATTTCCTATACCCGCAAAGCAGGCGTTTCTATAGTTAGCTGTTGCTACTAACAGAAAAAAACCGCCTGCTTAACCTTAAAAGTGGCACTTAGAACCTTAGCTGGTAAATATTAAAACATGTTTAAATATAGATTAGAAGGAAAATTAAATAAAAAGTTAAACATTAATTAAATTTAACGAATATTTTAGAAATCCGACTAAAAACATGCCAACACGCCCTTATCACGCTGAAATATTTCTAATTTGTGTTTGAATTCTCTACAATTTCTGAATGAAGTTCTAAGAACTAAATTTGTTTCTCGGGTTTCAAAATTATTTCATAGTCAAAATGTGGCCCGCGGATGGGGACGCAATTAGATCGCTCTTCAAAAGTACAAACATATAATATGTACAGTATATATAATATTTACAAAATAGCGCTCAACTGCTCTAAATTAACATTAGCAAAACTTTAAACAACCCCACACAGTGGATTTTCATGCCGAGAACCACGCTTCCTCATAGCCAACCCAAGTTACCTGGAGAGGATAACAATAGATCGACCGCTGTTATTTGTTCTATCTATTTCAATTCTCTGCAGCCTAATTTAGAGCAGCTTTTTTAATTTAGCAACAGCTGTGTACCTGTCATCGAGATTAAACGAAATCAATTTTTACATAAGATATATTTCTAAAATATTATTGGTACATACGGACAATACACAAACATGTATATCTTAAATATTCACAATCTCATACTCTGTGGGGAAGAATGATATCTGTTTCGAGGTTAATAAAGGACTGTTCGAACGGTTGCCATTGAAAAAACTATCTATAACCTTCGGGCAATAAAATAAAATTTAAATTTAGCAATAATTTTAAATGCTAGTTCGAGATTAAGCGAAATTATTTTTTTACATAAAATATATTTCTAAAATATTATCGGTACATATGGACAATACACAAACATATATCGCTTTTAATTTTACCCAATCTCATACTCTGTGGGGAAGTACGTTATCTGTTTTGAGATGAACAAAGGGTTGACCGAATGGTTATGACCTTCCCGGCAATAAAATAAAATTTAAATTTAATAATAATTTTAAATGCTAGTACAAGAATAAGCGAAATTATTTTTTAGGTAAAATATATTTCTAAAATATTATCGGTACATATGGACAATACACAACCATACATATATCGCTTTTAATTTTTCCCAATCTCATACTCTGTAGTAAAGTATGTTATCTGTTTTGAGATTAACAAAGGGCTGACCGAATGGTTGCCGTTGAAAAAATTAGCTATGACTTTTCGAACAATAAATAAAATAAAATTTAAACTGGAAATTACAGAATTTGTGACATTATAAAATCCACACTAAAAAATTACTTCAATCTCCGTATTTTTCCTTGGATATTTTAGCATTTTCGGACACAGTGATTTGGAATGAAACCATCTGCTTAAAATTTCGCGCTTCTTTTATATTTATTGCAAGTAAACACCATTTCAACGCTCCCAAGAAAACTATGAATCTTAAAAATGGGTGTGGATAAATGTGGGCGTGGCCATATACACAACTGATACATGTCCGGTTATTCCCAATTAAATCTTGTAGATATTTTCTAAATAATGCTTATTTTCTATAATTGTTAGGATTCTCAATGTTTTTAATTCCTTACAGAAGGCCGGGTCACTGTACCTTTACCAGATATACATACACGCACATGTATTTTCAATTTTATTTATATAGATTTAAACATTTTATAATAGAAGAGAAATCCGATACATTTTTGGTGACTTATCTATTAATCTTCATTTGCAATGTGGAAATAAAGTACTTGGGTTAAAAACCAAGTAGGAATTAATGCATAACTAATGGCAAACACGTACTATTTGTTAAATAATATTTAAAATTCATACTCTCATGAGGAAGTGGCGAAACTTTGTTTTACAGCAAGCGTTCACTATTTCCTCTTTCTGAGGAAGATACGAATACTATACGGTGATGTGTGAAGTATTTCTAAAGAAATATACAACAACTGACTTTTTTTTTGATAAATAAGGAGAGCAAGCAGATGAGAATATTTTGTTCGCCTAGATAGTTGCCATGCAAAAGATGTTAAGAATCATCATTGGTTAATACTGAAGATATTATCAGGAGCATCATAGGAAAAGATAGTTTCAATGAAACTTTATTCCTTTTAATGTTCCTGCATACATAATATACGTGTCGAAAGTATATTATGAATTATATTACAAAAGTTATAATTTAAGTATTTAACAATTAATTGTGTTTCAGGCACGCCTGAACACAAATCGAAATTTTTTGGGGCGATGTGTGTGTAGGTGAGTCTGTAAACGATATTATCTCAGGAAAAATTAAACTATTCAAACGGAAGTTTTACTTGATTATTACGGTTAGTGTACATATAATTTTTTAGAGCCACCATTGCTTTATAAAGTAATACAAGGTAGGATCAAAAAGTTCGGAGACTGTGCTGATATCTTCAACCCGGATTGGAGGGGAGGGGAACTATTTTACCGTGACGTAGAGGCACACGTGACGCGAGATGTGAAAAGGAAGAAGCAGTTCCGCAGTGCAGGGTTTTTCCAGACAATGCGTGTCAGTGAACTGTAGTCGTTCGCGTTCGTGGAAAACGGAAATGGCGTTTGAAGAACAACGTGTGAATATCAAATTCTGCCAGCGTTTGGGGAAATCGCCGACAGAAACATTGCACCTGCTTGGAAAAACACTTGCTTCTTCCTTTACACATCTCGCGTCACACATGTGCCTCAACGCCACGGTAAAATAGTTCCCCTCTATTCCAATCAGCGTTGGAGATATCAGCACAATCTCCGAACTTTTTGATCCTACCTTTTATATCAAAATAACGATAATCAATCATGATCAATAAGCACTCATTTTATATATGTAATTTTACTCTGCAAAAAGACTGAAACTTCGAAAACACTGGTTTGCATTAATTTCGAGGTTTAAGTTTTTCGAAATAATTTATGTAATAAATATACAAAATCTAAATTACGTGAACAGCACACGAATTTCCCTGCAGAAGTGTAGACATATAATGTACATATTAGTAGACTTTTTTTTTTTTATAAAATAGCGAAGTAGCCCTCAACTGCTCTGAATTACCTTTGGCAAAATTTTAAGACACAGTGGATTTTTATTTCGCGCATTATGTCTTCCCATAGCCAAGCAATCTTACTTGGATATAATATTCCGAGGTTATTTTATCCATTTTAATTTGCTGCGATCTTATTTGTCGCAGATTGCTGAATTGAAGTGTTCCTGCTCACCATTCTACATACATTCGTAGTGTCGTACAAGACAGAGCACCAGGCGCGAAGCGCCTTTAATCTCCAGTTTCAATATGTGGTTCTTATCGTCAAACTGTGACATTAATTCAGTGACCCTAATTGGAGGTTCGAGGTTTTTATTTACTACTTTTTATTATTTATACTAACTCCTAGTGTGGCAGTTTGTTGCACATTTAGAGTTTAAGCAGTTTGGGGGGTTGATGCAGATCTAAGGGTTACCTAGCGTTTTGGCAGTTTAGAGTTTAGAATATTTTTTTTTTTTTTTTTTTTTTTTTTTTTTATAAAATAATAGTCGCGAGTTTTATTTAAAAATCAGATGTTTGAGGTGGGATCTTTTAGTTCCGATTATCGATGTTTAGAACAGCGCGGGGTCTCTTACGAGATTTGGCCTTGCGATGATCATAGTCATGCAGATTGAATAACAGTTCGTTTGGAACGGATGGCAAATTCCTGTAAAATTTAAGCGCTAGCTTTTTAATTTGGGTTCTAACAGTTTTTATTTTGAAGTCATTCCTAATTACCGAGTTTCTTAAGTACCTGGGAGCTTTCCTGATAATCCGTAGGATTTTGTTTTGTTTTGTCTCTAGGAGGTCTATTGTAGTTTTACAGGCATATCCCCATACGGGTGCTGCATACAGCATTCCCGGGCGGATGACCGATTTATAAATTAGGAGTTTATTTTGATAACTTAGATTTCCGTTTCCTATCATTGGGTATAAGGCTCCTGTGGCCATATACGCTTTTTTGATTAAGTTCGTTACGTGCTGTTTCCAGGTTAGGTGGGAATCTATCGTTACACCTAGGTATTTAGTAGATTTTTCCGCTTTTAGGGCATGGTTGTTTATGTACAGAGGCGGCGGAGGTTTACGTTTTCTTGAGAAATAAATCCAATGACATTTATTGGGGTTTAATTTTATTCGCCATTTTTCCAGCCAAGTTTGGAGCATGTCTAAGTGTTGTTGTAGCTGTCTGTGCATTACTGAGACATAGGGGTGTGTTGCAAGTATCGCACTGTCGTCTGCATAGAGTGCCAGCTCTGTGTTTGGAGTCCTAGGGATGTCGTTCAGGTATATGTTAAAGAGTGTCGGGCCCAGGATAGAACCTTGCAGTACACTACTTTTAATGAGCTTGGGTGTAGATAAGTTACCTCCTACTCTGACTTGAAAGTGTCTGTTATTTAAGTATGAGATTAAAAGTTTGACAAGAGCGTCAGGGACTTTTAAAGTGATCAATTTGTACGCTAATCCACAGTGCCATACTTTATCAAAGGCTTTTTGTATGTCCAGAAAAATCGCAGCTGTGGGTGTCTTGTTATTGAGACCAGAAGATATGTACTCTACCACTCTCAGCAATTGATGAGTGGTGGAGTGCTTTGGCCGAAATCCAAACTGCTCCGGAATGATAATGTCATTCTCACTAAGGTGCGTGTTCAGTCTCTTAAGAATAATTTTCTCAGTAATTTTACTAAGTGTCGGTAGCAAGCTAATTGGTCTGTAGTTGGCTGGAATTGTGGCATCCTCACCAGGCTTATGGATTGCTATAATTATCGCTTCCTTCCATTCTTTGGGAAAATAGTTTAGTTTTAATATTTTATTTATTAAGATTGTCAAGTAACATATTACGTTTAAGGGTAGGTTTTTAACCGCAATATTTCTGATTTTGTCGTGCCCTGGGCTTTTACGGTTTTTGAGATTTTTAATGATTTCTACTATCTCCTGTGGGGTGGCTGGGCTAATCTCAGCCGTTACCGGGGAATTCCTGAAATTATTTAAAGTTTGTCTAACCATTCTTAGGGTGTCCTGACACATTAGATCGTGGTTTGGTTGGAATTGTTTTTCGTAATGGCTTGCGAGCGCCTCGGCTTTTTCCTCGTCTGAGTACGCGATTTTAGCACCATCTATTAGTGGCGGGAGCTTAATTTGAGGTTTCCTGAGTCTTTTTGCGAATTGCCAGAGCGATACGTCTTCTGGGCTAAGGGATTCGATTAGTTCTTTATACTGTTGCTGCTTTTCTGCGACAATTTTTTCCCTGACTTTGCACGTGAGTCTGTTAAGCTCCCTTTTAAGGGCGGGGTCTCTGTTAGCCTGCCATGTCTTACGTATTCTATTTCTTTGCCTGACTAATTGTTTGACATGGTGGGAAAGTGTGGGCATTTTTGGAGACTCACGATGTGTTGTGGCAGAGGCAATTGCTCTCTTGATTTCTGTTGTGAGTGTGTGCGTGGCAGAGTCAATATCCGCCGTGCTCATTATGTTAGGTACTGCTAAGTGCGGCTCGAAGAGTGCTCTTTTGAATACTTCCCAGTTGACCCTCTCTTGTCCCAAAGAGGCTGGAAGAGGTGTGTTCAGGTCGAATGTCACCAGTACCGGCAGATGATCCGAGTCGAATTCATCCAGGGTACTAATAGTGTGAGCGTAATCTATGTTTCGCGTTAGGACAAAGTCTATAAATGAGCCGTTGGCGCCTGAGAAGCAGGTTGGTGTCGTCGGTACAATAATGTTAGTGTTTGTCGTGTTCAGCAGTCTGTGTATCTGTGTACCGCGTGAATTGGCTCTCCTACAGCCCCACGCTCGGTGGTGCGCGTTGAAGTCGCCTGCGAGTATAGTGTTTGGATATCGCGCGAAAAGCAGTTCCAGTTGCGCAGCTACATCTACTCTACTCATATTTTTGACATATGTTGAGGTTAGGATAAACGGGCTAGTATTATTAATTTTAATTTTTATACTAGTATTTTCTATACCTTGAAGATTTATGTTGTTTAGTTCCTCGTGGGGAATATTTCTTTTAATGTATACTGCTGTTCCTCCATGGGGCGTTCTAGCATTAGTATTTGAGCTAAGATTATGATAGCATATGTAGTTGGCTATGTTTAGTTTTTTACTTTCTCTAACTTTAGTTTCCTGAATTAATAAGGCGTCTACGTCATTTTCATTTACATAGTTCCTAAGTTCATTTATTCTTGGAGATATGCCGTTCGCATTCCAAAATATTATTTTTAAGGATTCTTTTTGGGACCTAGCCATGACGGGTTTGATTCTCACTGTTATTTTTAAAGTCCGCGATTATTTTAAGGGCCTCAAAGACCATTACCATAGGATCGCTCTTTTTTTGTACTAACTCTGCGAACTGCATCAACAGATGTTTTATGTCGTCTAGATTGAACATGCTAATAAATCCTCTGATGAGGTTGAGGATATCCTCCATCTTTTCAGCATCAGATTTATCAGTCGGTTCAGTCTCAGCTTCCATTTCCTCAGCCTCAACCGCGGTTTGCACTTTTTTGTGAGTGTCCTTTTGGAACTCGATAGTTTTTTGCTTTTTTTCACCCGTTTTGACTAACGGCTGGGTTTGCGCGATCTCTTCATCCCTGACTCGTTTATTTTGTTTCCAATCCTCAACCTTAATGTCAAGCCTATCCTTTGCCTCCTTTGCCTGTCTGGCTTTTTCTATTTCCGATCTCTTTTTAATGGCAGCTGTAGCTGCTCTTACTTCCTCCAGGGTCAATTCTCTGGAGGTCGATGATTTGGGGGCCTGCTCTTGCACCGATCTGGTAGGTGCTGAAGGTTGGCGTCTTTTTTCCTGTGGCACTATGTGCGAGGAGACCTGAGGGGGTGCCTGGGGGTTTAGTCCGAGGGCCTTTTGCCTCCAAGGTGGTATCTGATTTTTTGGGGGAGGGGGGGCATACTCCGGTGCCTTTCCTCTGTTCCAGGGGTTCTTCGGGCATTCTACATACATTAAACGCAAATATTTTTTTATATAATATACACTTTTAAAATATATATATATATATATATATATATATATATATATATATATATATATATATATATATATATAAAATCCCCCTCGGCCGGGATTTCAGAATACAGATGCATAGAAATTAAGCAAAAATAAAGCGGTTTTAGGAAGGATATGATACTAAATATAAATAAAAAAAGATTTCTAAAAATGCCGATTTTGACACAAGATGGATGTCATATTTTATTTTGAAGAAGGGTCACGTGATCTCTTCATATAAAGGGTTTAATTACTATTTTTATTTTTATTTAAAAAACTACTGAATATATTTTGCTGAATTCTTTTTATATATTTTGTGGGATAATTTGAATATTTCCTAAAACTTTCGAATCAATTTGTGAATTTTAAATTCGCTTAAAAAATGTCTGAAAAAGTAGGTCCCATAGGGTTAAATGCAATTCATTTTTCAAATCGGGTTCAATAATTAATTGGATGATATTCAATTACTAATTGGATGATATTATTCATTTATATTCCTATACGTCCCACAGACCGTTTGAACAACATACTAAAATTTCATTTTGATAAAGTCATTTTTATAGCAGTTATCGTGCAAACAGACAGACAGATAGAATGAACAAAGTCATAAACACTTTTCAACGATGTTGTAAAGTGTTAAAATAATTTTTGTTCCACAATGTAAGTTTTAATAGTGATTTTATTTATCAACATATAAATATCATAGAATATTGTTAGTAATTTTAATAAACATTATTTTAAATTTCTATCCTGTGTCATATATTGTTATGTATTTAGAATATATGGCAATATTGTTCTGAAGAACTTTATAGGACTTTTATGTCATAAATTATAATATATTATTTATTCCCATTATTATTATTGTTGTTTAATTTGGTTATATAATGTACATATTGAAATTCTTCCTTATTATGTACTGTATATGTTTTATGTATTGTATATGTTTGTCAATGTAAAATTTCTTGTCTAAACGCCTATGACCAGTAATTAGTAAAGTTCGCAAAAGATAAGTGATAAATTCCCTCAAATATCCAAAATGTTATAATCAGAAACAAAAAACGAAGTTCATTACATTTCCCTTTCCATAGGTATTCCGAAAGTCGTCTGCGCTCATACGCCAATCAATTTCCTTGTTCCTCGTTCATAGATAATTAGTAATATATACATAAAATATTATTGAAATTTTTATAATAATAATTATAATTTAAAAATGTGATTTAATATTTTTAAATTCAACTTTTATTTGATCCGACCCACTTCAGTAGATTAACTTTGTATGCGCAACGCTTCTATCCCACGTGTTGACAACAAACATCCAATATTTGCAATGGAAAGGAAAACAATCCCTCCCCACTCCCGCGACTCGAATTCGGCTGCACAAATAGAGCATTTCCTGAATGAACAGCACCAGTAGTAGGAGTCCAAGGGAAAAAAGTGGAAGTGGAAGTTATTATTTCCGCTCAGAGACCCCCGTCAGCTGACTAAGACGCCCACTCCGAGGTTAATACCATCACCACTTACAAAAACAAAGAAGAAAAAAAAATTGAGATTTCCGAGAAAATTTGTCAGAATGAGTACGACGAAGTAGTGGGGGATGTATGTATTCATGCTATCGGGTGGAAGATGACTTCGGGTGATTGATATATTGATACAGATATTTAAAGCGCTTACTCAAACAACCCGACTGTAGGGGGGTGTTCCCAAAGTTAGTATTAGGCTTTTATTGCAGATAACAGCACCCACTGACCGGTTTCACGCTTATTATGCGCTCGTCCGCATGGAATTGCCAATATCTGCAATGGCAGCAGGAGAACTATATATGCCGAAATTTGACGAACCTGTAATTCAGGTTCGTCTAATAGGAATCGATTAAATCAGTCTTACCACGGTACTGGCTGTTTTATGCTGACGCCACATAAGTGTAGTGAAACAGGTTCCTGGATGCTGTTATCTGCAATGAGAAGGCAATTTTAGCTTTGGGAACGCCCCTTATAAGCGAGTTATGTGATTACGAACTTCGCCGTTATATCCTCATGTGGTTTGAGCTAAATTTTCAAGAACTTGGAAGTCGGATATGTGTTGGGACTGAATTTGTCGATTACCACAGGCGATCGCAAAATTGTGGCATATACAAGTTTTAACACAATGTAAATTAAGTATACACAACGTAAATTTTAGAAAAAAGTAGTTTTTTTCTGTAGCATATCTAATCTTCTCTATCTATTCTCAATTTCTAATCTTCTTTGCTGACGAATTATAAAACAACTGAATTTTGGTCATGCTATGCTCAAGAGACACATAAACTTAGCTATATTTGCGCAAACTTAATTTGACACTTCAGAGGTATAGGAAAAACTGTTAAGCTTCCACTAGGTTATAGAGTACAATTTTTTAATTTAAAACTCATGGTTTTGAGTTCAAATCACTTGATTTCTACGATAAATGTTCAAAATTTGACTCATATTTTTCTATATTTCAATTAAAAAAAAGTATTTTAAATTGATATTTAAATGAAATTCTGTCGCTATAATAATCACATAGACCATGAACGTATAAGGAAAGTATGAAAACAAAACTGTGCCACTGGGCCGGTCTTAACGTCCAGTGTATTCCAGTTACCTTTGTTGCGAGTAATGACAAGAATATGTGCCAGTATATGTTTTTTTTTTTATTACAATATTTGAAAGTGCGGTGTTTAAAAAATATATCGTTACAATTTCATAAAGAAATACGTAGAAATGGCTGAAATATAGTGATTACACTGGAACGAGTGCTGGAAAACGTGTTCTCAAAACTTTAAACACGTTTTTTTTTTAGTTTTTTTATATCTCGCTCCATTAACTTAAAATCTGGCTTGGGTCTTCGAAACAGCGTTAGTTAGCTATACTCAACCGATTTTCGATTAAAGTGTTTCTTACAATTTTGCAAGACTTTCCACTGAAGGTGGTCAATGGTGTCACCGCTGACATCAAAAGAAACAAAGAAATGTATGAAAGAGCCTTCCCAGGGTGTTAAGCATTTTTATACTCTTATGTATGCTCATTAACATATATATACTGACGTACACATATTGGAAAAATCGAAAGTGAAATCTCTAGAACCGGATATCTTTAGTGAACCATCCTACCTCCTCCGAAATTGGATGCTGAATCGATATCAGTTATCATCTAAGATCTATCTATAGCCAATCATAAGAAATAGATATTGCAAAAATAATGTAACTTTTTTAATTGGAAGTGATATCTTTAGAACCGAAAACGTAAATCCTATGATTTCTATCAGTCATCACCTAAGCCCTATTTATAGCCGATTCTGAAAAATAGACGTTTTAAGGAAAACTAAATTTTTAAATAGAATGTGACATGTTCAGTATCTTAAGTGGAAATCCTCCCCCGGAATTCTATACTGAATCCATATCAGTCATTATTTAAGCTCTACCTATAGCCAACCCTGAGAAATAAATGTTTCAAGGGAAATTGGAAGTGGGAAAGGTACCGGAAATAAAATTTTTTAGTGAACCACTCTACCTTACCCAAAATTTGATGTTGAATCCATGTCAGTCATCTAAGCTCTATCTGTAGCCAATCCAGAAATAGATGTTTCGACTAAAATGAACCTTTTTGAATAAGAAATTAAAAAATCCTCAGTGAACCCTGAACTTCCTCTGTAATTTTGATGTTGAAGCCATATCAGACATCATCTATTCTAAGCTCTATATTTCGTAGATCATGAGAAATAGATGCTTTGAGGGGGGGGGGGGGGTTATAAAAACATTAGTATGGCAAAATTTTGCCACACACACACACACAAAAAAAAAAAATACAATTCGTAAATAAATCGAAATAACCGGGGTTAATTTTAAACCACAGTCCTTCCTACTATTAAGGGGACGGTTGACGTTGAAATTTTTTTTATTTATTTATTGACTTAGAAACATGAAAATTTGTATAAATATTCTTCTTAACATTACTATATAAAATACCATTCATTATTTTTTTCAATTTTGTTATAATTCTGTATTTTTTTTTAATTTAATTTTTTTAACGAAAATTTGAACATGCCCCTTGCGTGCCATTTGTTCACATTTTTGATTAATTTTACATTATGATCACTCAAAAACACATTACGAACAAATTTGGGTATTCATTTTTAAATCCCTTAAAAAGTTCATTGCTTAAAAATATTTTTCTGCATTAAAACTAATTTTCATCATTTAATTGAGTTATTATTCACTTTTAATTACCTTAATAAAGGTCAACTATAAAATGCATACCCAGTTTCATTAAAAATATGAAAGGTATCTTCTTACCAAATTTCATGCATCTCAAACAAAAATTAAGACGCATGGAGCATTTTTAAAATGTAAAACCTTTGAAAATTCCGTTTCGAAAAAAAAAGCATTTAACCTTTTGCTTACGTTACAGCGTCCATCCCAAACGAAGAACCTCCCAAAAAGACAGGTATTTGACATACCCTATCCCAAACAGTTCAACCCCCTTTGCAGACAATGGCACCCATGGAAATCACCGGCAGAAGCATTTCACCTGCTGCCAAACAGTTCAACCCCCTTTGCAGACATTGGCGTTGGTTCTGCCGGCGATTTCCATGGACGCCAATGTCTGCAAAGGGGGTTGAACTGTTTGGGATAGGGTATGTCAAATACCTGTCTTTTTGGGAGGTTCTTCGTTTGGGATGGACGCTGTATCACCCGTAAGCAAAAGGTTAAATGTATAAAACAATGTTATATATTAAAAAGAAAACTTTTTTAGTCGATTTTTGCTCGTTTCAACGTCCACCGTCCCCTTAAATAGATATGTTCGTCAGGTGAACCGCAGAAAGACTTGCTTTTAACAAAATGATTCAAACAGGAAAAGAATCAAAGAATGATTGTCTACAAATGGCTGCAAATAACTTTTTCACCGGATGATTGAATGTCATAAAAACCGCAACTTTCTCCTCCTTAAACCGCACTGCGGTAAAAGACGCATTATCGAGCATCGGAATCTTAAATATATTACTGACCCTTTGGCCCGTTACCACAATGAATGCTTGTCATCTTGAACAATCTCTGTAGGTAACAGCTAAAGTATGCGACCTACAAATGACCTTCCTCGCAAATTAATTGTCAATCAGGCTAAAAGGCGGTGTTAACCATGCTTTTGGAGTATGTAATAAACAGAACTACTGTGTGTGTACATAGCTGGATTAAGATAATCTGGGGTCCTAAGCACGTCATTATTTCGCCCCCCTCCCAGGTCTACTCTCCCAGTTTTCACAAATAAATATTGTATGTCTTCATATTACACTCACAATAAATAAATAAAAATAAATAGAGTTATTTAGAGTGTTATAAAAGCACAATGCACTCTTATTGAAAGCAACAGCTATTTAATTCCAACTTAAATATCTGTCTTAAACGACATTAAATTTTGACGGACAGGATGATGCACAAATTGTACACATTTTATGAAAAAATAGAATAAATTACCCGGAATTGCCTCGGTCCTAAATAAGGTTGTAATTAGGGCCTGACCGTGAGCTCCAAACCTCCACTCGACTGGTGTCTCCCCTATGGGCGACTCTGCCTTGTGCAAACATTACGGATGACCAAGTGCCGCTCGAATTTACACATTTCTCCCAGTCACGTGACACTCGACTGAAGGCATTTACTATTACGACTCCCCCCCCCCCCCCCCTCCCTCTCTATATTTGAGTTTGCTCTCATGAATTTTTCATATTTTTTCTCCCCTCATAAATAAAACGTGGGCTCCGTCCCCCTACTCGAGTGGTATCCGTAATCAAATATAGCGAGGGGGGGAGGGGTAAATAGTAAATGGGGAGTAATGGGGAGCCCACAAGATGTATGGGCGGCCCTGACTCGGGCTTGCACCTTAAGCGGTAGCAACCTTGCATTATAGATTTTCATAAGCAGTGAAATCTCGTTCACACTACTGACAAAAAAGAAAATTTACTTCGATCCGAAATTCAGGAAGCATCGCACAAACTGGCAACAATGTTTCATATTTTCTTAACTGATGCGTTTATATGCACACGATTCGCAATCATTCACTGGGACAAACCGTAACAAAGTGGCAGACAGCCGGGTGACAGCTGTCAAAATTTTTGTTTTTGATGAAAATTAAATGCTTCGATTTAAAAGAGCACATAAATCTATACTATTATTGCTGCAGAAAAGCGAAACTTTGTGTAGTTTGATTTACCTCAGAGGTAAAGCCTTCTGCGGATTGAAAATACTAGCCGTGAAATTATTTTCCAGCGAGGGCAGAGAAATATAATTAAAAAAAAATTGTAAACGCTTTTTTTTTCAGACTAAAATTCCAATCAATCCTTCACAAAATCTGTAATGTTCAAATTGTACCGTCTACTAAATTTCTAAAATGAATCTTTAAAACACACATACACTGATAGAACCAGTTTTCGAAAATAGGGTGTTAAGAAAATAACGCTTTGATTTTTGAAACATGTTCTTCCCTTGAGCACGCGAATCAAAAAATCCAAATTTTCGACTCCGTCACTATACTTTCCCTGAGGGCGCGGTAGCCCATTGGTTAGCGCGCTGGAGTTGCACTCGGTTGGCCCGGGTTTGATTCCAGCCACTGCCAAAACTGCCGCCGTGTTCATGCGGAGTACGATCACGTTAAACATGTGGGTCCGAAAGTCCTTCCGAGAGGTTGGTGGTAGGGGAAGGAGGGTACGGTCCCTGTGGATGCCTCCCCCCACTGGGTTCCGGTCTAAATTGGGTGGCACTTCCCGACCGTCCAAACAGTTACCTTACACCTTTCTGGTAGGTCGGACGGTCTGGGTTTCAACAACAACTATATTTTCCCTATACGTTTTACTTACTATATGTATAGAGAAAGTAATATATACACAACTAGAACATATTACCTGGCGTTGCTTAGGTACTAAATAAACGCCCGCTACTTAAATACATAATCAGATAACACAACTCAATAGCGTCACCAAAAAAACTACTGTGAAAAGAAAAAAACGAAAAAAAACCAAGAAAGATCAATCACGCATAAAGCATTGATTATGAAACACTTTTCAACTGCAATGCAATTTTACTTAAACATCTCTAAAATGCGATACATTCCGCGGTAATATTTTTAAAATGATTACAATACTACATTAATTTATTATATTTGAAAACTTAAAACTTCATCGACAAAAATGAACTTTATTCAAATGACGTCACTGAAATATAAATCGCCTGGCTCTGTATTTCATTCATACACTTTTATTCCATTCCTTTCATTCATCACAACACTACAATAATTTATTTTATTTAAAAACTTAAAACCATGAAGGTAAAAGTAATTTAACTCTATACTTAAAACTTCATCGTAAAAGTCTGCTATAAAATCGCCCCGGCGACGGATACCACTCAAGTAGGGGGACGGAGCCCACGTTTTATTTATGAGGGAAGGGAAAATATGAAAATGTCATGAGGACAAAATCAAATATAGAGGGGGGGGGGAGTCGTAATAGTAAATGCCTACAGGGGAGCCCATAAGATGTACGGGTGGCCCTGACTCGGGCTTGCACCTTAAGCAGTTAAGGACCGTAAGGAACCTTGTATTACAGATTTTCATAAGCAGTGAATTCAAGAAGCATCGCACAAATTGGCAAGAAGTTTCATATTTTCTTAACTGACACGTTTATATGCACGGTTCGCAATCATTCACTGGGACGAACCGTAACAAAGTGGCAGACAGCCGGTTGGCAGCTGTCAAAATTTTTATTTTTGTTAAAAATTAAAATTTAATGGGGGGGGGGGGGGGGGTTAATACTCATTTTGCATACATGAAATATGATTTTGAGATTGCACTTCGATCGATTTTGTGAATATTTTGAGAATAGAAGTATGTCTCACTTGATCGGATGAGGGGCAGACGATTTTATTGGTGAATTTTCATTACCTACCTCCTCATTACCCAAGAAGCATAGCCGGGAGGAGATGGCTGGGCGGTGGCCAGGTCCGCAGACAGAGGTGAATTTGAAGAGGGGCTGGAGGGAAATTCAAGGGGGGGGGGGGTCAACAGTCTTAAAGGAGGGGCTCATCAAAAACACTAACCATTAGCATTTATAAACCATAATAGTTAACTATTAAATATTTCAATTCATAAAAATTATTAACAAATAATTGCATATTTATATTAATTTGCAAGTTAAGAGCTGATTATTAATATCCATATAGCTACTATACATCAATATTAATATATGATAATTACAATTGATTTTAATGTAAGCATTAACTAGTAGTAAAGCTGTTAATAATTTGTAGAAAAATTTATGAAAGTTAATACAAGTTAATGTTTAATATGAACGCTTCTCTACTTATCAGTTGATTTTGACTCTATAATGTATAACAGCGAACCCCCACAATAATACCAAAGTATCCTAAATACTATGGTCATAATTTTTAAATATTTTTAAATTAAATGTACAAACAAATGGATCATTAGTATAATCACAAATTCGTCTGAATTAAAAAATCTTTAAAACAAAGTAATTTATAAAAAAAAAAATCTTAAATTTTTTATGCAATATTTGAATGACATTTTATATGAAATTTAATATCGCTATTAAAAATTTAATATTTTTATTAAGGGGGCTGAGTATACCTCTTGGGAGGGCTTAGCCCCCTCTGGCTTCTGCCTGGCTTTGGCCCTGGCGGTGGCTTAAACTCATTACCAATGGCAGTAAACTTGCATGCTTCAATTATCAGCATCTTAATTATTTCGATCAGGGGGGGGGGGGGGGGGCGAATATTGCACAAGGCACGCACGCACACATACAAAGTCGCATATTATTCTTACATTCATTTTGCATACATGAAATATGATCTTAAGATCAGACTTCTTTGATTGATTTTGAGAATATTTGAGAATAGAAGTTTCACTTGATCGGATGAGGGGCAGACGATTTTATTGGTGAATTTTTATCTGGGGGTTTAGAGGTAGTTTAAAAATTATGATATAGTCCCTTTACTTAAAAAGAGGAAAAATTTTAAATAAATAAAATACACCCAAGGCCTTTGAGGCTTAAAGGAGGATTGAAAGAGGATTTAAGAGGATTGAAAAAATAAAATGACAAATTTTAAGCGATTGTGGATGTAATTTTCTCTCTTCAGCCGGAGGTTATTTCTAAACGATATTCATTCTTGATAGGGATGAATTAGGCCATGAATAAGGGGTAGGTGAATAAAAGAGGCGAGGCGGGGCGAATTCCCTTATAAATAGAGCATTGATGAAATCTGACATATTTATATTTATGGTAAAGGTGTACTTACATGACAACAAAGTAATGCAGCAGGTGAATTTATTCCCTGAATATTGTTCTCAAAGTAATCCAATTCGGAATTCCAGTTCGAACAGCAGTCGTTCAAAAGACACCACTAATTAAAACAAACAGCCCACTGGTCACTCTTTCAATGTCAAAACCTGGCCCAAAACAAGATAAAACACAACACAACCCTACAGCGGCCAATTCGTTGTTGCCAGGTGCAAGAACATCAAGTCCAAAGAAAACTTACCTAGGAGGTAATAGAGGGGAGGGGTTGGGAGCTGCATCAGAATTCGAATTCGCGCATCAAAATTTTCAGCTGCTTGTCGTACGCTAAGGTCAATTTTTTCCCGGAAACTAGTATTTAGATGTAGAAGGGGGCAGGTGAAAAGTACAACGGCTAGTAGCGGCTACCGTTAAGTTTAAACGGTTCTTGATAGAGATGGATATATACTATCGGCGAATACTCAGATACCTCAAATACGGGAGTATTCGAAATATCGAATATAACGCCGTTAGAAGAAATTCGAATACCTCAAATATCGCCTTATGATTAACAGCAGGTTCTGGAACATAAAGCCAGTATATTCTAATTAGGAGAAAGTCTGCTACCTCCAAATGAAACCATTTTCGACTACTGGAAAAAAAAATGTCTGTATCCTCGCTTGTAGGTATTATTTTGGAAGTATTTAATCACGTAGCCGTTAACAGTTTTTTAGAAGCGACTCTTCAGTACCTCTAGTTAAGTTTGCTTTAAAAGAAAAGAAAAGAAGCAGACTCAATCTGGAATGTATTTGAATGCTTGTTTTTAAATAAAAATCTGCAATAGATGAGAAACATTTACAATTATTCAATTATCGTAGTTAACATTACCTAAAATTAAAAACTACTGTAAAATAATCAAAATTAAAAAAATTAATGTGGTTTTATGATACTTTTTACTTCTTTTACTTTATTTTATTAATTAATTAATAATATCTATGTAAAGTAATGTAAATATTATTTAATAACAATTTGAAATAACTATTAGATGTATTCGAACATTCGATGAATTTGAATATTTAATATTAGAATTCGTGGAAAGTTTTATTCGTCCATCTCTAGTTCTTGGTGACATACGTCATTTATGCCGAGATTCTGAAGAGTTATCATTGCCATTTAACGAAACTTAAATGTTAAATGGCAAAAGAAGCAAGTGATTACTCAATGATTCCTGCAATATATTTTCATTTTATGTGGAGGCAAACCTGGGTTAGTTTCGCTTCCAGGGCAGTTGTTCTTAGACAGTAAGGCAGTGCACATATGGGAGTCATAATACGGGGCGTTTCAAAGCCAACATTTAAGAAGGTAGAACTTGCGTAAAGAAAAATACACTTGGTTGCAAAAAAAAATTAAAAATTATGCACACATAAAAAGTGAGCTACAGCTGTGAAACTCGGCATGCAAATGTAGTTTTAAGAGTTATGTAAATGATCAAACTGTTAGCGCCAATGATGTTATGAACCTCATGCAACGCGAATGAAAACGACTCATCGTTTAGCATTTAAAACGACAGATGTTCTCACTCACGAGCAATTGAAATTGGATTTTCTGCTTTGATACTGTGACTGGTGTACAAAGATGCCTTTAATGGCGCTACGAACAATTGTTGGATTTCGAGAGAGGTCGCATCATAGGTCTAAGAGAACCTGCTTGGTCCAACAGGTGTATCAGTAGCCATCTTGGTCGGAGCTATATGGTAGTTGCTCAGTGTTGGCAACAATGGATCAGAGAAGTGACTGTCAGAAGCCTAGGACATCCCAGACAGACAACTGCTTGAGAGGATCTTGCAGTCAGGACAGGAGCCACGTCCACACCGATAGCAACCATTCGAAGGCATTTGCAATCGGCCATACATACTGTATGAAGGGATACTATTCGGAGACGATTGGCAGAAGGTGGGATTAGGTGTCGACTTCCATTAGGGCGCCTACCACTGACATCTCAATATACACATAGAAAGAGATGTCTGGATTGGTGTCGAGTTCTGTCAGCCTGGACAATGTCCGATTGGAGGCAAGTTGTATTTAGCGACGAATTCCGTTATCTCTCTGTGCTGATGACCACTTCTTACGCGTGTGGATGAGGAATGGGCAGTTCCAATCCCGCATTTGTTATCCAGCGGCACACGGTCACCACACGGGGTGTGACTGTCTGAGAAGCCATATCGTGGCATAACCGATCTCCTCCAGTTGTGCTGCAAGCCATATCGTGGGACAGTCGATCTCATCCAGTTGTGCTGCAAGCCATATCGTAGTCGATCTCCTCCAGTTGTGCTGCAAGCCATATCGTGGGACAGTCGATCTCATCCAGTTGTGCTGCAAGCCATATCGTAGTCGATCTCCTCCAGTTGTGCTGCAAGCCATATCGTGGGACAGTCGATCTCATCCAGTTGTGCTGCAAGCCATATCGTAGTCGATCTCCTCCAGTTGTGCTGCAAGCCATATCGTGGGACAGTCGATCTCATCCAGTTGTGCTGCAAGCCATATCGTAGTCGATCTCATCCAGTTGTGCTGCAAGCCATATCGTAGTCGATCTCCTCCAGTTGTGCTGCAAGCCATATCGTGGGACAGTCGATCTCATCCAGTTGTGCTGCAAGCCATATCGTAGTTGATCTCCTCCAGTTGTGCTGCAAGCCATATCGTGGGACAGTCGATCTCATCCAGTTGTGCTGCAAGCCATATCGTAGTCGATCTCCTCCAGTTGTGCTGCAAGCCATATCGTGGGACAGTCGATCTCATCCAGTTGTGCTGCAAGCCATATCGTAGTCGATCTCCTCCAGTTGTGCTGCAAGCCATATCGTGGGACAGTCGATCTCATCCAGTTGTGCTGCAAGCTAATCTGATGGCTCGCTTGTACGTCGACGATATTCTGCAACTGATTGTTCTGCCTATGCTGTCAAGCCGGCTAGATTCCACTTATCAACAAGGCAACGCTCGACCACACGCTGCACGACTTTCTCAACAATGTCTTCGAGAATTTAATACCCTCCCACGACCATCCAGGACCCCAGATCTATCACCAATAGACCATGTCTGGGACATGTTGGCAGTCATGCAATTGCAGTCTTCTCAAAATGACCACTGAATTAATTAGCTGATCTGTTGCAACATGTCTGGTAGAATCTTCAGCAGAGGGACATAAGCAACTTGAATTGACTATATGCCGCACTGAATATTGTACAGTTGCTAGGAGAGGATTTCCCATTTACTAAAATGTTATTTTCTTGTTGCTACCAGTTCTTAATAACATGTTTTTTTTTTCTCTTTTCTCCTAAATTCTGATCACTTGCATTTCTCTTTAAATGATACAAAGATGTCCAGTTCTGAAGTTGTAGCTGAATTTTTTAAGGATGTATATATTTTTGGCAACAAAGTGTATTATTAGAGGTATTAGAACTATTAGAGGTATTAACGCATGTGAAGTATTTGAATATTCGATATTCGAATTCGTGAAAAGTGTTATTTGCCCATCTCTTGTTCTTGGTGGTAAATACGTCATTTATGCCGAGATTTTGAAGCTTTATCATTGCCATTTAACGAAACTTTAATATCAGCAAGCAAAGGATTTCTCAGTCATTCCTGCAATATATTTTTATTTTATGTTGAGGCAAACCTGGGTTAGTTTCGCTTCCAGAGCAGCTGTTCCTAGAAAGTAAGGCAGTGCACACGTGGGAGTCATAATACGGGGTGTTTTCAAAGCCAACATTTAAGAAGGTAGAACTTACGCACAGGAAATATTATTTCAAATTATTAGTTTTGTTACTATTGCACTAAAGATTAAATGAAATGAGCCACTAAATTGAACCTGGCAAGAGTCAGTCTCTTTTATGTATCCATTCCTTGTGTATGTGTCAGCTATGCCGTTTTACAAGAACAAACGTATGCTTAATGCTGGAACTAAATTCACACATGAATCTAATATAAGTGTAGCAGTCTGGTTGTGCTATTTTTGTAGGTTACGTGTAAGGCTGAGTAATATGAAAGTGCGTATTTGCAGGCATTTTTTTGCATCTGGTCATCCTAAGTTATAAGGCATTCTTTTAAATTCTATGCTGACCTTGAAAATACACAGGAACATTTTTACTTAAGTAAGACACGCTACCAAAATGTTAACACCTTTAATATCTAGAAACGTAACAAACTAAAATGACAGAACTTAATCAGAAGAATAAGCCCACTGGACTGGCTAAACATAACAGAAACTATGGCACACGAAAATGTAATTAAATCCAACCATTTGGATACGTGCTAGTCAGTCCCTGTTACTTCATACGTAACTACAGGATAAGCGAGGCAGACAGGAGCAAAGGCAATACTTTCAGTCTTCAAGTGCCTGACGTTACAGGATCAAGTTCTTTGCCTATGACGAAGATGGCATGACTTAAAAAAATAAGCATGCGAAATACAAGTAAAGTTCTTTTTTCAACATTCAGGTTCAAAATAATAAAATTCGATGCATTTGAGTCGCTACAAAAGTGTACAAGATGAGTTTCAGTTGGTATTTTCCTATTTTGTAGTTCCTAACTTATCAAATGTATCGCATTTGATTGTTACATTTCGTGAAGCTGAGCGTGTGCAAGTTCCCAAGAGTCCAGGCGGCCATCACTGTTGATCAAGGAAGTTGGGTGAAAAGAACTTGATGGTGTGAAAAGAACATTCAACGGCACCCAGTACATCTTTTAAAAGAATATCCTCGGAAACTGAACTTTCCCAGCAACTCTTATCAGGACTATAAAGAAGTTGTGAGTCATGAAAAATATCATCGATGCCACACAACACAGAAATTGATACATAAATGAGACTGGTGCATTTCGGTTTCCATTTTAACTGTTTATTTCAATTGATCTTACGTGAAGCAGTACCAACTGATTGATAATTAGAAATAACATTTACCTGCGCATAAGATCTACCTTCGTAAATTTCGGTTGAGTCCTTTTTTATACATCCTATATGATGTATATAAAAAAAAGTATTAAAAGCATACACTGGGAACATAGAATATAATAGCAGTAATACGGAATGAATAGAATTCACTGGCTTAACCAGGGCCGTTCTTAAGGGAGGTGTCAGATACTCCTTGAGTAAGGGGACCGGACTACATTGGGAGACCGGACAATGTTTATTTTAAGGGTGGAGAAGCATAAAAAATTAGCAAAGACTGGAAAATCAAAGATGGAAGGGGGCCCGTGATAAACGTTTGTGTTGGAGCTTACAAATTGTATGGGAGGCCCTGATTTAACCATAACTTATTAATCTTAATTTGAAATTGATAAAATGCAAAAGAAAATATTAAAAGGAAGCCATGGAAATTACTTAATATATTTTTCTATTGGATACTGTGGTTGATCTCATTGCATTAATTTCAATCAATTGATAAGACATATAGTATTACTTCATTTCCATAAACTTCTATTAACATTAATTATGAATTCGATATAATTACCGACTTTTAATTATATGCGTATCTAGGATATCGGAAAGGGAAGTTATGATTGAATGAGGGGACGGAGGGCGGGGGGAGTTATAGAGCTGGATTTCGTTTTCCACTATAAACTCTATAGAAATCTGATTTATTTCGCCAAGAAGGAATGACTCCTACTGCCTACGACAGTTAATAATAATTGCTTTTCATAATAATAGTTAAGTAAACACTTGTTATTGGACCCTGTTATTACGGTACTAACAGTCGGCTTATTGACACATTAAGCGCCGCGTCAGTCACCGGTAACTGACAATATATTTTCCATTCAGGTCGCATTAAAAAATTAAATAGTTTGAGGATTATAAAAAATGTATCTAAATATTACTTTCTACCAGAAAGTAAAGTAAATAAATTATGTAAAGTAAATAAATTTTGCATACATCCCTCATACCTTTTTTGCCTTACGCGCGGAAAAATCTACTAAATACCTAGGTGTAACGATAGATTCCCACCTAACCTGGAAACAGCACGTAACGAACTTAATCAAAAAAGCGTATATAACTACAGGAGCCTTATACCCAATGATAGAAAACGGAAATCTCAGTCATCAAAACAAACTGCTAATTTATAAATCGGTCATCCGCCCGGGAATGCTGTATGTAGCACCCGTATGGGGATATGCCTGTAAAACTACAATAGACCTCCTAGAGACAAAACAAAACCCTACGGATTATCAGGAAAGCTCCCAGGTACTTAAGAAACTCGGTAATTAGGAATGACTTCAAAATAAAAAACTGTTAGAACCCAAATTAAAAAGCTAGCGCTTAAATTTTACAAAAATTTGCCATCCGTTCCAAATGAACTGCTATTCAATCTGCATGACTATGATCATCGCAAGGCCAAATCTCGTAAGAGACCCCGCGCTGTTCTAAACATCGATAATCGGAATTAAAAATCCCACCTCAAACATCTGATATTAAATAAAACTCGCGACTAATGTTCAAAACTCTAAGCTGCCAAAATGCTAGATAACCCTGAGATCTGCATCAACCCCCCAAACTGCTTAAACTCTAAATGTGCAACAAACTGCCACACTAGGAGCTAGGACAAAAATAAAAAGTAGTAAATAAAAACCTCGAACCTCCAATTAGGGTCACTGAATTAATGTCACAGTTTGACGATAAGAACCACATATTGACACCGGAGATTAAAGGCGCTTCGCGCCTGGTGCTCTGTCCTGAAAGACACTCATAGACATCCCTCATACAATTTCCGAGTATGTCACTGGTGGTGTGCTTGAGAAATGAACATCATTTGAGTCAAATAACTTTCTTAATACGCTAAATTTAGGCCTGCATCTGTTTTAATGAAATGAAGACAGCCTCCACATAAAATTTCAGGTCAGGCTCCAGATACAGCAATACTTCATCTCAACCACCTGATATTGCAAATCGTACTTGATCATCCGGATCGCACCTAGTGATCAATCAACACTTGTTATTGGGTCCTGTTATTACGGTACTAACAGTCGATTTACTGACAGAAGTTAGGGGAAATTGCAAGACTGTCAAAGCAAACGAAAATAACTAATAACACGTTAAGAACCGCGTCAGTTTACCAGTGACTGACAATATACTTTCCTTTCAGGCCGCATTAAAAATGAAATACTTTGAAGATGTATCTAAATATTACTTCCTACCAGAAAGATTATTTTAAAGGGTATTGTTGAAACTTTGGATACACATAAATGGTTGCCCTGTGCAGGTTCCACAGAATGTTGTTACTTGTTTTGTCAACTTTCTGGTAATATCTCTTCCGAATCGTTCTGCATTATCTTCGTAGTATTTTTTACAATATCTTCGAACTTTCGATGCTCTTCTAGTTTTTTGTCGTAATTTGTGACGAGATATTGGAGGTGTATCTACAATATTGCTACTTGGAATTATTTCATTCCGACAATTTGAAAGATAGACGGCTAATTTCTTTCGAAATTCTGTGATACTCATATTCTTTTTGGTTATATTTTTATATAAAATGTGAGTATTTAGAACTCGGGTATTTATAAGAAGCTCAAAGGATAGCCGACTTATCGCGGCGTGAATGGAAAGGACAACAAAGTAAGCTCGGCGTTTAACGTGTTAATAACTTCAATGAATATTTATCGGAGAACTGAAACTTCACAAGTAAGAATGACAACAAAATCAATAGTCAGATGTATTTTTACTTTCCTTATATACATAATGTATAAGGAAAGTATTGTGACGGGGTCAAAAATTTGAATTCGAGTTTTTGACGGGAGAGCACGTTTCAAGCATACCTGATCACGAATCAAACATTTTTAAGAAAATGTCAGTGTGTGTCAGTGAGCCTGTGGAGACGATATCTCACGAACGAATGGAACGATTCGAATGAAATTTGGTACAAAAATCAGAATCCGTGAATACTGGAAGCCTATTGTTTTTAAACGCAATCGAATGTTCAGAACCCCCTAAATTTTCGAGTGAAATTTTGAAAAAATCATCAAATAATCCAAAGTTTAATAAAGTTACGCAAGTAGACATTTCTTGTGTAATTTTTCCTTAGAAAACGATTGACATAAACTTTAGAACGCTAGCATGAACCGTTTTCGAGATATTGCAACATTTTTAAAATAAATTTATCAAAAAATCCCATAAATTAAAAAAATATATTAACTGTTGAGAAACATGTTTACTTTTCATACGTAATATCATGCGATAAATTGGGTGACATCATTCTCGTGGATCTAGCTCGTTCCATTCACGAGAAAAGATACTTTGAGTAATACTTTTGTATTTGAACACCAATAGTCATTTATCTGCTGTAAGAATAACTTATTTCTCCGTCCATAACGCTTGGCGAGATTTTGGCGGCGAATTTGGCGGAATGTCGGCAAATTGGCGACTTTTTTTAAATGTTGCCAAATTAACGAAAATCTCGCCAGAAAGATAAAAATGACGCTAAATTAATGAAAATGACGACTAATTGACGAAAATTCAATATCTTGGAAAGAATATATGTATGTACTATAAGAATAACCTATTTTTTTTACTGTAAAAGTAGTAAATTCATTGCATTATATAAGGAAAGTCATGTGCTGTCCACATCAGATTTTTTTTTCTTGTTGTATGAAAAGGAATTTCTCCCGTGTTCCAAAACAAGTCGAATCATAAACACGCGCATTCCTGGGTATTCGTTTCATATTCACGTCATCGCCAACAATGTAACAGTGCGACAACAAGTTCTGATGATGTAACAAACTAAACAGCATTCTTCTATTATACGAACAAGCCATGTTCATAATTCTCTGGTGTAATGAAGATCTTTGGATGCTCTGCGTCGGCTGAAAAAAGAATTCTCAGCATATAAAAGCAAAGCCGGAGAAAGGAATTGCCAGTAGTTATGTGGCGAGTTATTACTTTCGAACCACCATTTTGATTAAGAAGTGAACTGCGACAATGTATCAAAAGTTAATGGCGCTTTACGGAATGTTCTTATTAACCTTCAGAAACATTTGGCAGAAAAATCGTAGGCTACTGTCGTTGCCTTTACTTACGGCAAACCTAACTCAACATTAAAGCGGTTTAGGAAAAACTGTAAACCTCCGTTCAGTTACAGAATTTGTCAAATTTAAAGCTATTAATAAATTAAAACTAAAATTTTGCTGTTTTAATCGATGATTTAAAGATCAAATCAGACGATTCCTATCATTAAAATTACAAAGTTCTATTCATGTTCTTTTATATTTCAACAATAAAAGTATGCTAAATGGATATTCAATATGAATTCCGTTGGTATGGAAACTATCTAGTCAATGTAAATATAATGGGCGTATGAAGATAAAACTTAGTAGACGGTCATATATCATAACAATGCATTTAAGTTAGGTCAGTATATTAATGACAGAAATAGACTCACAAAGGCGAGTTGCTGGTGTCTATTAGAGAAATTAACCCAACAGTACGTCTGAAGAAGGTGAAAAAACCCATCTAAGGGGGCGTTTCATTAAATAAAGTAACAAGGCCTGCGGTATGATATAAGAATAAATGTATTTATTCAATGTAAAGATAACCAGCAACTAACTTACATCGACATACATTTTTCCACGTAATCACCATACATGCCCAGGCATCTGGTTAATTGGTATAAAATAAATCATATATTCCAGATCTGAAGAAATCAATATCAAGGACCTGCAACCAAGACATCATAGCTTACAGAAGTTGGCTGTCGGTTGCATATTGCTTTTCAGCCATGTGCTTCTTCAAAGGTCCGAACAGACAAAAATCAATTGGTACCAGGTCAAGATTGTAAGATGGGTGTTCAAGCATCTCCTAATGGAAGTATTATCAGACACTTTACCCCAAATCCAAACCTGCTTACGTGACATGATATTAAGGCATACATTAACCCTTTCGCGACGAATGGCACGCCCAAGTGCCAGATGCGAACATGCATTCAAGGACGAACGGCACTCATTCGGGCCAGAGGAAATTTTACCACAAGCAGATAGTGGCACGTATAAGTGTCACTACGCAGAACGTTTTAATTTGTGAACTAGATGGCGTTACTTGTCCATGGAACTAACTTCAATGCATTTTGCAGAGGCATGACCTTGGCAGAAGAGGATCGAATGAATTATTTCTCCATTTGGAGCGGTGAAAATCATTTTGTAACATAAACAAACAGAGCAATTCTCGTAGCATCAACAATTTTATAATTGAGTTTCGGTTTTTATTTTTATTTCAGCGTTATGATTTCGTTGGTGAATCATAGGAATATAAGAAAGTATTTTTTTTTGTTTGGGTTTTAGAGGCAGTGAAATTATTCGTTTATTTCGGATAAAAGAATGGGAGCAACTAACGAGTATTTTGTATTCAGATTTGTATGAAAATAATACATCAAATAGAACATAAATATTTCTTTTATTCTTGTAAAAAGTAGATATCTGTGTTGAATAGGTGATTTTTAGTGAATTTTTTTTTAGAGTTAGGCTTAGCGCAAAAAATGCGCCGTCTTTTTCGACCAGTTCGGAAGCGAAGCGCGTCGTCTTTTGGGCCGCGACAACTCCGGAATGCGGCCGTCCCGAAAGGGAACAAGCTGGCGTTGTATTTCAGCTGGTGTTATGCTATGAACATGCAGAAATCCTATCACTCAATGTTTAACCACGTTTCCACCAGTGCCGCCATTTTTAAATGTTTGTTAAACAATGCGCCTGATATGTGCTGCCTTCTAGTGGCAGAGAAAGCAAAAAGAGATCTGGGTAATTCACACTATCGGAACGTCTCCAACAACCAATAATGAATTTCATGCGAGGGACGGGCTTTGCTATCTTATTTATTGAAATGCCCTTGTATATTAATGTATGACACGTTGACAATTACCAATTTTCATAAATTTTAGAACCCAATTTCTATATGCAGTGTAATTAACAATATTTCTGCGAATATTGCGATGTTCTCAAGAACACACCTCCTTACCTTATTAATGCTTCAACCTTTATCCCATCTCGCGCACACGTTGTAAATATCAAAACTTTTATAAAGTGAAAGGGACTTTTACTCGAAAATTTATTCAGATAACTGAAAAAATATGTATCAGGAAATGTGACTGAAGAAGGGATGGTCCAAATGATCTTCCTGACCTGCTCTATTTAGTTCGGGTTCTGATATTGTGAAATAAAGACAAAGCTTCTTTCACTTATAAATTTTAGGCCCAGGTACTAGCGCAGATGTATTTCTAAGTCTATGAGATAGAGAAGTGAGGACCTTATCCATTCTTGACCTTTCAGGACTGTTTGTGAGGGGCCGTCCTCTTGTAACAGTGCGTCCTTACTCGGCCGCTGGGTTCCGTTATAATGGAACCAGCAAATCCTTCCACTGAAAAAGTCATTCATGGAGATACTGACGCAGTGGCTGGAAAAACTACTTTATTATTGTAGTGATCTACAACTACATTATGACAAATGTAGTTAATTACAACTACATTATGACAAATGTAGTTAACTACAACTACTTTTTAAACAGCGGTTACTAAAAACTATTTTTAAAATGTAGTCACTACATAACTACTTTTATAAGACGAATTTTGCCACAGCTTCAATTTTCACAAAAATTTGAGGATATGGGTATACCGTAGTAATTTAATATACTTATTCTGAATTATTAAAATTTACTGATTCCCAAATTTACTGATCAACTTACCAATCTTTACGCTTTTACCCACTTCTGAAAACAGCAAAATAAAATAAAAGTATAAACTTTAAATCAAAGACAATCAAAAATAGGTTTTAAAGTCATTTCTCCTTCCCCTACCACCAACCTCTCGGAAGGACTTACGGACCGACATGTTTAACGTGATCGTACTCCGCATGAACACGGCGGCAGTTGTGGCAGCGTGCAAATCCAGCACGCAAACCACCAGGCTACCGCGTCCGAAATGTGCCAACAGCACGCGGTGTTCCCAGGCGGTCACCCACCCATGTACTACCCGCGCCCGATGCTGCTTGACTTCGGTGATCTAACGAGAACCGGTGTTTTCAGCAAGGTAAAGCCGTTGGCTAGCGCTTTGGTCGTTGTTGTTGAGACCCAGACCGTCCGACCTACCAGAAAGGTGTAAGGTAACTGTTTGGACGGCCGGGAAGTGCCACCCAATTTAGACCGGAACCCAGTGGGGGAGGTATCCACAGGGATCGTACCCTCCTTTCCCAACCACAGCGCTTTGGTCGTGTAATTTTTGTACGTCAAGGAAAGGAGATTTTATTAAAGGACTTTAAAACTTATTTTCAGTTGTCTTTGATTTTAAAGTTTAATTAAAGTTGACGTGTATCCATTTTACTTATTAAAAGTATAAAATAAAAGTAAAAACTATTTATTTAAAACCATGTTTGTTCATTTTTAGTAGAATTTGTATCTCAAACTTGCAATCAGATAAGCAGGATCTTTTGGGAAATAACACATCTGAATATATCCATATAAAAAATCAATTTCATGAGGCAATGGCCTTCCTAACCCTGTAGCCATTCATCGTACATCGTTGCGCAGAACACTTTATTTCGTACAAATGAAGAAAGGGTAATCACATGATATGTAGAATGGCACCTTGTTTGTTTACTGAAGGAACGCTAAAAGTAGCGTCAAAACTCGATACAAACTAGTGATTAATTGTATCGTGCTACTCGCTACACTACTTATTTTTTAAAGTAGCGCGTTACACTACAAACTACGAGAAAAAGTAATCACTACTGTAGTTTCGCTACTTGTAGCGCGCTACTTCCCACCACTGTACTGAAGCATTATTCCAGTGTGTCCTTGCGCTAGAAATATGTATCGAAAGCCCAGACTGTCCGGCTCATCCGAGGATATAGAGCAGCAATATGGGCGGCTGGACTTGTGACCGTATGTGTTGAAGACCCAGACCGTCTGACTCGTCACCAAGGACTTGAGCATCTATTTGGACGGCCGGGTGACCGTATGTGTTGTTGTTGAAACCCTGACCGTCCGACCTACCAGAAAGGTGTAAGGTAACATTTTGGACGGTCGGGAAGTGCCACCCAATTTAGACCGGAACCCAGTGGGGGAGGCATCCACAGGGACCGTACCCTCCTCCCCCTACCACCAACCTCTCGGAAGGACTTTCGGACCCACATGTTTAACGTGATCGTACTCCGCATGAACACGGCGGCAGTTTTGGCAGTGGCTGGAATCGAACCCGGGCCTACCGAGTGCAACTCCAGCGCGCTAACCAATGGGCATGTGTGAAAAATATCAAAGAAAATGAAAAATATCAAGGCTACAATGAATGGGATGAATAATCAAAAATGTAATGTTTGCACGTTCTTTGGAATGTGCAAGACTGCATTTAGGTGCGGGTGATATTTATTTAGATTTCCAGTAATTAAAATTTCAAAGTTGGCAGTCTACCAGACTAATCGTAAAAACGCAACGATTGTTTTAAGGTTGATATACCAGGGTTAACAAGTGTTGCATGCTCGTTTTTGGCCATAGACAAAGTAGGCTGGGAGCTTGTAAACCTAAGGAGGCCCATTTTTCGTGCTTAATATACCCTTTTTTTTACTGTGAAAGTTTTTTGGGGGATAGGAATAATATAGGACCAAAATAGAACCAATTTACTTTTCCCTAAAGACAAAGGAAAAGTTATGTTGTTTCGTTGACCGAAGGCTGATCCGTGTTTTTGCATCATTAGCAGACTGAAAATTGGTCCTATTTTGTATTGTTTGTTTATTAAAGATCGAACTGATTGACCACTGTAGGGGATCAGTCAAAGGATGGGTCTCTTTCAAAATTGACTCTAAATTGTTGTCGTCTTTCTTTTGGCTGATGTTTCGGCTTGTCTGTTGCTCTATTGCGACGATGCTTTGATGGAGAAGTGTTTATGGCGATTTGGATAGACTCATACTCGGTCGCACGGACGGTGTCGGTGGCTTTGGTGTTGGCTGTCGTGATGGTGGATCGTTAGTTGGGCGTCGAATGTCCGAATAGCAGTGCATGGAAAATTTATTTTTATACGACAGGAATGCCTTTGACTGCGCATTTAGTTGTCGCTCACCGTAAGGCTTCAACAATCTAAGAAATATTGACAACGCTTCAGGACCGACTGTGCTAGGGCTTTAGGGACCCTTTTCGTCCCTCGACCACCGATTGTGCTAGGGCTTTAGGGACCCTTTTCGTCCCTCGACCACCGACTGTGCTAGGGCTTTAGGGACCCTTTTCGTCCCTCGACCCGTCGAGGGACGAAAAGGGTCCCTAAAGCCCTAGCACAGTCGGGCCTAAAGTGTTGTCAATATTTCTTAGATTGTTGAAGCCTTACAGTGAACGACAGCTAAATGCGCAGTCAAAGGCATTCCTGTCATATAAAAATAAATTTTCCAAATCTGCTTTCCAAAACAGCAAGTGGAATCTTATGCACATTCCTTTACGATTCTCACGCCATTGCCATCAATCCAACACCACTGTAACATGTCCAGAATATTATAACTACGTGGACAACATTATTTTCTTATACAAAGGCATGCCCATAATATTTCTACCGTTTGCCGTAATGAAGAACTTTACATGCTGCGCAAAGGTCGAGAAAAAATATACTCAACATTTTAGAAAGCAAAGCAGAAAAAAAAATATATTTCCAGTCGTTATGTGGTGAATTTATTACATTTGAACTGCCTTACTGATTGGGAACTGAAACAATGTATTAGCATTAATAATGGTTGTTGGAATATCTTTTGCAGGAATAATTGTCTGATGTAATGGTTAAAAATATTATTTGGAACTTTTATGGGTGGATGCCTAACGAATAGGAGCATGGGAATCCAATTTAAAAAAATCTGATGTGGGCAGTACATGACTTTCCCTGCAGACTTATATTCATGTTCTCTTTATTTTAATTCAATTTAATTCACTTTTAATTCAATTTTTGCTTTCATTTGATAACTGGACTTATTTTCAAAGGTGGCGTAGAAAAAATACGAAAAAACTAAAATATCTCGAAAACGGCTAGTCCTAGTGTAATGAATGGGGTTGGTCTTATTCTTTTCTTCGTTAAAAATTACGTATTAAACAAGCATTTAATGGATATATTTGAGTATACGTAGTTTTATTTATTTTAGATTTTGGCGATTTTTGGGGGCCATTTTGCAAAAAAAAGGCAGGCTATTTTTTTCCGAATCGTACCAAAATCTAATCAGCACCAGGGTAACCCACAAGCGAGTTATCTACCGAATTTTGTAAAATTCGGTCCATTAGTTTCTCAGCTAGAGTGGATACACTCCTTTGCGGGCCATTTCGCAAAATAGAAAAGCGGGTACCTTTATCCCGCATCATACCCAAAACTAATCAGCACCAGATTCGCCAACAAGTGACTTACCAAATGTTATGAAATTCGGTCCATTAGTTTTTGAGTTAGAGTGGATACAAAATCTGCACAGACAGACAGACACACACACAGACGTCACGCTAAAAATAGTTTTTTCGTATTCCAGAGGTCTCGAAACGTGTAGATCAGTCGAAAACTCGAGTTGCGATTTTCGGCATGATTCCAATACGTTCCCTATACATTATCATGTATTGCATGGAATGTAAAAAGAAAAAAAATTCTAAAGAAGCTTTTATTTAAGTAGAAAATTTCTCTAGAACTAGGCAATCGATTTTGGTGAGAATTCTTTTGACAATGAGGCTAAGAAGATGAAATACTCCTACATAAGTTTTATCAAAAAATAAAAAATAGAAAATAATGCTATAAAAATAAAATTAATGTTATTAAAAATGTACTTAAAATATCGAATGATACGCGCATACTAATCATGTAAATAAAACATAACGTACTTTTACTTCGGGCAAACCCAACTTGAAAGTACAGAGAAAGATGACTGTCTACATTTATTCAGCTTTGTTTTCATACGACCATTGTGCTTACATAACTAAATGCTTACCATAGTAACAATCATTTTTACCACTTTCCAGCATAGTTGCAAAGTGTTTTTGACTTTGTTCATTCTGTCTGTCTGTCTGTCCGTTCGCGCGGTAACTGCCCTAAAAATGACTATCAAAATGAAATTTTAGTATGTTGTTGAGACGGTCTGTGGGACATATGGGAATGTAAAAGAACACTATCACCCAATTAGTTTTGGATTTAACCCGGGTTGAAAAAATGAAATACATTGAACCCTATGGGGCCTAATTCTTCAAAAAAATTTTAAGCCGAGTTAAAATGCACAAATTGCTTTGAAAATTTTAGGAAATATTCAAATTATCATTCAAATTGTATAAAAAAATTTCATTAAAATACGTTAATATTTTAAATAAAAATTGAAACAATAATTACACCCATATTATATGAAGAGATCACGTGACTCATTGTAAAATAAAATATGGAATCCATTTTTTTTTTCGTTTAGTGAAAATCGTGATTTTTACGAACAGCATCCGTCTCTAAACCGCTTTATTTTTGCATATTATCTGTGTATCTAAATTCTGTGCTTACGCATATAATATTTTTTATTTTAAATGATCACTACACTTTGATTATTTCTACAACGAAGCCTAATTTTAACGCATGCAGAATGTAAACAAACCAAGCATTTGTAAGATGATTTGTATAAGAATTGATGAATTTTTTCACGCAAAATTATTTAGCTCTGGGGTTTGGAATATAAGTGATATGAATGAAATATTCATTCATTTTACACAGAGAAGCAGACGAGAGGATTTTATAGCATTGCCTTTTTTGGTGAAATTTTAAATTTCCAAGTAAAATAAATTATACTGTGATAATTAAAAAATATATATATCACCGCTGAATGATCGCATTTTAGAGCTGTTTAAATAAAATTGCATTTTAGTTGGAAAGTGTTTCATAATCAATGCTTTATGTATGATTCATCTTTCTTGTTAAATATCAATTTAGAAAAACATTTTCTTTATGAAATATAGTAAAAACGAGTAAAATTTATGAATAATTATTTTATAAATCGATTTACATGAATTCAAATCATCTGTTTCATAGAAAAATATTGCAGTGTTTAATTATTACTAGCGTTTAATAATGTAAAATTCTATTAATCTGGCATGTAATGGTTCGATACGCTCGATAGTCCGGCACACCTCTCGAACGGCATTTTGCTTTGTTCTGCTGTACATTTACTGTATTAAGATGAGAACAAACACACTAAAATCATTTTCGAGAGAAATGATTTTTTATTATGCAGATTTCTGTTCACTGAAGTTTATTTTATAATTTATAAATTTATTTAAATATTTTTCGCATACTGTACAGCGCAATCCAGTCTGTATAACATTTTATTTATTTATTAGCAATAAAATTCATTTATTTTAAGCAAATAAACATCACATTGTTCAGTATTTTATATTTATTTTTTCTTTATAATTTTTACCCCATTTTAGTTTAACATCCGATAATCCGACAAATTTAGTATTCTGGCACCGCTGAAGTCTCGAACGGATTATCGGAAGTTTATAGATAGACTATACAGTTTAGCGGGTGTTTACAGTTTTCGCTATACTTCAGTACCGCCAAGTTAGTTTTGTCGGACTTATAGTTCCAGTTTCTTGAATAATGAAGCCACACATAATGCCTATTCGCTCTTGAGTTATCGTGACCTCCGTCTACAAATCTTTTAGACATCCGTCATAAAGATTTGTAGACAGATGGAGCGGGGAACTCAAGGGTAAGACATACAACATCGACTAGTTAGATGTTCGGCTTCCAGATCTTGAACGTCCAGAAGGGGGAAATGTCCCCCCCCCCCCCCCCGACCTCCTCTATGATTCGTAATATAAATTAATTTGGTACTTGTAAATCGTTTTAAATGTTGTTATCAAGAAAATCACCAAATTTTATTATACAATTTAACGCCGGAAACTTTGTCTCGTGGATCTTGCATATCATTATTTTTCTGTGAAAGAAGTAAAGACGTGTCATTACGTAAAGAAAATCATGTACTGTCCCTACATAAGAAGCTTTCTTTTCCTACATACATAGTATAATGTGTAAAGAAAGTATCGTGATGGGTTCGAAAATTCGAATTCTGATTTTTGAGGGAAGAAATTGTTTTAAGCATTCCTTAATTCGAATCGAATGTCTTAGAAGTGAGGTCTCTCTCTTTCTGCCTGTGTGTGTTCGAAATTTTCTGAAAATGATATTTCACAAATGAATGCAGCGTTTCAAACAGTGAATGTAGAGTTTCAAACTTTGAATCCTATTCGTTAAAAAGATAATAGAATGTTCGGAAGACCCCCCTCCCCCCCAAATATAAGTAAATAAATAAATAAATAAATTAATTAAAAAAAAAACTCGAATGAAAAAAAAAATAAATAAATAAAAAAAAGAAATCATCAAAAGTCAAGACCCTTCAATATTGATAAATAAAAAATCATTTAAGATGTAATTTTTCATCACAAAACGAATGATGTGAACTTTAGAATGTCACCATGAACCATTCTCGAGCTATTGCACTTTTTAAAAAAAAATTTTACACAAAAATTCCATCATCCAATACATTAACTTTCCACATGCAATATTCTGCGACACACCTGTTAAATCATTCTAGTGGGTCTTGTTCGTTTCATTCCCGAGAGAAATCACTTTTCGTAATAGCTTTTTGCATTTTGACGCCAAAGAATTCGCCGTTAATGAATTTCACGTGATATTAAATGAATGTTAGTTACATTTTGATGAAGATTTTGCAAGTGAACATGAACGAGTCACTCTGTTTGGCCAAGTCACTCAGCATGAACAAGTCACCCTGTTTGAAATAAGTCACTCAGTCAACAAGAACAAGTCACTTTAAATTAAGTCGCCAAAAAGCGCCCCATTTTAATTTAAGTGATATTAACCTTTTGCGTCCATGGACGCCAATGTCTGCAAAGGGGGGATCGAACTGTTTGGGATAGGGTATGTCAAATACCTGTCTTTTTGGGAGGTTCTTCGTTTGGGATGGACGCTGTCCCACCCGTAAGCAAAAGGTTAATTAAATGCCAAAAATATTGCGTTGTGGATTTTGTACACCATTGCTATGAAACAAGTAAAGCCATTGCATTATGTAGGGAAAGTCACGTCTACATAGGCTTTTTTTACATTCTAATAATGACTGAGATATAAGTAGAGCAGTATGAATTATGAATGTCTGAGAAAGTCGAAGGGAGATTCACAGTTAAGATATTTCTGATGAATATCCGCAGAGATCCAATCCGTCTAGCGCCACAGCTCAGTGTCAGGCTCGATCTCTTACAATACAACGGGCATATAAATTATTAAGTTACGGGGGGAAAAACAATCAATAGCTTGCAATTCGTTACAAGCAGTTTTTTACACACTCGAGTGAATTTAGTTAGAGGGCAGATGTTCCAAGGCACACGAGCGGTACGTGCAGAGATTTCAAACCTCGAACGGAATAATACCACCAGTTGCAACATTATAAGTAAGACAGGCAACTACGGGGAGGATTTTGCTTCATTTTTTTTCCGCCGATACAATCACCAAATAATCATTTTATTCGTTAATTTCCAATTTTTATTTTCACTCACAAATTGAATATTTTAAATTAATATGGTTGCGAACCTGTAATATTCTCTCACTGGCGCCTTTTCTTACGTCTCTTTCAAAGACCAGACGGAGAAAACGCCTGTACAAACTAGAGCTCCTCTACTACAGGCTGACTTATCAAGCATATTGAAGCCCATAGGGTTCAATACTACAGTTACAGAAATTATAAAATAAGTGTTTAAAATAAACACTTTATATAAAAAAAGAAGTTTCAATTAGAATATTGTAGAACTTAGCTCGTACAAGTATGCTCCATTACCGGGTATCTAATTATTTATTAGCTATTGTTTTCATCTTTCTTCGTTTCTAGGAAAACGAAATAGCCTAAAACCCTTTCTAGAATGATTAGAGCAGTTCGGTGCAAAACAACCGCCCATAATTATTTCCAATTATACTTCTTAAAGTGAAAATACGAATAGAGCTAATGCTAACGGATTGCGCTTCCAGCTATGGTGGGCTTCAATATGCTTGATGAGTCAGCTCGTATATAGAGGAGCCTTAGTACAAACTAGAGCTCCTCTACTACAGGCTGACTTATCAAGCATATTGAAGCCCATAGGGTTCCATACTAGAGTTACAGAAATTATAAAATACGTGTTTAAAATAAACACTTTATATAAAAAAAGAAGTTTCAATTAGAATTTTGTAGAACTTAGCTCGCACAAGTATGCTCTATTACCAGGTATCCAATTATTTATTAGTCATTGTTTTCTTCTTTCTTCGTTTCTAGGAAAGCGAAATAGCCTAAAACCCTTTCTAGAATGATTATAGCAGTTCGGTGCAAAACATCTACCCGTAATTATTTCAATTATACTTCCTAAAGTGAAAATACGAATAGAGCTAATGCTAATGGATTGCGCTCCCAGCTATGGTGGGCTTCAATATGCTTGATGAGTCAGCTCGTATATAGAGGAGCCTTAGTACAAACCATGACGTGAGCATAGGGTTACAAGAATTCTGAGTACGAAGAAAGGGTTACCAAATTTAGCGATTTATCGCCAATTTAGCGATTAGCCGAATCTTCGACAAGCACCTCGAAATAACAATTATTCTACATGATAGGAGGGCTTTGTAGAAGTTTCTATGGGTAAGTCCATAAAAGGAATCATCCCTCTGTCTGAGTTCAATTAACGTGATACAAGCTACATTGGACTGCGATCTTTGTCAATGTTTTGAGAACAGTAGCTGCTGTATTGTGAAATTACTTTGGTCAATATTTTTAGAATAATGTCAGTTATTCTGCAAAATTAGCGGAGTATTTAAGTGTTGTTTGACTTTATATTGTTCCTGTTTGCGCTGCGCTTGTGAATAAATGTGTTAGTTATCCAGAAATTTAGATGTATCTTGCGTGCACACCCACGATTCAAGAGGATACGCCGTAATAATATCCTAAAAATCTACAGTTAACCAATAGTTTTATGAAAGCCGGACATCCGACTTTTTTTTCATCCATATGCTCATATTTCGCAAAATATGTATCTCAAAAATGTATTTTGAACTTTTAAAATATTTATAATATGGATTGCAAACCACACATCCAATAGATCTCATAAATGAATTAAAACAAGAAAGATCAATCATGCATAAATCATTGATTCTGAAACACTTTCCAACTTCAATGCAATTTTATTTAAACATCTCTAAAATGCGATACATTCCTCGGTAATATTTTAAAAATTATCACAAAACTACATTAATTTATTATATTTGAAAACTTCATCGAAAACAAATGAAATTTATTCAAATGACGTCATCGAAATATAATACGCCTGGCTCTCTCTATAAAAGCAGCATTTCATTGATAAACATTTTTCCGTTCATTTCATTCAGCACAATACTATAATAATTTATTTTATTTAAAAACTTAAGACCATGGAGGTACAAATAATTAAACTCTATGCTTAAAACTTCATCGAAAAAAATCGTCCTTCTCTCTGTAAAATCAATGAATATTTCATTCATATCAGCTATATTGCAGACTCCATGAGCAAAATAATTTTGCGTTAAAAATGCAGCATTATACAACTCATTCTACATATTTTTCTGTTTACATTTTACATAAGTGAAAAGTAGGTTTCGTTGTAGAAATAATCAAATTCGGATGATCATTTAAACTCAAATACATTGTAATTACGTTGTTTCAGTATGTAGATACACAGAATTTAAGCAAAAATAAAGTGGTTTTAGGACGGATACAACATTCAACATGAATTAAAAAGAACTTAAAAAATCACGATTTTGAGACAAGATGGATGCCATATATCACTTTGAAGTGGGTCATGTGATCTTTTCATATCATGGTCACGTGATCGCTTCATATAAGAGGTGTAATTATTATTTTAATTTTTATTTAAAAAACTACTGAATATATTTCGCTAAATTTCTTTTTATATATTTTATGGAACAATTTGAATTTGACCTAAAATTTTTGAAGCAATTTGTGAATTTTAAATCCGCTTAAAAAATGTTTGAAAAACTAGGTCCCATAGGGCTCAATGTATTTCCTTTTTTCAACCCGGGTTCAATCCAAAACTAATTGGGTGATATTATTCATTTTCATTCCCATATGTTCCACAGACCGTCTCAATAACATACTAAAATTTCATTTTGATAAAGTCATTTTTACGGCAGTTATCGTGCGAACGGACAGGAAGACAGAATGAACAAAGTCATTAACACTTTACAACTATGATTTAAAGTGTTAAAAATTCCAATTGCAATATTTCACTATCATGATATGTTGAGAAATACTTCTAAATTTTAAAATTATCAGCAAAAAGTAAACAATCAGTAAAAAGTAAACAAGAATCAAAGACATCAGTTATAAATTATATTATAATCCATTTGTGCGCTTTGTTTCAAATTACAAATTGCTATAAGTATGTAAATGTTCTTTTTAGTTAACCGCAATAATATTTTAATGCTGCGAAACATCTGTGTCAAAATTTTATGATTTTAGAAAATCGAAGAAATGAACACATTTTCCGAAAATTATAAGTGTATACGCAAGTTGCTTTCTCTGCCATGTCTTAGCAGTGTGCTATGTTCCTACGTGTATATTACACGTAGGAACATAGCTGTACACATGCTGCTGGCCTTGGTGGCGGATTTGGCGACAAACTCAGAAACTGGCTGATACTTTTAATAGCCAATTGCATGTTGTCTAAGTATACAAATTTTTTATGCAAATGAGATAAAAATTAAATATTTTTTCCAAAATTTGCGCTCGCGTACTGTGATCGTGAGTTAAGCACACTACAAATAAATAAACAAATAAATAATGATTTGTAATGAGGTTTTTAACATTATTAGTACAAATTCATCTATATTATAACGAATTTACTTACAACTGTTTGAGAAGTTTGAAGAAAACTCATTTGAGACACATTATACACAAACCGACGGGCCAACGGCCGTACCGTGCTGAAAACACCGGTTCTCGTTAGATCACCGAAGTGAAGCAGCATCGGGCGCGGTTAGTACTTGGTGGGTGACCACCTCGGAACGCCGCGTGCTGTTGGCCATCTCGGGTGCGGTATCCCCGTGGTTTGCGAGCTAGATTTGCACGCTGCCACAAATGCCGCCGTGTGCTGCCACAAATGCCGCCCCACAATTTTCTCCGAAAATGTGTAAACAGGGTATCTCAAAAACATTGACCTCGACTTTCATTCCTTAAATATTGATCTTAGACATACATAATAAATTACAAAGTTGCGTTAAAAAAAGTACTGAATCTTATGAAATCGATAAAAATTTTCAGGGGATTAAATTTGAAGAAATACAAAATTTAAATTTTTATACGGCCCCCGTACAAAAACATTTCTAATGAGTAAAATGTGCCCTGTAAGCTAATAAGATGATGTACAAAATTTCAGCATTTTATCATAAAAAGTCCCAGAGATATGTTTAAACAAAGTTGGTGAGGGATAGAGTGCAAATGTTGCAACGCAGAAATGAATCATAGGCATTTGCCTCTTATGCTCCTTTAGCATGGATGGAAAACATTCTGAACAAGCTTTTTAATCTTTGTGTAAAGTTATTATTTCTACACAGTGTAGATACTTGTGTACTAATAAATATCAAAATTATTATTTATTTATGTAATCATTGTTTTCTTTTGTAATTTGTGTATGAATCCTGAAAGGCGATCTGCCGACATGATTTTTCCCCTCTAAAAACCCATGTCGATGCTTCGAAATGTGGTTTAAGTCAACATTTTAGTCTTTTCGTAACTCTGGGACTTTTTATGATAAAATGCTGAAATGTTGTACATCACCTTATTAGTGTATGGCGCACACTTTACTCATTGGAAATGTTTTTGTACGGGGGCCGTATAAAAATTTAAATTTTGTATTTCTTAAAAATTAATTCCCTTAAAAATTTTAATTGATTTCATAAAATTCGGTACCTTTTTTTACGCAACTTTGTAATTTATTATATATATCAAGATCAATATTTAAGGAATAAAAGCATAGGTCAATGATTTTGGGACACACTGTATGCTTGTCGAAATTTGTGAACACGATAATTCTCGAACGAGCAAATGGAATAGAATTTGGTACGATTATCTCAATCTCTGACTAGTGAATACGAGGCCAATTGATGTTTGGGGAAAAGAACTAGGAAAATATTCTGTTTTTTATTCTTTTTTTTGAAAACCGAAATGTTAATGAAAATAATTAAGTTAAAACTATTACGGAAGTGGCTATTTCATATGTGTTCATTTATTATTACTTTTTTTTTTTCATTTAAAAATGGCACTAGCATATGTCGTTCTATCATAGATATTGACCTATTTATTATAGATATTATGGTTCTATTATAATAGTATACATAGTTTATTATAGTTCTATTTATTATGGATATTTATTATATATGTATTGATTTTGAATTGAAAAAAAAAATCATTAAAATTAAATGTAGATACAGTAGAATTCCGCTGATCCACCTTTATTGGGAAAGCGTCTGCGCCTTTGTCTCAATTTGAAATTCTGAAAAATTTCGTAAAACAGTCTTTCTTTGGAAAAATTTTGGAAAAAAAATTCGTCGTCGAATAAAATAAATTTATTGATAAAAATATACTTTGCTTAGTTTAGCTGAAAATTCCGAGAAAGCACACCCCACATATCCCCGTAGCATTTGAGAAGGCGGATCGATGGAATTGCACTAGCTTCTGTTAGTATAGAAATTTGCCTTCAACGCCCCTTACATTTCCTGCGATTTTCAGCCTTATTTGATGGAACGGATCGACGGAATTGTACTAGTTTTTTTTAGCAGAAAATTCCCAGTAAACACCCTCTACATTTACCGTGATTTTTAGCCTTATTTGAGGGGGCGGATCGACGGAATTGCACTTGTTTTTTAACAAAAATTCCAAGTAAACACCCTCTAAATTTACCGCGATTTTTAGCCTTATCTGAGGGGGAGGATCTATGGAATTTTGTATATGGATCTTTAGAATAGAAATCCAAGTAATCACCTCTACATTTTCAGTCGTATTTGAGATGGCGGATTGATGAATTATACTAGTTTTTTAGCAGAAAATTCCCAGCAATCCTCCCTTACATTTTCCGGGATTTTTAACCGTATTTAAAGGGGCAGATCGACAGTATTGTACTTGTTTCTTTTAGCAGAAAATTCCCAGTAAGCGTCCCCCTACATTTTTTGCTATTTTCAACCGTATTTGAAGAGTGGATTGATGAATTGTACTAATTTCTTTTAGCAGAAAATTCCCAGTAAGCGTCTCCCTACATTTTCAGTCGTATTTGAGATGGCGGATGGATGAATTATACTAGTTTTTTAGCAGAAAATTCCCAGCAATCCCCCCCCCTTACATTTTCCGGGATTTTTAACCGTATTTAAAGGGGCAGATCGACAGCATTGTACTTGTTTCTTTTAGCAAAAAATTATCAGTAAGCGTCCCCCTACATTTTCGGCGGATTGATGAATTGTACTTGTTGCTTTTAGCAGAAAATTCCCAGTAAGCGTCCTCCTACATTTTCGGCTATTTTCAACCGTATTTCAAGGGCGGATTGATGAATTGTACTAGTTTCTTTTAGCAGAAAATTCCCAGTAAGCGTACCCCTACATTTTCAGCCGTATTTGAAGGGCGGATTGATAAATTGTACTAGTTTCTTTTAGCAAAAAATTCTTAGTAAGCGTTCCTTCCCTACATTTTCAATTTTCAGCCGTATTTGAAGCATCAGATCGACGGAATTCTATAGTAGGTCCTTCTCACTATTACGAGCGAGTACTTTGTAATACATTTAATCATAAATCAATAGTCAACCTTACGCTTTAGGAGTTCTTCAGATCATAGTTCCACATAAAATTAACCAAGGTATTTTTCAAAATAAACTTAACGATGACAGAAACCTATATTACCTCATTGTATCCTCCTTGGTCCTTATTACATCTATATCCAATCTTCCTTGGTCCATACAACTGACTCCGCAAAAATTCCTCACTAAAGAATAAGGGCATGTTCATGTGCAGAACGTACATGAAAATTTATTGAGCATTTAAATTCAAACAGAAGCAATACAAATTCGAATTAGATTCATCGCATCCCTTCAAAAAACAGCTAAAGTAACCTTTCTAAGAAAATCGAACAAAACTGCCGCATAAAATATCACCTATGAGCACATATTTTCGAACAAAAAAACAAGCAAACACATTTCCTCTACAAGGCATACCTGTAAAATTGTTTTTCCTGTCATTGTTCTAATCCAGAATATCATTTCAAAAGTTCTAAAAAAACACCCAGAAAATCATCCATGTGAGTAAGGTATCTACTCATCCCGTGGGATCGTCTGCTTATCCCCTCCCACCTCCTTCTCCCCCCAAGACAGCCCTTTGTTTTCCCTTCCTCAAGAAATTAACACCGTTGCGGTGGCAACAGGAAGCCAGCGCACGCAGAGATTGCCGTATACGAGCAATCGTAGTAAAAGACGTAGTAATAGATCCCTATTCACATCCGGTCTGAAAATATTATGAATGAGTAGTCGGAGGTTGAATGACCAAATAAGGAGGAGACCTTGGGAGACTGTTAGATAAGTTATGTTCGTTGTGTGGTGGAGGACAGGGTGAAAATTTACCTGTGCGTTAAGACAAATGTATCAACTTGTGAATAAATATTCTAAAAGGCCTAAACAGGAAAGCTTTATTACTTCCATATGAAGAATAATATATTTCGCACAACGCCAACTGAGTACATTATACGGCCACGAGTGTTTTTATGCACATGCCCAAGGGGGCACTATGGTTACTACAGTGCCAGATTAGCATTGATTTTTTTTTTCTTTGTACCCAGGTCATCCCTTTCACTCGAGGGTCTGAAGCAATTGAAACGAACGAGGCAGTGTGTGGGTGGGGGTGGGGGGAGAGCATTTATCAGCATATTAAAAATACAATTGAAGAATATATTTTAATAAACAAAGCAGTTTCACAATTCGTCAATAGTTAATTGGAAATTTTAATTAGCATTTCTTAATTAGCATTCAAAAGCTAATTAAGAATACATTTAAGAACACTTATTTTTCAATAATAAAATACGGAAAAACATGAGTGGGATTTTGAATATCAGCAATTAACGGATTTCACTCAAGTCACCGGTTTAAAACAGGAATAATAATAATAAAAAAAAAAAAACAGATTTAAATTATAAATAGCATTTTATACTTTTTTTATTGCTTAGCGGCCACTCATAGTTTTATCTATACCTCTTTTGTCAAGTTAGCTGAGCGCGAAGTGCATTGAACACTATATAATTGGAAGAGTGAAATTTTTCGAGTTTTGATTTCCGACCGAAACTGAGTCAACCTCTAAACTAAAGAGCGAGATTCACTCTAAGTGGTTTGTCCACCTATCGGAAAGGAGTGAATAGTCACTCTTTTGGAGTGATTCGAACGGAACATTATTTTTAGTAAAAATTAAATCAATCTTTTAATAAAAAAAAAAGTCTTGAATTTCCTATTTGAAATTTTTATTATTATTATTATTATTTTTTGTATCCAGTACCAATTGACCCGTCGACGTTTTCCGTATAGTGCAAACTTTTATTACTTAATATGGGACAGGGAGATAGCTTATTGAGAATTTTGTTTCATACATAATTTCGAATTTTTCTATTCGTTTAAATTTTTGTGTGTTAATTTTGGGCTTTATTTCTTTTACCCTGCCCGAAGTAGTTTCCTTAAAATTCGGCTCGGTCAGAGCGACGCCCACGGGCCAAGCACGAGCCCGTACAGACCTCTACCGGATGGGGTGGAACAACCCAGTGGTTAGAGCGCGAGGACTGCACTCGGACGACCCGAGTTCGATTCCCGACTCCGCCCAAACTGTCTCCGTGTTTACGCGGAGTACGGGCACTATAAATATGTGGATTCGTAAGTTCTTCCCAGTGCTTGGTGGTGGAGAAAAGGAGGGTGCGGTCCCTGTAAATGCTGCCCTCATCTGGTCTAAATGGCTGGCACTTCCCGGTCGTCCAAACAGATACTTTACACCTTCGGGTAGGTCGGACGGTCTGGGTCGAAGAAACAGAAAACTACCGGCATCCAATGATCAAATTTGAGCATTAAATCACATCTTATAGTCCGGCACACCTCGCGAACAGTACTGGGGTATTTATTGTTGTAATACACTAAACGATTTTATATGCAGAGGTCTGTTCATCGATATGAACCTTATAATTTTAAAATTATCTTAAATGTTTTTTCGCATAGTGTACAGTGTAATACACTCTATAACGTTTAACGTAAATACATATTTACAGTTTGATAATCTGGCAAATTTGGTAATCCGTCACCGCTAAAGTCTCGAACGTGCCAGATTATCGGAAAGTTATTGTATTGTAGTTTTATTTTATTTTTTTTCTGCTGCTTGCACTTCAGAACTATTAGTATATAATTCCTTACTAGGTGCTCTTAGTGCCTAGTCCTCTTGTCCAGTCTCATCTACATAATTTTTCGACCCATCTCTATAATAATTATGAGCCATTAATAATTATCTGGTTTGGCGCCTGGGGTGGTCGTCCCGTCTCGTTCCTCGACGACACGCCACCGATAAGACTCTCCACTCCCTGATCCATCCTTGCATTCACGACAAAACAAAGCTAATTGCGAACTGCTGCAACCGATACAATCCAGCAGATGTTACATCATCGTTCGAGATACAGACGAAGATCGGGTAAGATTAAAAAAAGTAATCTCGAATTGTTTCCGGCATCCTCCACGTGAAGGGGTTGACGATAAAGTAGAAAAAGAACGAACAAGAGGCAATTCTTGACCAGGAGAACACAGGCCATCCTGCGATAACGGCAGATTTCCTCATCTGATAAAAAGACATTAACTTGGGCACTAAAGCTATCAAAGCAGACTTACTGCTGCGTGTCCCGAAAGGGGAACGTTCACATATTGATCAGATTATTTGGAAATAGATTGACGACCAGAATGGGGGCGGAACTATCATACCGCGAAACCAAAAATGCAGGGGTAGATCTGTAGAGGGGGGCTTAAGAAAAAAATTATGGAAACTGTCTAACATGTTTTTGTCTTTTCAGACTCTCTAGAAGGCCCTAGGTGACTTAGAAAAGACAGAATTTTTGCACGCATACAGTATCGACCACAGAACAGAACCTAACGGAATCGGGTTTTCGATTTCTCCTCCGGGGACGGGTGAATTGGGGGGAGAGGTCAAAATGTTTTTCCGGACCCCACATTCTCCACAAAAGTCCCCCACCTCGGTGACCTAAAAATTTGAAATGTTGCACACTTATAGTATCAACCATAGAACCCAACTAAACAAATTTTCGATAAAGGCGTATATTTTCAACGCTATGGGAAAAACAAAATAAGACATAAAAAACCGTTGCAATGTAATCTTTTTTAAGCGTCTTAGTTTTCTCTTTCTTTGGCAGTGTTATGTAGTTTTGATATACATATTTAGGATATTATACTGGGTGAGGGGTCCGAGCCAGAATCTCGCGGGCAGTGTTTGTTTGAGGTATACCTCCGGGAGGGGGGGGGGTCCCCCCGGAGACATTTTATGTTAACCTAGTTTATATTTATGTGACAGCATTTAGATATATTTATATAGAGCAAATAGAAAACTTGCCCCCTCCCCCCTTAAAGTTTCATTCGTCTCTCCCAGTCCAAAAATTCTTGAAAAAAGCACTACTCGAGGGGAGCTTAAGATTTCAAGCTCCATCGTATCAGAAAATCTTCGAATCATAGGAAATATGAATCATATAATTTCTCTACGTAAAACAGATTTTGCGAGCGCCCGGATTGAATGAACAAGCGAGTGAGCTCCTCGTTATAACCGGGTCTTATTGTATCGCTAATTTTCATTTGCTCAGTATTTACCAGTAAGAGATAAACCAACCAGGTCGGGTGCATTCAACGTTTGTGAATAGTAGAAATGAAATTTAACATAAAATTAATTTCAAACAAAATATGGGCAAAAACTGCTGTAAAAGATAAATTTTATCGAAAAAAATTAGTATAACTACATACAGTAAAAATTATGGGTGTCAACCGGTTTCGAAAGCAAAGAATAGCCTTCTTCAGAACAATCAAGATGTGCAACCTCACTTATGCATGATGCCAAACTTGCATGAATAAATAAATGGTTGTGCTTCTTGATTGCTCTAAAGACTGTGCCGCACGCAGAATTTTCGAGCCCCCTATGCAGCAAATGTGCGGACCCCCTTCTAACTATCCCCTATTTTATTCGTTATTGACCTTTTTCATAGACTGTTTATGCAGTTCTTACCATAAGACTTCCCGGGGCCCCTATGAAATGGATTATTTTGCCTTACCTTACGACGGCCTGCCTGAAGAAGTAGGCTGTTATTTTTGCCTTTGAAACCAGTTGGCATCCAAATTTTTACTGTATGCTTTTGCTACGTTAAGTTTTATTATAAAATTATTTTGCTGACTCACATTTGCATAAATATCGCATCTTGCCGAGATTCAAGGTTGCTTAGGTTGGTCTCCACATTTTAAAATGTTCTCGGATTCGGGTATTACCGTTAGGCAGTCTAAAATTTTGGAATTTTAAATTTTAAAATTACATATATTTTCGTGACTTTGTACATTTAAGCATATCTTTATTCTTCAGTGCATATGGGTAGAATTCCTCACATGCAAGCGCAACTGAATACTTTACATAACTTTGTAATTTTGGTTTTACATTCTCTATTAGTAATCTATTTCTGTTATCACTCCAGGAATTATTGCAGAGTGAATTTTGTAATTTTGGTTTTACATTCCCTATTAGTAATCTATTTCTGTTACCACTTCAGGTATTATTGCAGAGTGAATTTTGTAATTTTAGTTTTACATTCTCTATTAGTAATCTATTTCTGTTATCACTCCAGGTATTATTGCAGAGTGAATTTTGTAATTTTAGTTTTACATTCTCTATTAGTAATCTATTTCTGTTATCACTCCAGGTATTATTGCAGAGTGAATTTTGTAATCTTGGTTTTACATTATTAGTAATCTATTTCTGTTACCACTTCAGGCATTATTGCAGAGTGAACTTTGTAATTTTGGTTTTACATTCTCTATTAGTAATTTATTTCTGTTTTAGTTCCAGGTATTATTGCTGAACGAAAATACACGCTCTAAAGCATTTGAAGTTGGAATTGAAGTTATAAAATTTTTATACAAAATCTGAATTTAATAAGTTTTATTATATTATTACATTTTAAATTATATATTTTACCTTACATATGCTAAATCGGGACAAATTGAGAGACGAGAAGCCTCTATTTAGAGGCTAAAATTGGGACATCTAGCAAAATTCGGAACAATTGTTCACCCTAGTGAGCAGTGTTTCTTTCAGGACTTTTTGCCTGGGGGTAGGGAATGAAACTTTGGGGGGGGCAAGTTTTTTTTTGTTCAATAGCAAATATCTAGGGGTGGCGGGGAAAAGCACAAAAGTCAAAAATTCCATTTTTTTTTTTTGTAACATATTTGACTTAAATTTATGAACTTCGTTGTGGGAAAAGCACATAAGTCAATTAGGCTTCTAAGATGTTAAAAAAAAAACTGTAAACACTTATCAAATTTTGTGCGGATAGCAGTGGGGGGTAAAAAATATAAATTAAGAAAAGTTATTATTTATTTAACTCATAAATGTATAACAAACTTCATCAAAATTAAATTTATATTCTGAAAAAAAAAAAAAAAAAAAAGATTAAAAAAAAAAGTTCTCCTGAAAGCATCAAAATTTTCTTTCCTCGATATTTCAAAATCCTTGTTATTGGCTTATGTGCCTTTTCCGGTCAGCTCTAGCTACTGTCACATAATAGAAAGTAGGTTAAAATAAAATGTCTCTGGCGGCGGGGGGGGGGGGGGGGGGAGCAACCTCCCCGGATGTATGCCTGAAAAAAAAAACTGCTAGTGAGGACCCCTATCCCCAACTGTAAAATTTATTTTCTGAAATTGATGAAACAGTTTCTAGAATTTACAATAAATGATTTTGCTTGAATAAGTGCCTCGTTATTTCCGACGAGTGGAAGGAGAATACGTGCTTTGGCACATACACGTGCCCGGAATTCATGTCAACAACTTTTCCCATCGCTAAAAAGCAACAGCTGAGAACCGTAGATACGCGAAAGAAGAATCAAAAACAAACATCGGACGCCATAACCGAGCAACGCGGCGTCAGATCAGTCCTTTCGCTCATGCCGCTTCCGCATTTACCAGAGCTGTATTGGCTAATGCGGACAGACTTTAGACTGGAGCAGCATGCAAACAACTCACCTCCATAGTTGTCGGATTGGATGGAACGGGTTGAACTGCCGCGATGTGAATGATCAGATATTTTGATGGGCTTTTGGCATTACGATAAATAAGTGTGATGTGCACAGCACATGACTATCCTACATACTGTAATGAATCCACTTCCTTGACACCACAATGACCATATGGAAGAGCCATAGAACAATGATGTAGAATCTATATCTTGCATAATGAAATTTGACACTTATGTTGGCGTAGGGGCGCGGTAGCCCATTGGTTAGCGCGCTGGAGTTGCACTCGGTATGCACGGGTTCGATTCCAGCCACTGCCAAAACTGCCGCCGCCGTGTTCATGCGGAGTACGATCACGTTAAACATGTGGGTCCGAAAGTCCTTCCGAGAGGTTGGTGGAAGGGGAAGGAGGGTACGGTCCCTGTGGATGCCTCCCCCACTAGGTTCCGGTCTAAATTGGGTGGCACTTCCCGACCGTCCAAACAGTTACCTTACACCTTTCTGGTAGGTCGGACGGTCTGGGTTTCAACAACAACAACAACTTATGTTGGCGTTATGTACGCTATGCAATACTAATATAAAGTATAGAGCCTACTTAATGGGGGTGGGGAGAGCTGCTAAAGTTGAGATTATAGGGTTCTAAAGTTGCGAATATAGAGTTGCTAAAGTGCGAATATAAGGCTGCTAAATTTGCGAATATAGGCTGCGAAAGTTCCGATAATTGCATTCAGTAGTGTCGCCAGATTTTTTCTTTTTTAACACTTTACAACAAAGTTGAAAAGTGTTTATGACTTTGTTCATTCTGTCTGTCTGTCCGTTAGCACGATAACTGCCGTAAAAATGACTTAATCAAAATGAAATTTTAGTATGTTGTTCAGACGGTCTGTAGAACCTATGGGAATATAAATGAATAATATCACCCAATTAGTTTTGGATTGAACCCGGGTCGAAAAAATGAAATACATTGAGCCCTATGGGACCTAATTTTTCAAACATTTTTTAAGCGGATTAAAATTCACAAATTACTTCGAAAATTTTAGGTAATATTCAAATTGTTCCATAAAATATATAAAAAAAATTCAGCGAAATATATTCAGTAGTTTTTTAAATAAAAATTAAAATAATAATTACACCTCTTATATGAAACGATCACGTGACCATGATATGAAACGATCACATGACCCACTTCAAAATGATATATGGCATCCATCTTGTTTCAAAATCGTGATTTTTTTAAGTTCTTTTTAATTCATATTGAGTGTTTTATCCGTCCTAAAACTACTTTATTTTTGCTTAAATTCTGTGCATCTACATACTGAAACAATGCAATGACAATATATTTGAGTTTAAATGCTCATCTAAATTTGATTATTTCTACAACTAAGCCTATTTTTCACCTATGTAAAATGTAAACAGCAAAATATATAGAATGAGTTGTATTAGAATTCCTGTATTTTTTTAACACAAAATAATTTAGTCCATGGAGTCTGCATGGCTGATATGAATGAAATATTAATTGATTTCAAAAAGAGAAGGACGATTTTTTTCGATGAAGTTTCAAGCATAGAGTTTAATTTTTTGTAGCTCCATGGTCTTAAACAAAATGTTTAAATAAAATAAATTGTTATAGTATTGTGATGAATGAAATGAATGGGAGAAAGTTATGAATGAAATCCTGTTTTTATAGAGAGATCCAGGCGTGTTATTTTTTCTATGACGTCATTTGAATTAATTTCAGTTGTTTTCGATGAAGTTTTCAAATATAATAAATTATCGTAGTATTATGATAATTCTAAAACTATTACCGAGGAATGTATAACATTTTAGAGATGTTTAAACCAGGCAATTTATATTTCAATGCCGTCATTTGAATGAAGTTCATTTTTTTCGATGAAGGTTTAAGTTTTCAAATATAATAAATTAATGCAGTATTGTGATAAGTTTCAAAATATTACCGAGGAATGTATTGCATTTTAGACTTGTTTAAATAAAATTGCATTGAAGTTGGAAAGTGTTTCATAATCAATGCTTTAAGCATGATTGATCTTTCTTGTTTTTTTTTAGAGGGGAGGAGGTTGGTAATCAAATATATTGCTTCCCATTTCCCCACATATCATTTTTGACTGGTATAAAAAAACTTGCGATGCACCGCAAATTTACAAACTGAGCCCTGTGGTGACCATTTTTATGCGATCTCCATGACTATAAACTTGGAACATTGCAGCTTCTTGCCGTTTGAGTGAAGTCTTGTTAAAATTTTAAGCTGTTTGTTTAGTATGGCTAACTTTCACAGTAGTTTGCAAATTGTGGCATGTACCAAGAAACGTGGTGCCGTTGCAAGTTATCGGTTATTCCTTGCGGTTATTCCTTGCGGCAGGTTAGAGGCCGCACTGGCTGAAATTTCAGACTTTTACCTCGGTTCGGCTCGACTGGACAGCACGAATACCCGAACGAGATCCGAAGATATTAGCGTCTCAGCCCGGTCATGCCCGAAATGGCATCAATCCAATTGTGTTCAAGACATGTAATTTTTGTGCTCAAAATTTAAGATAAAAGATGATATTTTAAAAATTCATAGTTACATTGCTGAAATCAACAAAATAATCTCATGGGCTCTCCTAAATTTCATTTGTAAAAATTTAAAACAACGAATGTGTCTGGCCCGGCCCGACACGAAATTTGAAAAATTAAGCTCGAGCCCGATCTGGCCAGAAATCTTCCGAGAGAAATAAGCTCGAGATCGCACAGACTTCTACTAAAGAGCTCTAAAAAGTGCGATACAAGTCTATACTGGTTGGTCACTGAACTGTGATCACGATTCCTATAATGAATATAACTGCTGTTTATGAGAATACAAATTCTTTTCACAGTACACTTCCTATATCCAGCACATTCGAAACTTCAGCGGTGCCGGATTACTAAATTTGCTAGATTATCGAATGTCAAACTACAGTGGGGAAAAAGCTAATTAAAAAAAAATTATGAACAATATGTGCGATGTTTGTTTACCTAAAACGTTACACAGATTGGATTGCACTATGTATATGAAAAAAAAAAATTATAAAAATTATAAGGTAAACTTCAATGAACGGAAAAACGTCATAAAAAATTATTTAGTCAATTACAGTAAATGTTACCGAAATGTCGGTCGAGAGGCGTGTCGTACTATTGGGCGTGACGAACCATTGAAAATCGGATTAATGGAAGTCTATTATGCTTTCATGATAAAAGCAAATATGAAAATTAGCCGACTGCAATTGTTTCAAGGGCGCTATATGACCTCTTCACCAAGTTAGTACCAGTGTGTTCTAATTGAAAGATTAAATACAACTGCAAAAGCAGCAGTTACTAACAGTTGTATTTATTCTTTCGATTATATGACTTGATGAAGAGGGTTCACAATATTCTTGAAACATTTGTAGTCACCCAATTTTCGCATATTTGCTTCTATCAAGGAAATTTAAAGAATTTGACATCGCTAATTTTATCGTTGAGAACGTCTTCTATAAGCGGGTTCTGTGACAATGAATGTTTTAACGTTAAATTAATATCCTGTTAATTAAAATTTGGTGTTTAGATTGGCCACTTAATCAAATACTTGCGGCAGCAAAGACATCTGATCAAAGATGCTTGGAAACCTGTAGCCGAATTATAAGAACAGAGGAGGAGCTAGCTTTTGCTCAGTGATTATAATGTCGGTCTTGTAACCAAAGGGTCCCTGGTTCGGGGCCCGGCGACGCCCAATCGCCACAGTGGTTACCCTGGACGCTTGAAACACGCAACCTTCCTCTCCAACGATTTTGCCATCTCAACACGAGATGGCAGCACCACATGGAGTCAGAAGCCTTGACACTCCCTTCCTGGTTGACCACGACTGTCCGTCACGCCTCCCGGCATTCCTCATCAGCGGAGGGAGTGTGCGGCAGCAAAGACATCTATCAAAGATGCTTGGAGCCTGTTCCCGAATTATAAGAACAGAGGAGGAGCTAGCTTTTGCTCAGTGATTATAATGTCGGTCTTGTAAGCAAAGGGTCCCTAGTTCGGGGCCCGGCGACTCTCAATCGCCACATACCAATATAAAATGCTTCAAAATGAACCTAATATTTAACTCCTTTTATTTATGAGCCGCATAAATATAGAAAGATAAAGGAAAGTGATATAAAAGTTATTTTTTATTAAAAACTAGCAGTATACCCATTCTTCGCACGAAATAAAAAAAATTAAAATTTCACAATTATGTGCATATTCCTATAATATTTTAAATGACATTGTTATTCTAAACATCTTATTAAAAATTTTAATTCTCCTAAAAATATGTATAAGAATCTTTGTTCTCGCTATACAAAATGATCTTTACAGGCAGATCTGAAGGGAAAAAAACATCCTGGTTCCGTTTGGAAACATATTTACAAAAACTGTTAATTTCCACAAAGCGACAGAGATTGTCAAGGAAATTGAACTTAATCTTACAAAATATTGAATTTTCACCAATTAGGAGTGATTTCCATTAATTTAGTATCATTTTATCAATTCGGCCGCATTTTCATTAATTTGACGGCATTTTAAAAAATCGCCAAATCTGTTGGAAAGTGGGACAGTTGGACTATGAGACAAACGCTATCGAAACATCATTACAATACTATCATCTTTCACAACGCAATTACTTTCATTGATTTGGTGTCATTTTTATTAACTTGACAGCAGTTTTATCGATTTGGCGATATTTTCGATAATTTGGCGATATTTGAGCAATTTGGCAACATTTTAAAAAGCCGCCCTGTTATTTCCTCTGCAATACATCGTAATGTATAGGGAAAGTATTGGAATTCTGTCGAAAATCGTAACTTGATTTTTCGACGGATCTACACGTTTTGAGACTTTTAGAACATGAAAAAACTATTTTTAGTGTGACGTCTGTGTGTGTGTGTGCGTGCATGTCTTGTGGGTGACCCTGGTGCTGATTAGATTTTAGTACGATACGGAATAAAAGAACCTGCCTTTTTTTTTCGAAATGGCCCGCAAAAATTGCCTGTATTGACTCTAGCTGAAAAACTAATTGACCAAATTTCACAAAATTTGGTAGATAAGTCACTTGTAGCCTAACCTGGTGCTGATTAGATTTTGGTACGATTTGAAAAAAAAAAAAGAACCTGCTTTTCTTGCGAAATGGGCCTCAAAAAGCGTCAAAATCTGAGATAAAAGATTACGTATACTGAAATACATCAATTAAATTCTTGTTTTACATGTAATTTTTGACGATGAAAAGAATAAGACCAACCCCAATTAATCTAGGACTAGCAGTTCTTGAGATATTTTAGTTTTTTCACATTTTTGTAAGCCGGTTTGAAGAATAAGTCCAGTGACTAAATGAAAAAGGAAACTGAATTAAAAGTGTAAATTCTGTGTAATTGCAAATAATAATGCGTTTCATTTAGTGCAATTAAACTCAATTTAATGAATTATTAATGAAATAAAGAATAAATGGATTTAAGTCTGTAGGAGAAGTCATGTGCTGCTGCTCACATCAGATTTTTTTTTTTTTTTTTCAAATAATTTTGCGAAACAAATATCGTTTGCATAATGCCATCTCAGTGGAAGGTTTAGTGAGTTTTTTAATTAATAACCCCTGGTCTTAAAAACTCAAAACATGACTAAACTTTAAGTGGGGCTATTCCAAGTCTATCCCGAAAATTTCATACAATTCGGTGAAATCGTTCTAATCGTAATGATGAGACAAATAAACACACAAATATATCCAGACATATTTTCAATTTTATTTATATAGATTATTTTTAGGGTTAATTATTTATAAAACTGTTTCTATAATTTATTTCTTAATAATTTCAGCAAACAAACCCTGTTACTTTCCTTATATACATAATGTATAAGGAAAGTATTGTGACGGGGTCGAAAATTCGAATTCGAGTTTTCGACGGGAGAGCACGTTTCAAGCATCCCTGATCACGAATCAAACATTTTTGAGGTAATGTCTGTGTGTGTGTGTGTGTGAAAGTATGTGTGTGTGTCAGTGAGTCTGTGGAGACGATAACTGACGAACGAATGGACCGATTCGAACCAAATTTGGTACAAAAGTCACAATCCGTAAACACTGGAAGCCTATTGTTTTTATACGTAATCGAATGTTCAGAACCCCCCTAAATTTTCGAATGAAATTTTGAAAAAATCGTCAAAAAATCAAAACCGCTAATAAAGTTACGCAAATAGACATTTCTTATGTAATTTTTCATTAGAAAACGATTGGCATAAATTTTAGAACGCTAACATGAACCATTCTCGAGATATTGTGCATTTTTCAAAAAAATTATGAAAAAGTCACATAAAAAAAAAAATTCCTATTGAGAAACATGTTCACTTTTCATATGTAATACCATGCGATAAATTGAGTGACATCATTCTCGTGGATCTAGCTCGTTCCATTCATGAAAAAATATACTTTGAATAATACTCTTGCATTTGAACGCCAATAGTCATTTATCTGCTGTAAGAATAACTTTTTTCTTAGTGCATAACGCTTGGCGAGATTTTGGCGACGAATTTGGCGGAATGTCGCCAACTTGGCGACTTTTCTGAAATGTTGCCAAATTAATGAAAATCTCGCCAAATGGATAAAAATGATGCTAAATCAATGAAAATGACGACTAATTGTCGAAAATTCAATATCTTGGAAAGAATATTAGTATCTACTATAAGAAAAACCTATTTTTTTACTGTAAAAGTAGTAAATTCATTACATTATATAAGGAAAGTCAGGTGTTGCCCACATCAGATTTTTTTAATTGAAGAACAAGTTATGGATTTTTTTTTATAATTCCAATGTATTAAAAATATATAATATGCAAATCGAGCATATTGATTATACCTACTGAAACTGATTCACATTTATCGTATAATTATACCGAATAAAATGTTGAAATGAAATCTTACTGAAAGATATGTAATATTAATTTTTGTTGTGGCAAAGCGGACCTATATATCAAATAAAAAAAATTGGAATATATTAGAGAATTAATAATTATAAAATTAATTTAAATAATTTCATAGAAATTTTAATAAACTGCAAGTAAAAATTATTTTTGAGAACTGGAATTTTTGGAAAGAGTCACTTTTGAGATTTGAAAATTTGTTTAAGGGCAAGATTTGGAAATTTATGAGAAGGTCATTTTTGAGAATCTGAATTTTATAGAAAGATCATTTTTTAAAAATAAGTATTTTGTGAAAATGCCTATTTGGAGAATTAGAAATTTGTAAAGTTTTCAATTTCTAAAAAGTCAATTTTCAGACGCATTTTTTTAACACTTTCCAACATAGTTGAAAAGTGGACTTTGTTCATTCTGTCTGTCTGTTCGTACGATTGCTGCCGTGAAAATGACTTTTATCAAATGAAATTTTAGTATGTTGTTGAGAAGGTCTGTGGGATATATGGGAATGTAAATGAATAATATCACCCAATTAGTTTTGGATTGTACCCGGGTTGAAAAAGTGAAATGCATTGAACCCCGACCTAAATTTTCAAACATTTTTTAAGCGAATTTAAAATGAACAAATTGCTCCAAAAATTTTAGGAAATATTAAAATTATCCTAAAAAATTTATAAAAAAATATCTTCAAAATATGTGCGGTAGTTAATTAAAATTTAAATAGCCATTACACCCATATCTGAAGAAATCACGTGACCCACTTCAAAATAAAATATGGCATCCATCTTTTTTCCCCAGTGTAAAAATCATGATTTTTAAAGATCTGTTAAATTTATATTTAGTGTTACATCCGTCCTAAAACCGCTTTATTTTTGCGTATATTCTGTGCCAACGCAATTACAACATTTTTGAGTTTAAATGATCATCAAACTTTGATTATTTCTACAGCGAAGCTTAATTTTAATGGATGCAGAAGGTAAGCAAGTGATTGTAAGATGGGTTGTATAAGAATTGCTGAATCTTTTTCACGCAAAATCATTTAGCTCTGGAGTCTGGAATAAAAGTGATATGAATGAAACATTCATTGCATTTAAATAGAGAGCCAGACGATATATATTTCGATGACGTCATTTGAATAAAGTTCGTTTTTTTCGATGAAGTTTTAAGTTTTCATATATAATAAATTATTGTAGTACTGTGATAATTCAAAATATATCAGCGCTGAATGATCGCCTTTTAGAGATGTTTAAATAAAATTGCATTTTAGTTGGAAAGAGTTTCATAATCAGTGCTTTATGAATGATTGATCTTTCTTGTTTTTTTTTTCGTAAAGGGTCCTTTACTTTTTTTAGAAGCACAGATTTTTTAAGGGTCTTGCAAACGGACGTGAATATCTTCTGTACAAACCTCGGATACCCACCAATATTTTCTGTTTAACAAACTAAATTGAATTCTTGATTTTTGTGTATCATCTTTTTCACAAAATAGCATGAGTGCGCAAATCAAACGATTCAAATCCCAACTTAAGGAACCGAACTTGCTTGCTCACAAGCATCGAGATATAAAAGAATAACAGAGTTTCATATTCTATTTACTTTCGCTCTCAATACCCAACCGCGCCTTTTGGACCTTCCATCCCGAACATCAACAAACACAGGATGTTGCTGGCGTAAAAATAATAAAAAGTTCTCAGGAACACAATGTGATGGATCAAGGAGGAGATAGCGTATCATACACGAGGCGTCTACACAGTGACAATCCCGGTATTACAAGAGCGTCAATCGAAACTGACGCACCAAAGTAACCGCGTGACCTTTAGCAGACTCGAAACTCCTACGCACCGCCCACTTATAGGCCACGCCCCGAAACGATCTCGCCGTTCCGAAACTTTCGTTTTCTTTCGGGTAAAAAAGCTGGAGCACAGTTTAGTTTTCCTTCAATCAGGATTGAGTAGAGGGCCTTGATGCTCTCTCTCTTTCTCTCCTTCCTTATGTTTGAATAGCATAGGATAGAAGTGCGTTTATTTGGTGAGCAGAGTTATCTTTTTAATTAGGGTTCGTGCAGATATGCCTAAGGTCCACACCTCCCAATTTTAGAAGATCTCCGATTGAGGGTTTTAAATACCGATTCTGCAATGATGATGCAAAAATTTAAGGAATTATTCTTTTTAAATATTTTGTGACAAGTTCTTCACTCAGTGATGGAACTTTAAACGCTGTCCCGCGAGATTTAAACATGCCTAAGACCTCCTACTACTTATAACTTCTTAAATGTTTATTCCACAATATTCTTTTCTCCTCTATAGATCTGATCTCGCACACATTGCGGAGTTTTGTGGTATGGAAGTTCCGTCCCGATTCTAAACAATTTTTTATATTTCCTGATAATTCCATTTTTTATTGTTTCCCAAACTAGGTGCCATTCCTGTGTGCTCTACACTTTAGGATCATGATTAATTTTTTTTTAATAGGAAGAATTATACAGCACAGAAAATATGTTGATACAAATTTTGAATCTGTGATAGCCTCAATATTGCTTTGGTACATAATTTTTTTTATGACTAATCATTGCGTTTTTTTCTTCTTTATATTAGGAAAGAAAGTATAAGAATATATGTATAAGAAATGTACTAAGTATTGTAAACGAGGTCAAAACTTGAATTCGAAAAATTCGTATATTTTGGCTACAGTACAACTCACAAAACTTACTTTAGACGTCTCCGATAAATAAAACAAAATCTATTTCTCTGAATTTCAAACGATTACGAATTATACGTTACCAATTAGATTTTGGTACAAAAAGAGAGTAGAAATCGCTTCTTTTTAATGAAAAATCCGCAAAAATCGAAAAAAATATATGCTTGTGCAGTCATTTAAAAATACGCCAAACACGTCAAATAAACGGAATATGAAACTGCAAATTTGATGTAACATACAAAAATAATTTATTTAGCACATTATTTTGTTTGAATAAAACGAGCAATTTCCATTTTAATCAATATAGATAAACTAAAATAAATCTTTCACTAAAAGAACTGTACTGTCTTCTTAAACTATATTTTTAACATAAGTTTTAAATGGAACATAATAAGTTACAAATTTATGAATTTGAAAGTACAATATCAAATATGGTACAAAGCTGTATTCTACGACTTGATAATGACTAAATTCATAAATGAGTGATAGACATCAAAATTTATTATATGAAATTAAACGAAAAAACAATTTAAATAATGCATAATTTTCATATCACATCATCTGAAAAGAAAAGCTAATAATATCAGCCAGTTTTTAAATTTTGTAATTTAAATGAAAAAGAAAATACATTTATTTTATATTGAAAACTTCACAATTTAAAAAGTTTTAAGGACCAATACTAATATTTTAAATTATTGTAAATGATTCATAGAATAAATTTAGTAGTTTCATTTACCAATTTTACCAGACGAAAGAATGAATGAATACAATTCGACATTTATTACACATAAACTCCAACAGATGGCAGCACCATAATTGAAAAGGAATCACATTAACAGCAATGTTACAGTGGCAGAGTCTCTAAAGATATTACAGTATTTACCCAACAGTTTGTAAATTAAAAATAAATAAACAATTGATGTCGATGTAAGAATGTGAAATTCACCAGATCTGGATTGCTCCATAAAGCATAAAGTTTAAAACGTTCAATAAGAGTGGAAACGTGACCATAGCTCGGTAAATTTCAACCGGGATTCTGATGAACCCTTGGACTCCCAGAGCCTGTGCTCCGTGGGGATTTATAAAATCTTGCGAGAAAAGTACACCTTAACACATTTTTTTTAACTGAGCATAAAACAAAAAGAAAAAAAATATTAAGGTTTTTGTGTTATATATTAATAATTATGTTGTTATAAATATTAATAAATTATTATATATAAATTATAATATAAAATAATAAATATGTATAATTAGTAATTTTGTCTGATATATTAATAATAAAATATTTTGAAAGTTTAACTTCGTTAGATATTTGCCTGAAAAAACAATTACATTAACACAAAATCATTACGAAATATATATATACAATGATTGTTTGTAACTAGTAATCCCAAAGTAAAGCAAAAATGTTTGGCATTTATAATAAATAGTAATTAATAAATTGAAATATGCCCTATAAATACTCGCAATATTTTATTCAAAAGTATGAGTTAGTTATTATTTATGAATGTTACTCCTTTACACATCTGTTTTGCAATGTACCTCTATCGAACTTAATATATACCAATTAATTAGGGGGTCCACGAAATTTTACAAAATATTTCAAGGATTCCGACAAATAAAAAAGGTTGGGAATTACTGTCTTAGCTCATTAGGTTTAGGAACGCACCCCCCTCCCCCTAAATTAAGCGGGTTCACGCGAGCATGATGTAATTTAGTACTTACAGTCAAAGAACCCACCTGTAAGGAGCGTTCACCAAAACTTGTAGTACATTCCCATTGCAGGTAACAGCATCCATGGAACGGTTTCGCGGCTATTTTGTGCTCGTCAGCATGGAATTTCTTACGTCCACAAGAAAACTTTCAATAAATTTAGCTCTACCACGCGATAAAATTTTAGAAACGGCAGTTATTAATTGATTTTTGTAATTCAAAATTACATTCATTTAAACTGCTTAATAAAATTAACTTTATATCGAATTACATATTAATCGTATTTATAACACAAATGCACTTTTTTATAGTTAATTAAAATAGTTTGTCTCTTCTATACTGTGGCTACATCGTATTTTGTTCTCTGGTTGATTGGTTCAACCATTTTATTGACAGTTGAATATTAACATCGTCGCTTCATTGAATATGTCTGTCACTTAAATGCATCACTAAAAATCTGATGTGGGCAGCAAATGACTTTCGTTATATGATGCAATGAATTTACTACTTTTACAGTAAAAAAAATAGGTTATTTTTATAGTAGATATATTCTTTCTAAGATATTGAATTTTCACCAATTAGTCGTCATTTTCATTGATTTAGAGTAATTTTGATCCATTTGGCAAGATTTTCGCTAATTTGGCAACATTTTAAAAAGTCGCCAAGTTAGCGACATTCCGCCTTCTTCGCCAAAATCTCGCCAGGCGTTATGGACGGAGAAATAAGTTATTCTTATAGCAGATAAATGATTATTGGCGTTCAAATACAAAAGCATTACCCAAAGTATCTTTTCTCATGAATGGAACGAGCTAGATCCACGAGAATGAATTCACCCAATTTATCGCATGATATTACATATGAAAAGTGAACATGTTTTTCAACAGTTAATATTTTTTTTTATTTATGGGATTTTTTGATAAATTTATTTGAGAAATGTGCAATATCTCGAGAACGGTCCATGTTAGCGTTCTAAAGTTTATGTCAATCGTTTCCTAAGGAAAAATTACATAAGAAATGTCTATTTGCGTAACTTTATTAAAGGTTTTGATTTTTTGATGATGTTTTCAAATTTCAATCGAAAATTTAGGGGGTTCTGAACATTTGATTATGTTTAAAGACAATAGACTTCCAGTATTCATGACTTGTAATTCTTGTACCAAATTTCATTTGAATCACTCCATTCGTTCGTGAGATATCGTCACCACACACACACACCACCTCAAAAATGGCCAACACCGCGTGCTGTTGGCCATCTCGGGTGCGGTATCCCCGTGGTTTGCGCGCTAGATTTGCACGCTACCACAAATGCCGCCGTGTTCATGCGGAGTACGATCACGTTAAACATGTGGGTCCGTAAGTCCTTCCGAGAGGTTGGTGGTAGGGGAAGGAGGGTACGGTCCCTGTGGATGCCTCCTCCACTGGGTTCCGGTCTAAATTGGGTGGCACTTCCCGGCCGTCCATACAGTTACCTTACACCTTTCTGGTACACTTTTCTGGTTGTGGACACCCGGACATCGGCCGGACGCCTGCCAACTCCTCTCCCGGCCGTCCAAATAGATGCTCAAGTCCTCAGGACGAGTCGGACGGTCTGGGTCTTCAACACCTTTCTGGTAGGTCGGACGGTCTGGGTCTCAACACCTTTCTGGTAGGTCGGACGGTCTGGGTCTCAACAACAACAACAACCACCTCAAAAATGTTCCGATTCGTGATCAGGGATGCTTGAAACATGCTCTCCCGTCGAAAGCTCGAATTCAAATTTCGACCCCGTCACAATACTTTCCTTAAACATTATACTATGTATATAAGGAAAATAAAAATTCAGAATATTCATCAAATGATCTTAGTTCAATGAATCAATCAATTTATTGCGTTAAGGGTATTCCTTTGCAGCAAATATTACACAATACATGTAAACAAGATAAAAATAGATATATAATAGTGTTTGTTCACAACTCAAAACATAAAAAAGTAACTATAAAAATTACACACAGGACCACACTCGAGATTTAGAAACACCCCAAGAATATGTTCGTGAGTAAAATAATAATGGTGAGTATAATAGAATTTGAGACGAGAACAGCTCAATTATACAATTAAACTGTTACAAGCTCAATTATACAATTAAACTGTTACAAGCTCAATTATATAATTAAACTGTTACAACCTCAATTATACAATTAAACTGTTACAAGCTCAATTATACAATTAAACTGTTACAAGTTCAATTATACAATTAAACTGTTACAAGCTCAATTATATAAATCATAATACTAACTATAAATCAGATTCTGAGAGTTGTAACATGTGTTTCGAACTGTGCAACAAACAATATTGGACAAAAATTAAAATTCAGCTGACTATTTGAACAGAATTTAATAAAAGATTAACAAAATCTCCAACACTGCACATATTTGGTAGATATTTTTGACGAAAATTTCCATATTTATTAAGCAATTAACAAAATATATCTCCAACATTCGTTTTTTCAGGAGTACATAGTCGGCATAATTCGTTTAAAATGTATTTTATAATATTTTCCAGAAATAAGAGGGGATATTGATTTAAACGAACTTTCATAATAATATGTTTAACATTCAGAAAAAGGCGAGTGAACAAATAATTCTCTGAGAAAGGAAAGATTTTTAAAAATGAGTGAAAAGGTAGAAAAAATCTTTTTGGAAAATTTGATCTTTAGAATAATTAGTTAATGAGGAAAGAGTCTACAAACTAAAGATTTTTAAGTAAAAAAAATCTGATGTGGGCAACACATGACCTTCCTTATATAATGCAATGGATTTACTATTTTTACAATAAAAAATAGGTTTTTCTTATAGTAGCTATTTATATTCTTTCCAAGAAATTGAATTTTCGTCAATTAGTCGTCATTTTCACTGATTTAGTGTCATTTTTATCCATTTGGCGAGATTTTCGTTAATTTGGCAACATTTAAAAAGTCGCTAAGTTGGCGATATTTCGCCAAATTCGGCGTTAAAATCTCGTCAAGCGTTATGGACGGAGAAACAAGTTATTCTTATAGCAGATAAATAACTATTGGCGTTAAAATACAAAAGTATTACTCAAAGTATCTTTTCTCATGACTGGAACGAGCTAGATCCACGAGAATGATGTCACCCAATTTATCGCATGATATTACATATGAAAAGTTAACATGCTTCTAAACAGTTAATATATTTTTTTTAATTTATGGGATTTTTTGATAAATTTATTTTAAAAATGTGCAATATCTCGAGAATGGTTCATGCTAGCGTTCTAAAGTTTATGTCAATCGTTTTCTAAGGAACATTTACATTAGAAATGTCTATTTGCGTAACTTTATTAAAGGTTTTGATTTTTTGATGATTTTTTCAAAATTTCACTCGACAATTTAGAGAGGTTCTGAACATTCGATTACGTTTAAAAACAACAGGCTTCCAGTATTCACGGATTGTGATTTTTGTACCAAATTTCATTCGAATCGCTCTATTCGTTACACACACACACACACACACACACACACACACACACACACACACACACACAGGGCCGGCCGGCCAAATGGCTACTCATGTCCTTGCTGACGAGTCGGTCGGTCTGGGTCTTCAACACACACACACACAGACATCACCTCAAAAATGTTTGATTCGTGATCAGAGATGCTTGAAACGTACTCTCCCGCCGAAAACTCTAATTCGAATTTTCGACCCCCTCACAGTACTTTCCTTATACATTATGTATATAAGGAAAGTAATATATCATTTACTTAATCAGATCATGATACTTAATGACAAGAGATCATTAAGTAAAATGATATAAGCTTGATTTAAAGGAAAAAAGGGTTATATTGTACACACATTGTAAAGATCAATTCTACCAAATATAAGTTTTTATTTATTTTTTATTATCTCTTGAAATTTCAGGGCGTTGCACTGGTTTCAACGCTGGTTATGGTAGGAATGTGGTGAAGACTATTAAAATGTTTAATAGTCTAATTTTTTAGAAAGTTTAATTTATTATACAGTTAATTAGTTAATTTATTAGACATTAATAAACCGATGTCTAAATTATTAGTAATTATTAATTACTAATAATTGATTATTTAAATTAAATAATATTATTATTTATTACATTAATTATTGATTATTTTTAGTTCTATTATATTAATATTATTAGTTACTGAATTAACTAATTAATAATTAGTAGTAAGTAATAATTAGTTAATTTAGTAACTAATAGCAAGTTAATTTATAAGACATTAATAAATTAATGCCTAAATTATTAGTAATAATTATTATAAATTAATTATTTTACTTTCCTGTTTTCTCTTATATTTGATTTTGTTTAATATGATCATTGTAATTGGTCTTGTTTCGTATTATTGAGAAATAAATAATAAAATTAATTAATTAGTCATACGAAGCCGAACCTCTCAATGGGGGGTTATGATTTATTTTCACTACATACATAGCATTATAATGTATTGGGAAAGTATTGTGACAGGATCGAAAATTCGAATTCGAGTTTTCGACGAAAGAGTATGTTTTAAAGCATTCTTAACACGAATTGAACGTTTTGAGGTGATGTGTGTGTGTGTGTGTGTATATGTTACTGTGTATGTTAGTATGTATGTGTGTATGTTACTGTGTATGTTAGTGTGTGTGTATGTTATTGTGTATGTTAGTTGTATATGTGTATATTAGTGTGTGTGTGTGTTTGTGTGTGTTAGTGCGTGTGTGTGTGTGTTTGGACACGATATTGCATAAACGAATCGTTTCGAAAATAATTTGGCACGACTATTAACGTATTCGATATTCAAAATACTCCTCCCTAATTTTCGAATGAAGTTTTGGAAAAAAAAAAATCAGTGAAAAATCGAGACTTTCAATGATAAATAAATGCATTTAATACATAATTTTTTTATTAGAAAATAAATGATGCAAACTTTAGAAAGCTTGTATGAACCATTCTCGAGATATTGCGAGATTAGATTTTCGAATGAATTTTTGACACACACACACACACACACACAAAGCAATCATTGAAAAATCAGAACCTTTAATATTGTTAAATAAATAATCATTAAATATTTAATTTTTTTTTTTAGAAAACGAATTGACAAACTTTAGAACGTTATCATTAACCGTTCTCGATTATTGTCCGCTTTTCAAAAGAAAAGAAAAAAAAAAAGACATAAAACTAAAGTAGTATCATCTAATAGGTTCACTTTTCATATGCAATATCCTTAATAGCATGCAATATTGGCAGCCAACATAGACCCAATATGAAAATGTGAACAATTTGACAATATTGGGCCAATATTAAGATGCCAATATATACCCGATATTTAATGCCAATATCGGCGCAATGTTATATGCCAATATCTAGCCAATGTAGGCGGTTAATGAATCCTCAGTATTGGCGTTACATTGGAAATAACGAAACGCCAAAATATGCAATATTGACCCAGTATCGGCCGGCATGCTAGTAGAGATCATGAATTAAGTTTGTTAACACCATCCTCGTGGATCTAAGTTCGTACTCTTTTTTTTTATATATCACAGATAATATATATATTATGTGCAATAGTTTAATTAATTAGAGCTTAATGTTTGTAATAGTTTTGTATTTTTTGAAGCCCAAAAATTCTTCCAGTTATTCATTTCACGGAACATTAATTAAATTTTCATTGTATAAATCATTTTGAATATGAGTAAGTGATTCTGTGTCAAAAGTGCTCAATTTCTATTTGCGCGATGTTCATTTAATAATTTAATGTCAAAATCATCGTGCTACATCGTGCTGTGTGTGGATCTCGTACAACATTACTTCGCTGTGGTGAACGAAATAAAATCATTGCATTATGTAAGGAACGTTACGTGCTTCACACATAAGATTCTTTTAAGTTAACAATTTTTAAACTTGCTATAAATTAGCATTTAACATGCTAATTTATATTGCTATAAATCAGCATTTAACATGCTAATTTATAATGCTATAAATTAGCATATGAATTTTTAACTTTGCTATAAATTAGCATTTAACACGCTAATGTGTAATGCTGTAAATTAGCATTTAACATGCTAATTTATAATGCTATAAATTAGCATTTAACATGCTAATTTATAACGCTATAAATTAGCATTTATCAGAGAAACTGAACTTTTTATCCAAATGTGATCAATGGAATTAAAACTGAAAATGTCAACATTATATGGAAAAACATATTGTGTATCAGTGTATGGAGGTGAGAAAGAAATAAGTTTCCTTCATTATAATTATTGCCCATTAAAAATTGGGATATGAGTATAGTTGAAAGAAATGAAAATCCAGGACATACTGAGGAAGATCAAAGGCGTAGATAAGATGAGGGATTCTGATGGGGGGGGGGGGGGGGGTGATCTCTACCATCTAATTACCGGTATTTTTCATATCTACCCTAGTAACATTTAATATTGGTCCGATATTGTATATCTTGGCATTACACTGGAAATATTTCCGATTTAATCCCAATATTGGGCAAACATTGGCCTCCAATATAGGCTAAAATTAGTGTCACATTGGAAATATTGGCGTTATATTGTCCCAATATTTTAAGCCAATATTGAGCCAATTCCGTCAAAATGTCCACTTTTTCATATGGGTCCAATATTGGACCACTAATAGGGTATAGATCTCAAAATGAATTATATCTAAGATCATATCAAAATTCTTTCTCCCACTTACTGCATTTCCACATTAAGGTATGAATTCCATCCGCACTTTCTCCGGAGGTATTTTCCTCCAAACAATCATGCATCAGATAGAAACCCTCCCAAGGAGAGAATTTCAATATTTATGAACATTCCGAGAAAAGGATACGAGGAAACAACCTTCAATGTCGGTCACCGCCCCTCGGAAAATAAATGAATGAATAAATGAGCGTATGAAAGCATCCTTCTCGGCACTCGCAGAACAATGAATGAGAAAGCGACACGATAAAACTGCTCATAGCAACAAGGCCTATCATCAGGCAAAGTTAAGTCTTGGGCTGCTTACCCGATAAGATAACGACAAAAATGGGGGCCGAAAAAGAAAGAGGCAAGAAATCCAATGCGTACGTTGCTAACGCCGAGTGCAAAAAACACAGGAAACCGCGGATGGAGAAGGATTTCATTCACAAAGTTGGAGAGAGGCCACGGCCTTAATGATACTGACGGCTCCTTCACTGCGACCGTTGGGGGTTTCGCGAAAGCTATCTGAGGTATGTGGGAAAACATAAAAGGGGTACGGCATTGAACCGGATGCAAGGGTATAAAAATGCGAGGTGTGGGATGGATCATCCTAATTCGAATGCAGAGAAACTATAATTCACGGAAATATTCCACTGTGTAGTAGCTAATACCAAAGGTGAATCGCAGAGATGAGATTAGGACCGGGTTAATTCCAAGATCGTTCGGTTTCGGGTCAGTTTTAGATCAGGAGTGAGCACACAGATGGATTTAAGGAACACGATTTCTGTAATAATCTAGGTCATACAGCTGAGTGAGACGGACTGTCTAAGAGATGAATGGCCCAAACTGCGGAAGGTAGAAACTTGAAACTTTGCTTACACATGGAACTTGACTTATGAGTATTGAGAAAAATCTAAATCTTGGAATTTTGATTGAAAAATTTATAAATAGAGGAATTGAGAGACTAGAATGACTAGACACATGAAATCCATTTATATACCCTCTTACTCAGAAAAAAAAAAAAAAAGAAAATCTTAAATTTTCTTAATGAACTATTTTGGTATACAATCAACGGTTCTTGAGATATTTTAATTTATAGTTACAGAATGCTATTTTTTTATATTATATCTTAACAATGAATTTATTTGTAGTTTTTGATTTCATTGTGATCACTGTGAAAACAGAGTTACGTTTTAAATCCCGAAATTGTTTGCTGGCTATTCTTCAAATTATCTATTGCAAAATAAAGTTATAATTAATAATAATTGATTTTCAGCTTTAAATATCTGAAAGCGTTGAAAATATGACAATCGGCAATGATTGGACATGAAATATTGTTTTACTACAGCGATTTCCATGTTAACAGAACTGTAAAAGTTGCGCAAAATTTTATGCAGAAGTATTGTATTGAAGTACATACATTTTCAAAAGAAGTATTGTATAAGTATATATATTTTCAAAAAGAAGTATTGTATTGAAATATATATATTTTCAAAAAGAAGTATTGTATTGAAATATATATTTTTTCAAAAAGAAGTATTGTATTGAAATATATATTTTTTCAAAAAGAAGTACTGTATTGAAGTACATACATTTTCAAAAGAAGTATTGTATAAGTATATAAATTTTCAAAAAGAAGTATTGTATTGAAATACATATTTTTTCAAAAAGAAGTATTGTATTGAAGTATATACATTTTCAAAAGAAGTATAGTATAAGTATATATATTTTCAAAAAGAAGTATTGTATTGAAATATATATATTTTCAAAAAGAAGTATTGTATTGAAGTACATACATTTTCAAAAAGAAGTATTGTATAAGTATATATTTTTTCAAAAAGAAGTATTGTATTGAAGTATATATATATTTTCAAAAAGAAGTATTGTATTGAAGTATATATATTTTCAAAAAGAAGTATTGTATTGAAGTACATACATTTTCAAAAAGAAGTATTGTATAAGTATATATTTTTTCAAAAAGAAGTATTGTATTGAAGTATATATATATTTTCAAAAAGAAGTATTGTATTGAAGTATATATATTTTCAAAAAGAAGTATTGTATTGAAGTATATATATTTTCAAAAAGAAGTATTGTATTGAAGTATATATATTTTCAAAAAGAAGTATTGTATTGAAGTATATATATATATATTTTCAGAAAGAAATATTGTATTGAAGTATATATATATATATTTTCAAAAAGAAGTATTGTATTGAAGTATATATATATTTTCAAAAAGAAGTATTGTATTGGAGTATATATATTTTCAAGAAGAAGTATTGTATTGAAGTATATACATTTTCAAAAAGAAGTATTGTATTGAAGTATATATATTTTCAAACAGAAGTATTGTATTGAAGTACATATATATTTTCAAACAGAAGTATTGTGTTGAAGTATATATATTTTCAAAAAGAAGTATTGTATTGAAGTATATGTATTTTAAAAAAGAAGTATTGAAGTATTTTTAAAAAGGAGTATTGTACTGAAGTATATTCTCAAAAAGGAGTATTGTAACATTTTCGTACCAAGTAAAAAACCGCAGACATTTGATTTTGAACTCGCCTATAGGGGGCGTTCCCAAAGTTAAGACTGAGCTGTCATTGTGGATAACAGTATCCATGGGACAATTTCGAGTTCATTATGCATTCGTCATAATGAAATAGCCTTTTTATTCTTTTTGTTTTTCGATTTAGACTGTCTTCCGACTTCGTAGGTCGGACGGTCTGGATTGAAAAAATTCCCTATCCTTAGGGATTTGAGCCTTCTTCTTCGACCCAGAACGTCCGACCTACCCGAAGGTGTAAGGTATCCATTCGGATGGCCACGAAATGCCACCCAATTTAGATCGTAACTCAGTGGGGGCGACATCCACAGGGGTGACCGTACCCTCCTTTCCCTATCACCAACTTCTTGGAAAGGTTTACGGATCCACATATTTAACATGCCCGTACTTCGTGTGAACACGGGGACAGTTTGGGCAGCGCCGAGATCATGAGGTAGCTGATACATGTAATTCCAACAAGGAAACTTGCCATGTGCCACAATTTTGTGGACCTCCTGCGAAAACCTAATCAGTCCTACCCAGTGGCCGGCCACACATCTCCTTAAATAAATTAATAATAACAAAAAACGGAATTTAAAGCAGGCAGTATTAAGTTTGAATAGAAATATTTATTTCTGAAATATTGTATACAATGCAACAATCTCTAAGATCTCTATAAGTTTCTTTTAATTCGGTTAACAGTCCAAGATCGAAGAAAAATATTAGTAACGCTGTTACTTGTTATAGATTGATGTGAAACATCACATTTTAGCATATTTCCAATAAGAAGAGGTTGGTATGTTGTGTGTTATGATGGTATAAGCTACCTATGGAAATTTTTCGATATTTTTATTCTAAAATGTATTTTTTTTTACACTTTCTACCAGAATTGTTTTATAACACAGCTTAAAGGGAAAATGAAATCAGAAGATACAATATATATGGGAGTTCTGTATTGAGATCGGCAGATACTTTAGTCATATCACGTCAACAACCCAATTCAACAACGACGGGCCTTCTGTAAAATTACGCAATTCGTGAGATTATTATCCAATCAATTAAATTCGAGAAGTTTCCAAAACTCCTTATATGCCTTCTGTAAAATTACGCAATTCGTGAGATTATTATCCAATCAATTAAATTCGAGAAGTTTCCAAAACTCCTTATATGCCTTCTGTAAAATTACGCAATTCGTGAGATTATTATCCAATCAATTAAATTCGAGAAGTTTCCAAAACTCACCAAAAGTCTCCAAGCTGCCTATATTTCAACCAATTCGTCGCCAAGGTCACCGATTTTGCCCCTACGGTCAAATGAACCAGATCTTCAAACTACAAAGGTTTTCAGTTTCGTATTCGTAATAATATGGCATCACTTCCGTTACATATTTCCGCTTCATCTAAGAATCCTATCATTCATTCTATCAAGATTGACTTTATCCCGTACCTTAAGATGTTTCACATCAAAAACTGAATCCACAAGTGTGCAATTGTTTTGGCTACATTGACATTAAAAATAAATACGCTGTAACAAAAATTTTTAAAGGACCATCTTTAACACAAAATATCTGAATTTTCGAATTTTATCAACTTACCAAATACTTTAATTATGTGAATAAACAGCACAGCATAAACAATGTCTTACCTGAAAATAAAAAGAAACCTTTAGTTTGATAAGTATTAAGTATAATACACAGAATGATTATAAATATAATCCGACCTGTTTTGTCTTTCCATACATTCTAGCTCCCCCCCCCCCCCCCCTCGTTGGCCTAGAACAGCGGTGCGAAAATCTTGTGTCATGACCCCATTTAGGGTCGCAAGGGTTTATTAAGGGGTGGGGGGGAGGTCACCGAATTTTTTTTATGGAATACAAGGGATGAGAAAAAAATAAGTGTATATTTTTTAGTTTCAATATATAGAATTTAGCTCAAAATTTCACATTAGGACTTTGTCAAGTATTTTGTGTAATCATTTTTATTTTTCAATAGTGTTTTCATATTTCAAAAGTATCCTACAAACTATTTCTAGCTAGATAAAACGTTTTTAAAATTTTAAATGCTAAATGTAAAAATAAATGCCTTTTAAAAATTGAATATTTAATTATAATTTTTTTTGTCCCTTATTACTTTCCTTATATACATAATGTATAAGGAAAGTATTGTGACGGGGTCGAAAATTCGAATTCGAGTTTTCGACGGGAGAGCACGTTTCAAGCATCCCTGATCACGAATAAAACATTTTTGAAGTGATGTCTGTGTGTGTGTGTGTCAGTGAGTCTGTGGAGACGATTCGTCGGTTGTTCGTCAGTTGACGAACGAATGGACCGATTCGAACGAAATTTGGTACAAAAATCACAATTCGTAAACACTGGAAGCCTATTATTTTTATACGCAATCGAATGTTCAGAACCCCCCTAAATTTTCGAGTAAAATTTTGAAAAAAACGTCAAAAAATCAAAACCGCTAATAAAGTTACGCAAATAGACATTTCTTATGTAATTTTTCATTAGAAAACGATTGGCATAAATTTTAGAACGCTAGCATGAACCGTTCTCGAGATATTGCACATTTTTCAAAAAAATTATCAAAAAGTCATATAAAATAAAAAAAAATATTTCCTACTGAGAAACATGTTCACTTTTCATATGTAATACCATGCGATAAATTGGGTGACATCATTGTCATGGATCTAGCTCGTTCCATTCATGAAAAGAGATATTTTGAGTAATACTTTTGTATTTGAACGCCAATAGTCATTTATCTGCTGTAAGAAAAACTTATTTCTCCTTTCATAACGCTTGGCGAGATTTTGGTGACGAATTTGGCGGAATATCGCCAACTTGGCGACATTTTTAATTGCTGCCAAATTGACAAAAATCTCGCCAAATGGATAAAAATGACCACTAATTGAAGAAAATTCAATATGTTAGAAAGAATATAAGTATCTACTATAAGAATAACATTTTTTTTAACTGTAAAAGTAGTAAATTCATTGCATTATATAAGGAAAGTCATGTGTTGCCCACATCAGACTTTTTTATTTACATGTTGGCATGGGGTCTCCTAAGCAAAATAATACTTAAGTGGGGTCGTACTAATGAAAAGGTTGAGCACCACTTGTTCAGATGACAATCTTCGCAAACTTATACTATTGACCATGGAATAAAACGCCTGCGCACCACTTGCTTAGACGACAATCTTTGCACACTTATAGTATTAGCCACGGAATAAAACGGCTACGCACCACTTGTTCAGATGACAATCTTCGTACACTGATAGTATTGACCACGGGATAGAACTTCGCATTATGCTGACGTTTATTTTCGGAAACCCTATTTGAAGTAAATAATATCATGGTGCTTAGCGACGGAATTTAATTAAATATGTTTTAAGGCAGACAATTTTTATTTATTTTATGCGATTTAAATAATAAAGAAATAGAAAGAAAAATAAATGTTACAAATGAATGGCATATTTTTGTACAACTAAAATAACTTCGTTAAAAGCAGCATCCAACACAAAATTAATAGTATCGACCGGTTTCGAAGTTAAAAATACAGCCTTATTCTTTAGGATATATAAGAAGAGTATCCTTAACACGTTAGAGAAAGATCGGCGACTGATGCAAGATCAGTAAACAAAGCTGAAGCAGGGAAAGGATTTTTCCAACGGCAAGAGAAGAAAAAGGGGGTAAAAAACCTAGAAAGAAGTCAAAAGAGGTGAGGCATAATGAATAAACTGTAAAATAAGAAAATACGAAAGAGGAAAATCAACATCCCACAAAGGATTCAAATAATTTGTTTACTCGTTCATAAAAGCCCAATAAAATTAAGAAAAAGACAGAAAGAAAAAAAAGATGAAGGAGTTGAATTTACAATGTCGTTTGGGAGGGGTAGGGTCGAGGTCGTAGAATTTTTTTTTAAGAAGTCTTTTCAAACCCTCCAGAACACCCTTTATGATTTAAAAAGTCGAATCATTACATACTTATAGTATCAATCACGGGAAATATTTTTACAGTAATAAATAATGAAAATATAAGAATCAGGATACAAGGCAAGGCAGTTAACGAATCAGCAGAAGCTACGGCCTTCTCTGCAGCAAATAATATTAATATACTAGAGAATGAAATTTAACATTACTCTAGATCCCACTTAAAAAATCTGATGTGGGCAGCACATGACTTTCCCTACTGACTCATATATTTGCATCCTCTTTATTTCTTCAATAATTCATTAAACTGAGTTTAATTGCACAAAATAACACTCATAATTATTTTAAATGACGCTAAATTTGCACTTTTAATTCTGTTTTCGTTCCAATTTGGTAACTGGACTTATTTTCAAAGGTGACGTAGCGAAAATGTGAAAAAACTAAGATGTGTCTCGAAAACGGCTAGAACTGGAGTAATGGGGTTGGTCTTATTACTTTCATCGTCAAATATTACGTATAAAACAAGCATTTAATGCATATATTTGAGCATACATAGTCTTTTATTTTAGATTTTGACGATCTTTGCGGGCCTTTTCGCAAAAAAGAAAGGCAGGTTATTTTTTTCTGAATCATACCAAAATTTAATCAGTACCAGGATCACTCACAAGGGACTTACTACAAGGGACGGCAGAAAGGAAAAGGGAGAGGAGTGAAAAATCTTCTCACACTCTATAGAAGCCATCCGGTGATCTAGCAGACTGAAATTTTGCGCACTTATAGTATCGGCTACGTGGAAGAGTTGCAGATTAACACCCCCAAGCGCCAACTGGCAAGTAACTTTTAAAAAGTAGGTAGCAAAAGAATGCGCAATGCTCGACAAAATTGGAGAAAATTAGAGAATTTTATCTTATAGTGGAAAAGAATACCCTACAATATTTATTTAAAAATTTTCATTCATACATATATATATACATATTGCAAGAAATTTAATTAGTTGTGTATTTTAATTACCTGAGACTTATCCCTTTTCGAAAATTTTATGAAGAGCAAAATAAAAATAAAAATCTGATGTGGGCAGCACATGACTTTCCTTATATAATGCAATGAATTTACTACTTTTACAGTAAAAAAAAAATAGATTATTTTTATAGTAGGTATTTATATTCTTTCCAAGACATTGAATTTTCGTCAATGAATCGTCATTTTCCATGTAGTCATCATCAATGAGTTGTCATTGATTTAGCGTCATTTTTATCCACTTGGCGAGTTTTCGCCAATTTAGCAACATTTAAAAAAGTCGCCAAGTTGGCAGCATTCCACCAAATTCGTTGCCAAAATCTCGCCAAGCGTTATGGACGAAGAAATAAGTTATTCTTACAGCAGATAAATAACTATTGGCGTTCAAATATAAAAGTATTACTCAAACTATCTTTTTTCATGAATGGAACGAGCTAGATCCACGAGAATGATGTCACCCAATTTATTGCATGGTATTACATATGAAAAGTGAACAGGTTTCTCAATAGGAAATATTTTTTTTTATTTTATACGACTTTTTGATAATTTTTTTGAAAAATGTGCAATATCTCGAGAACGGTTCATGTTAGCGTTCTAAAATTTATGTCAATCGTTTTCTAATGAAAAATTACATAAGAAATATCTATTTGCGTAACTTTATTAGCTGTTTTGATTTTTTGACGATTTTTTCAAAATTTCACTCGAAAATTTAGGTAGGTTCTGAACATTCGATTGCGTATAAAAACAATAGTCTTCCAGTGCTTACGGATTGTGATTTTTGTACCAAATTTCGTTCGAATCGGTGCATTTGTTCGTTCGTCTCCACAGACTCACTGACACACACACACACAGAGAGACATCACTACAAATATGTTTGTTTCGTGATCAGAGATGCTTGAAATTTGCTCTCCCGTCGAAAACTCGAATATAAGGAAAGTAAAAATAGAATAGTGCCAATGCTTGGCTTGAGAATAATTCCTTTATAAATAAAACGGGTACTAAACAGGTACTAAATATTCTGCGTTCCCTGTTCCATATATAAGGTAAGTATTTGAAATATATATATATATATATATATAGTGCAGAAATTTTAAGCTACCCCAATTCACGTACCCTTTCCTTTTATAAATCTTATTCCAAATTCCTATCTCATGTTACTCGGTTTTTGTGACTATTATAAATTGAAGGTCTGCGATTTGGCGACACACTTGGTGACATCGGTGACAGTTTGACAATATGTCGCCAAATTGACGTGTTCTAAATATGTCTCGAATTTTGTAGACTTCTGTAGAAAAAAAAAGAGTTACTAACTACCTTTGCCCCGAAATTTGTAAACAGGTTTTATAAGTTCGTTATCGCTCAGTTGGCTTGCTGACGCGTTACGAGTAAAAGTGTCTGCCAAACTCAATACAGCACAAAATATGAAATTTTCTTACGATTATATATACCCTTTAATTAAAATACAATTCTCGTAGAAAAGTGCAAAATAAATAAATAAATAAATGTTAAATCTGTGACGTCTGCGCTATACACCTGTATGCACGTCTCGCTGTCGCCAACTTTGAGATTTGCCTCAGCTTCCAGATCAATAAAAAAATATAATATTTTGAAAATTCAAATTAGGGGGGGCGGACGGAGCAATGAGATATCAAAAAACGACTAAAATTATTTAGAACTTCTATACTAGGCATAATCTTGGTTTATGCTTAGTATATCGCTTTCGATACGTCTCAGCTTTCAGATTAACGGAAAAATCAAAACTTTTGAAAATTAGAATTAGAGGTGATGGTACAAAAGGGCTATCGAAATACTTAACCACTTTGCCTCTCAGGAATATTAAAGCAAAATTTGACATCCTTTCGCTGCCAATAAATCATTTTGTCGCGCGCGGAAATAAGATTGAATATATTTTCCCATTTAACATGTTAACATAATTCTAAAATGTGTGCGATATTTTTTGTTTAAATCTAAAAAGGTTTTTGATATTCAGAAAAAGTATCAACGACTTTTACTAAGTGTGTAGGTTTAACATTTAATGAGCACTAACTATTTTCAATGCACGTGGAGCCATGGATAATAAATATATAGTTTTAATGCAGAGAGGATTTAGTGAGTATCTTCAGTTTCGAGAGTTGAATGCTGTAAACGGATCTTACTGTAGATACAATAACACCCTGCATTTTCACCAACGCATACCTGTTCCATTCTTCGATCTTGCTTGAGAAATAGACTAGTAAATCTACGCAAAAATGGGATGTCAACCTTAAACTAATTCTCTAGAACTAATTGCAACTTTTTACCCTTTTACCCTTACAAACAACATATTAAATTAACTCGACTTTCTCATACGAAAATTCATCTGTTTTATTATCACTTTCCAACATAGTTGAAAAGTGTTTATGACTTTGTCCATAACTCTACGATAACTGCCGTAAAAATGACTTTATCAAGATGAAATGTTAGTATGTTGTTGGGACGTTCTGTCGGACATGAGGGAAGGTAAATGAATAATATCACCCAATTAGCTTTGGATTGAACTCGGGTTGAAAAAGTGAAATACATTGAACCCCACGGAACCTAATTTTTAAAAACATTTTTTAAGAAGTTAGAAATCATAAAATTGCTTTGAAAATTTTAGGAAATATTCAAATTATCCCATAAAATATACATAAAAAATTTCAGTAAAATATGTTCTGCAGTTTTTTTTTTAAATAATAATTACACACATAGTATATGCCGGCCGTCCAAACAGTTACCTTACACCTTTCTGGTAGGTCGGACGGTCTGGGTTTCAACACATAGTATATGGCATAAACCCCTGGGTTGGTCGTGTGGTCTGGGCCTTCAACACATAGTATATGGGGCCAACGGCCGTACTGTGCTGAAAACACCGGTTCTCGTTAGATCACCAAGTCAAGCAGCATCGGGCGCGGTTAGTACTTGGTGGGTGACCACCTCGGAACGCCGCGTGCTGTTGGCCATCTCGGGTGCGGTATCCCCGTGGTTTGCGCGCTAGATTTGCACGCTGCCACAAAAAATGCCGCCGTGTTCATGCGGAGTACGATCACGTTAAACATGTGGGTCCGTAAGTCCTTCCGAGAGGTTGGTGGTAGGGGAAGGAGGGTACGGTCCCTGTGGATGCCTCCCCCACTGGGTTCCGGTCTAAATTGGGTGGCACTTCCCGGCCGTCCATACAGTTACCTTACACCTTTCTGGTAGGTCGGACGGTCTGGGTCTCAACAACAACAACACATAGTATATGAATGCTCTAAGTCCTCGGACGAGTCGGACGGTCTGGGTCTTCAACACATAGTATATGACACCGGCCGTCCAAATGGTTGCTCGTGTCCTTTGGATGAGTCGGACGGTCTGGGTCTTCTACACATAGTATATGACCTGCCGTCCAATTGGTTGCTCGTGTCCTCTGGATGAGTCGGACGGTCTGGGTCTTCTACACATAGTATATGAGGGCGCGGTAGCCCATTGGTTAGCGCGCTGGAGTTGCACTCGGTAGGCCCGTGATCTCCACGCCACATATGCCTTGTACTACCACGCATGCAATGAAAATTTTAACAATCCGTGATCTCCACGCCACATATGCCTTGTACTACCACGCATGCAATGAAAATTTTAACAATCCGTGATCTCCACGCCACATATGCCTTGCACTACCACGCATGCAATGAAAATTTTAACAATCCGTGATCTCCACGCCACATATGCCTTGCACTACCACGCATGCAATGAAAATTTTAACAATCCGTGATCTCCACGCCACATATGCCTTGTACTACCACGCATGCAATGAAAATTTTAACAATCCGTGATCTCCACGCCACATATGCCTTGTACTACCACGCATGCAATGAAAATTTTAACAATCCGTGATCTCCACGCCACATATGCCTTGTACTACCACGCATGCAATGAAAATTTTAACAATCCGTGATCTCCACGCCACATATGCCTTGCACTACCACGCATGCAATGAAAATTTTAACAATCCGTGATCTCCACGCCACATATGCCTTGCACTACCACGCATGCAATGAAAATTTTAACAATCCGTGATCTCCACGCCACATATGCCTTGTACTACCACGCATGCAATGAAAATTTTAACAATCCGTGATCTCCACGCCACATATGCCTTGTACTACCACGCATGCAATGAAAATTTTAACAATCCGTGATCTCCACGCCACATATGCCTTGTACTACCACGCATGCAATGAAAATTTTAACAATCCGTGATCTCCACGCCACATATGCCTTGTACTACCACGCATGCAATGAAAATTTTAACAATCCGTGATCTCCACGCCACATATGCCTTGCACTACCACGCATGCAATGAAAATTTTAACAATCCGTGATCTCCACGCCACATATGCCTTGCACTACCACGCATGCAATGAAAATTTTAACAATCCGTGATCTCCACGCCACATATGCCTTGTACTACCACGCATGCAATGAAAATTTTAACAATCCGTGATCTCCACGCCACATATGCCTTGTACTACCACGCATGCAATGAAAATTTTAACAATCCGTGATCTCCACGCCACATATGCCTTGTACTACCACGCATGCAATGAAAATTTTCACAATCCGTGATCTCCACGCCACATATGCCTTGTACTACCACGCATGCAATGAAAATTTTAACAATCCGTGATCTCCACGCCACATATGCCTTGTACTACCACGCATGCAATGAAAATTTTAACAATCCGTGATCTCCACGCCACATATGCCTTGTACTACCACGCATGCAATGAAAATTTTCACAATCCGTGATCTCCACGCCACATATGCCTTGTACTACCACGCATGCAATGAAAATTTTAACAATCCGTGATCTCCACGCCACATATGCCTTGTACTACCACGCATGCAATGAAAATTTTCACAATCCGTGATCTCCACGCCACATATGCCTTGTACTACCACGCATGCAATGAAAATTTTCACAATCCGTGATCTCCACGCCACATATGCCTTGTACTACCACGCATGCAATGAAAATTTTCACAATCCGTGATCTCCACGCCACATATGCCTTGTACTACCACGCATGCAATGAAAATTTTCACAATCCGTGATCTCCACGCCACATATGCCTTGTACTACCACGCATGCAATGAAAATTTTCACAATCCGTGATCTCCACGCCACATATGCCTTGTACTACCACGCATGCAATGAAAATTTTCACAATCCGTGATCTCCACGCCACATATGCCTTGTACTACCACGCATGCAATGAAAATTTTCACAATCCGTGATCTCCACGCCACATATGCCTTGTACTACCACGCATGCAATGAAAATTTTAACAATCCGTGATCTCCACGCCACATATGCCTTGTACTACCACGCATGCAATGAAAATTTTAACAATCCGTGATCTCCACGCCACATATGCCTTGTACTACCACGCATGCAATGAAAATTTTAACAATCCGTGATCTCCACGCCACATATGCCTTGTACTACCACGCATGCAATGAAAATTTTAACAATCCGTGATCTCCACGCCACATATGCCTTGTACTACCACGCATGCAATGAAAATTTTAACAATCCGTGATCTCCACGCCACATATGCCTTGTACTACCACGCATGCAATGAAAATTTTAACAATCCGTGATCTCCACGCCACATATGCCTTGTACTACCACGCATGCAATGAAAATTTTAACAATCCGTGATCTCCACGCCACATATGCCTTGTACTACCACGCATGCAATGAAAATTTTAACAATCCGTGATCTCCACGCCACATATGCCTTGTACTACCACGCATGCAATGAAAATTTTAACAATCCGTGATCTCCACGCCACATATGCCTTGTACTACCACGCATGCAATGAAAATTTTAACAATCCGTGATCTCCACGCCACATATGCCTTGTACTACCACGCATGCAATGAAAATTTTAACAATCCGTGATCTCCACGCCACATATGCCTTGTACTACCACGCATGCAATGAAAATTTTAACAATCCGTGATCTCCACGCCACATATGCCTTGTACTACCACGCATGCAATGAAAATTTTAACAATCCGTGATCTCCACGCCACATATGCCTTGTACTACCACGCATGCAATGAAAATTTTAACAATCCGTGATCTCCACGCCACATATGCCTTGTACTACCACGCATGCAATGAAAATTTTAGGGACAATAAAATTCATTCTACTTTATGGTGGCAGTATTAAAAGTCCAGCGGGGAGACCCCAGAATAATTTTATGAATGAATTATTTTTCGATGTACTCATAAGAAGATAATAACAATGAGCAGATAACAATTAACAAACTAGTTAACAAAATGAAAGAAGAACGTGTAGAAAATGAAGTCGGTGCAAAACACAAGCAGAAAAGAATACTTAATCATGATAATAGGAATATAATTAATTCAGAAATAAACACAAATCCAAATGGTGTCACTTCTAAGAAGACTGCAGAAGCAATATTCAGTGAATACAATAATTTCCTCATAGCCATAATAGCTGAACGAACTGGCTAGTGGCAACTTTTTAAGGTATGCTTCCATTTTTGACTGCTTTTGGCCATAATAATTATGCAAAATCCATGTACACACACCTCCAGCGAATGCTGAACTTCGTAAAAAGCACATCAAAGCACACCAACTGTACAGGCTATTTGTTGCGGAACAGAACGTTTTGGGGGTGGGAGAGAGATCCGGACATTGAGAAAATTCTTATGAGAAGTGGGAAATTTGCTGGAGGTCTGACTTATTGGAGAGGATTTGAAGATTAGCAACGCCAGGTTTGCCTATATATTCAAGCTGAGAATTCAACAATGCCATGCAGGAATTGGTACATTTTTAATGACAGTGAAGATGAAATTTTGAGAAACATTGCAAATGAGACAGTTTCAGAAAAACTTATTGACGTTGAAAGACTGAAACAATGTGGAGAAGATATCATAAGAATTACATTTGGCAAGAATGTTTTCGAATCTCTTTTTAAGAAATCAAGGCAAGATGTCACGCTTAAAACTTGAAAGTGTTTGTGATTAGATGTTGGAAGGATACACTAATCCTAAATCAAGCTTCCAACGTATTGTTCTGGCAACCAAGATTAAAGAGAAAGATGTAGAAGAAATGTTTCAGTACGAGTTTTGCGATAGTTCGCAATCAATTCTTGACTCAGCAGGTTTCATAAGAGTTCCAAATAAGTCTGATTTGGCAGAAACACTGAATCTGGTAAAAGATAACACACCTACTACTGATATGCCAACGGCCCTACCGTGCTGATAACACCGGCTCTCGTTAGACCACCGAAGTCAAGCAGCATCGGGCGCGGTTAGTACTGGGGTGGTTGATCACCTGGGAACATCGTGTGCTGTTGGCACATTTCGGGCGCGGTAGCCCGGTGGTTTACGCGCTGCCACAACTGCCGCCGTGTTCATGCGGAGTACGATCACGTTAAACATGTGGCTCCGTAAGTCCTTCCGAGAGGTTGGTGGTAGGGAAAGGAGGGTACGGTCCCTGTGGATGCCTCCCCCACTGGGTTCCGGTCTAAATTGAGTGGCACTTTCCGGCCGTCCAAACAGTTACCTTACATCTTTCTAGTAGGTCGGACGGTCTGGGTCTCAACAACAACACCTACTACTGACACATGTGACTTACTTCCTAATCCCAAGAAAATAAAGATGCAATCGATGGTGGGTTAGTAGTTTATTGTCTACCATGGACTAGTGGAGAATTGTATAAACAGAAGTGACAAATATGTTTAATACATGAAGAATGTGACAAATATGTATGTTCAATACTTCTGTGACTCTCTGCGGTTGTGTTTCATGGCTACAACAACAGTCTATCAATAAAAGATGATACACACTACAAACGATCAAGATTGTGAGAAAACGTAACTTCAGTGTTCACAGAAGAAATGCATTTCCAACCTAAGAAAGAAAACCTTTTCATAAATAAAGTAAACAAGCAGAGCTTTATCAACAATGAAACGTCTTACAACGCCTGATAGAGTTTCTTAGTGAACGTCCGATTGATTCTGGTTGTGAAGTGAAACATGGAAATAGACATGGTGGCCTGCTGATTGTTGAAACGGCTTGTCAGGACAGCCATACAATTCGAATTAAAACCGAAATAATAGCCAGTTTTTGACAATGGCGATATTATCTGACTATAGACACCATTGGAACTGTCTACTGGCTAATGCAAGGTGAAATAATAAAATCCAAAATAAATAAAAACCAGAAATATATATATAAACAGAAATATAAATTTATAGATACAGTCACCAAGTGTGAGTTGAAATACTTGCAGCCAGTGCAGAGCATTCTACATCTAATCGTTAAAGCGAGTGGAAACCGTAATGATCATAACATAAACTGAAATTTTTTTTGAATGAAGGCTTTCAAAAATAGTAATCAGTATAGGACTCAGGACCAGTGGAAATCAGTCTTTCAAAAATAGTAATCAGTATTAGGCTTAGGCCTAGTGGAAAGTTAGGTGATAAGAATGGGTGAAATTCACAAAAATGAGTTAACCAATCAAGGATAAATAATGCAATTGTAAAATTACTACGTGGTATATTTGCAGTTATTAATAATATTATTATCAAATATCTGAAAAGACAATAGTATGAAATCTCTCACATGCAGCTGACCACTCCATATGCACTTCATCGCCATAAAGGGATACAAATGTAAAGGGATGTGAGACGATAAAAAAAAAGAACAAGTTGAACATTTTTTTAAAGATTGTTGTGCTACTCCAACTTACCTACTTCTGAAGAAAACCAGAGTAGGATATGCACTTTGTTTAAGCAATGTTAACTGATTACTTAACCTTTTAACATTACAACAAATAAAACCGTAAATACAATTCTGCAGGACCGATAAGTAGCGCAACCTCACTTATTCAAGCAAAAGTGACAACTCAAACGGCAACTTCACTCAAGTAAATTCGGCAGTTGCCAATTTTACTTGAATAAGTGACCTCACGTTTCTTGTCGGTCCTGAAGAAAAAGGCTATTATTTGCCTTTGAAAATAGTAGAGCAGTTTTTTTCATGTATGCTGTATTTATGGAGTGTTTTATTACAGCAGTTTTTAAGCTATTATTTGATGGTTTCAACATTAACTTTTTGCTATGAAGTACTTTATGTAAAAATTATGTTGTTGTGTGTAGAAGGCCCAGACCACACGGCCAACCCGAAGGTTTATGGCAGCTGTTTGTAAAACTTGCCTACAATAAATGATCTTAAAATGAATTTGAATGTACTTTTATTGCATTGCTATCCATTCTTCATATACTTTGTTACAAAATCAATCCTTATTATGAATTTACATTACACTATGCAACTTGTTAAAGTACATTTCTAAAAATTCTACAAAATATTTCGAAGGAGATTTTGTTCTTACTGATTTACCCTATTTTGGATTTCTATGCAGTATTTGAAAGAAAATTTTTTGCACACATATCAAAAAATTGTATGATCAGAGTTATAGAAATGAAGTTATTTAGCAAAATCTGTCGAAGTGTCCTAAACAACCGCCATATTGGATCGCCATTTTGAAGGTGTTCTCTTACTTATATCGTTCTACGTTTTTAATATATTGTTGGAAAGAATCACTTCTGTTGCAATTAGTTCAAGATTGACCCCCATTTTTACTAGACTGAAGCACTGCTTCCGCGGGTGAGCAGAGCAATTAAAAACTCATTTCTTTTATTACCGAAACGGAAAACAAAAATATCAACCTCAACTGACATCCATTTTTAACCATGACCGGGTCAAAGATCCCAAGTTCCGGTACGTCGGGGGTTAAATACTCTATTTTTTGTCCCGTCGTGTGTACTTTAAAGCGGTTAATTTCATGGTCAGTTATTTATAATTCCCTGGATTTTAAATGGAAAGCAATGGAAATTAGCTGGGTATAAGAGGACCGGTTCATGCCGGGGTTAAATGGCAAAACTTACGATTTAATTTTATCAAGATCTTTTCATCAAGGGTGAAAGCCGGTCAGCGGCGGATATACTATGACGCTAATGAAACTTAAGCTTTAGAAAGTTACGAAACACTTAAGACTGCAATTTATATATAAAATTGAGAATCCATTTGTTTGTCTATCTGTTTGTCTCATTTTCACGGGAGAAAAATTGTACCGAATTTCATAAATTTTGCTAAGTAGTTTTGATAGGGTCCCACTTAAAATCTAGGCATCCATCCAATTCTATATTCTTCTGACCATTTTCTCACTTTGAGCGTGATCCAATCGTTATAGGAACATCCAAGCAAACAAGACAAAAAAGTTATTGGGGTTCTCCAAATTAACATGGCCCAATCGCTTTTTGAACTTATCTACAATAATTGCCATTCAAAATTGAATAGCGTAACCCGCAGGGTCATAGTCAGGCAGGGGACAGAGGGGGCTAGCCCCCCCCCCCCAAGAGGTATACTCAGCCCCTCCTGATAAAAATATTAAATGTTTAGTTGTGATATGAAATTTCATCTAAAATGTCATCCAAATTTTGCATAAAAATTTTCTTTTGAGATTTTTTGTAAATTACTTTGTTTTAAAGATTTTTTAATTCAGTTGAATTTGTGGATATACTAATGATCAATTTATTTATATATTTAATTTAAAAATATTTAAAATTTTTAAAAATTATGATAATAGTATTTGGGATACTTTTGTATTATTGCGGGGTTCCCTGTTTTAGTATATTGAGTCAAATTCAACTGATCAGTAGGTGAGATTTCATATTAAGTATTAACTTGTATTAACCTTCAGAATGTTTCTACAAATTATTAACAGCTTTACTACTAGTTAATGCTTACATTAAAATCAACTGTAATTATTATATATATATATATATATATATATATATATTTTTTTTTAATGGCCAGGCACTTGACTTTCGTCATTCGCCTTTTGTCAGCGGCCAGAACGTGAACCATTTAGCCGTCCTAAGACGTTGCCCCAGGCGCACCAGAGGGGGCGGAACCCACTACGCCCACAACACAAACATCCATGCCTTACGTGGGACTCGAATCCACAACGCGGCGGTCGAGCGATTGCTGTGAAAACACTCGCCTTGACCACTCGACCACTGCGTCGGCTAATTATTATATATTAATATCGATGTATAGTAGTTGCTATATGGATATTAATAATCAGCTTTTAGCTTGCAAATATAAATATACAATTATTTGTTAATGAATTATATAGATTGACATATATAATAGTGACTATTGTGGTTTATAAATGCTAATGATTTGGTGAGCCTCTCCTTCAAGATTGTTGAGCTCCCCTTGAATTTCACTCCAGCCATTCTTGAATTTCGTATCTGGCTACGGCCCTGGTGACCCGATAGTTATTTGTACCTCTATCTTTAAAATTATACGCATTTTAGTCTGAAGGGATATAAATGAAAGTTATCTATTTCCGTTCCTAATAAAGAGACCAGAAACGTAGAAAAATTTGATGATTGGAATAAAAGTAGGAATAAACAACTTACAACTTTATTTAAAAAGATAAAAAATTGTTATTATATTTTTAAATAAAGTTGTAAGTTGTGCTTATGTCTGTCTGCTTATTAATTCAGCAAGTAAGAACACCATTCTTTCGTTTTTGTTAGAATTATTTTTAAATTTCAAAAATAAAGGCTCAAAATATCAAAAGTCCACCGCGAATTGTGAATTAAGTTTCTTTATATATTCTGTACAAAGAACGAATATATAGCCAGTATCATATGAATAAAATATGCAAAACACGTGATTTTGTATATGTTTATGTACAAAAGCTTTATCTCCTTCTCTTTAACTCCATGGGTAAATCAAAAGACGCCATCTGTGTCACTAATCTGTTGTTAACTTGAAAAAAAGAAAATCTTAATCAAATATTTTTAAAAAGAACTTGGGTTTAAAATTTGATTTTTCTTTTTTTTTTTTTACATTTTGATGATTGGAATACAAGTGGAAATAAACAGCATGAAAGAATATGAATTGATCAACTTGAAAAAATAATTAGGAAATCTCATATCGAGGTCTAATGGTCATTGGTTGTGTGTGTGTGTGTGTGTGTGTGAGTGAGTTGAGTGAGAGAGACTTTGGATGCGATATCTTAGGAACGAATGGAGTAAAAAATTTAGTACGATTATCACAATCAATAAATACCGGAACCCTACTGATTTTACACGTAATCAAATATTCCCAAACAGTTACCTTACACCTTTCTGGTAGGTCGGACGGTCTAGGTATCAACAACGTAACCAAATGTTCGTAAGTTCCACAATTTTCAAATGAAATTTTTAAAAAAATCATTAAAAATCAGAACGTTTAAAAATATCACATAAATAATAATTTCTTATGTAAATATTTTTTAGTAGAAAATGAATGAAAAACTCCAGAACACTGAGAAGAGCTGTTTCCGAGATATTGCACGTTTTTCAAATAAATTTAAAAAAACAAAAAACAATTTACATAAAATTAACAAGAAAGATCCATTATGCGTAAAGCATTGATTATGAACCACTTTTCAACTGAAATGCAATTTTATTTAAACATCTCTAAAATGCGATACATTCAGCACCGATATATTTTAAATTATCACAGTACTACAGTAATTTATTAAATTTGGAAACTTAAAACTTCATGGGAAAGAATGGTCTTTATTCAAATGACGTCATCGAAATATAAATCGTCTGGGTCTTTATGTAAAAGCAATGAATATTTCATTCATATCACTTTTATTCCAGACTAGAGCTAAATAATTTTGCTTGAAAAAAAATCAGCAATTCTTATATAACTCATCTTACAATCACTTGTTTACATTTTGTATCCATTAAAATTAGGCTTCGTTGGAGAAATAATCAAAGTTTGAGGATCACTTAAACTCAAAAATATTGCAATTGCGTTGGCACAGAATATAGATGCACAGAAAATACGCAGAAATAAAGTGATTTTAGGATGGATGCCACATTAAATATACATCTAAAATAACTTTAAAAATCACGATTTTTACACTGGGAAAAAAAGATGGATACCATATTTTATTTTGAAGTGGGTCACGTGATCTTTTTACATAATATGGGTGTAATTATTATTTTAATTTTTATTTAAAAAACTACAGAACATATTTTGCTGAAATTGTTTATTATATATTTTATGGAATAATTTGAATATTTCCTGAAAATTTTCGAAGTCATTTGTGAAATTTAACTTCGTTTAAAAATGTTTGAAAAATTGGGTCCCATAGGGTTCAATGTATTTCACTTTTTCAACCCGGGTTCAATCCAAAACTGATTGATATTATTCATTTACATTACCATACGTCCCACAGAGCGTCTCAACAATATACTAAAATTTCATTTTGATAAAGTAAATTTTACGGCAGTTATCGTGCGAACGGATAGACAGAATGAATGAAGTTATAAGCACTTTTCAACTATATTGGATAGTGTTAATAAAAAATTATGAACTACCATGAAATATGTTTCCTTTTCATATGCAATATTATGCGACAAATTAGTTAACATCATTCTCGTGGATTTCTTTCGCTCTATTCACGAAAGTGACCTCCCAACGATTCGCAAAGTTATTTATTTATATAATAGTTATTTGTTTATATCACAATAGTTATTTATTTATATATTCGCAATAGTTATTTAATTATACTTATATATTAACAAAAGCTATTTTCTTAGTATGTTTGTAACGCTTGGCGATTAGATTGGCAAACTTGGGGGCTAATTTGACGAAATATCGCCAACTCGGCGGCTTTTTAATGTTGTCAAATTGACGAAAATGTAGCCGAAATTCTAGAAATGAAACTAAATTAACAAAAATGACGAATTAATTATCAAAATCATGTAATATATGGACTATGTTGTTTATATATTATGTTGTTATATTGTATTAATTGACAATTGTATTGACAATTGTCAAGTTTGACAATTGACAATATTGACAATTGTCAAGTTGCTGTTGATTTTGTGCATCATTTTTTCGCTATGAAGGAAGTAAATTTATTGTATTATGTAGGGAAAGTCATGCGTTGTCCACATTAGATTTCTTTTAGTGGATTGTGTAGGGGAGGGCAGCAAGGGTAGTTATAGTTTAACTTGTCTCCGGTACAGTAAATTAGGCCTCGTTTACATATGTGTACTATGTATTTCTTATCATGGGAACTATTCGCATCTCACAGAAAATAGTTTCGAAAATGCAGGGCCACTTCATCGTTATCGAACAAAAAATACCGTTATTAATACCGTCTGCGGCTACTCTTTTACCGGTATCTACGACTAGCCTACCAACGCAATTTGGTCGGCAGAAAAGACCACCAACCTTTTTCTAATTGACAGCCAAATAGCCAGAGCGGCTCTTTTCAATCTACAGGGTTCCAACAATGCTCTTCTGAGAATCATCCAAGAAACACAAAGCCAAAGTCACCCCTTTCGGGTGAATTCCAAGGGCCTTTTCCGAGAAATTCGGAATCTCGATTTCGGAAAAAAGAAAAATGCTTATTCCTAACTAAGGATAAAAGGGGCACTGCATTTACGGGTAGAGTTATCCAAAACATATATAATCACATGCAGATCCGGCATCATTAAATGTACAGAGAAGGGGCGAGCTGGCCGCAGTCTATTGCCCGAAGGGAAAAAAAGTTGTTTGTTGTGGTATCGTTTGGGAGATAGGTGAAGCAGGGAGAAAAATCGTCAGGGAGCATAGAAGGCTCACATATTTGGAATCATGCGTGCAATGCAGTGACTAGCATTAGAGGGCCGGCTTCGAGCTTACTGGCAGGGCCGCCTACATAAATTGTGGGCCTAATACAAACATTTATCGCGACCCCCCCCCCCCCCTCTCCAGATTTCATTTTACCTCCTTCTGAATCCTTGTGATTTTTCTTCCTTCTGAAAGGGTGGTGTACGGATCTTAGTTCCTCATAACTCTGGTCATCTTAACCTAGGGTAAATTAATTTGTGGATTGTTCCCGTGAGTTTCCACTCGGGCTTATGAAGTAAGCTCTTCACAGGTTACGGGGAGGGACTGGCCTTTGTGACCATAACCCCAGATACGTAGGCGACTGGAGTCGAATCTCCGCGGGATCATCTTACGACTCCAGTACGGTGAATGGTTCCGCTGCCTTGGTCGCGGTCTCGCTTGGTGGCGGATAAAATATCCCGTCGCCTCCCTTCTCCCTCGGCATAAACCACTAGATTGCTGTGGGGGTTCGGCTTGAACCTGCCTCCCCCTCCTGAGCCCAAAATAGATAAAACCGCAAGGGCCGGGTTTCTCAGTTTTAGTGGAGTCTGTTCCCCCGATGAGCAGCCTTGTTGTTGCTACTGCTCTTCAGCACCGAATCGATCATTTGCACGTGACTCCATATCCATGAAATGTACTTCCTGTCCATCGGTATAGCTAACTTATCAAGAGGGTATTGTCTGTAAGCTTAGTATGTTTCTTTGACATATTTTCTGCGCAGTACGTCAGCCACAACCAAACGTGGTCTCATAGACTACTATATACACAAGGATCACGTTCTCATTGTAGATAACGGCATCTCTGGACCGATTTCGCGCTGGTAACGCGTTCTTAAGCCAGGAAACAACTTTCTTAAAAAATATGACGCTATTCCGGGGAATGGCTATTCTTCGCGATTTCAATGAAGATACATACTAAATACCCCAGAAGTAAATCATGCTGAATAATAATAATATAAAGTAAACAAATACTTTTAGAATTTATATTACGTCTTTGTATCAATAAAGTGATATATGATTAAGTTTTTCAATATTTTCACATATTGTTTTGAAATTTCATGTATTTTGAAATTACAAATATCTTAACACTTAATCTATCGGCGGCGGTTTTATTGACTGGATGAACAAGACCGGCTAACTTGAGTGCAGATTCTCGCCTAATAAAGGCTCGGTTTTGCTTATCGTGTGAGATATTGCAGCGGTAATCCCGAATAATGTTTTGTATACCCTATAATATCACTATCGTCACTGTAATCGCTGCTATCATTGCTCAATGATTAATTAGAACACTCTGACAAAGAATCTAGAAAAATTTCTTTGCTTTCATTATCAGGATTCATTTTGTCTGAGTTTTGGATCAAGAAAACTGAAAATCATTTAAATCCATAAGGTCACGCGGCCAATACTCACGTCGTCTTGAATCCTCTAATGAAACTGCACATCTACGCTTTAAAAGTTACTGCAAAAAACAGCACTTGCAAAAGCCCATCAATCGGCTCGCGGTTGATAAGCGTTGGCACCTAAAAGCTTATTTTTAGGCTTGCGGTAAATAAGCGTTGACATCAAAAAGCCTATTTGTAGACTTGCGGTAAATAAGCGTTGACATCAAAAAGCCTATTTGTAGACTTGCGGTAAATAAGCGTTGGCATCAAAAAGCCTATTTATAGGCTTGCAGTAGTGTTAATATACTATTGTCTTGAAATTCCATATATTTTTAAATTACAAATATCTTAATATATTGTTTATAAATTAAAAAATCTGATGTGGGCAACACATGACTTTCCTTATATAATGCAATGAATTTACTACTTTTACAGTAAAAAAAATAGGTTTTCCTTATAGTAAATACTTATATTCTTTCCAAGATATTGAATTTTTGACAATTAGTCGTATTTTCATTGATTTAGCGTCATTTTAATCCATTTGGCGAGATTTTCGTTAATTTGACAACATTTCAAAAAGTCGCCAAGTTGGCGACATTCCGCCAAATTCCTCGCCAAGCTTTACTGACGGAAAAATAAGTTATTCTTATAACAGATAAATGGCTATTGGCGTTCAAATACAAAAGTATTACTCGAAGTATCTTTTCCCATGAATGGAACGAGCTAGATCCACGAGAATGATGTCACCCAATTTATCGCATGATATTACATATGAAAAGTGAACATGTTTCTCAATAGGAAATATATATTTTTATTTTATATGACTTTTTGATAATTTTTTTTTTGAAAAATGTGAAATATCTCGAGAACGGTTCATGTTAGCGTTCTAAATTTTATGTCAATCGTTTTTTAATGAAAAATTACATAAGAAATGTCTATTTGCGTAACTTTATTAGCGGTTTTGATTTTTTGACGATTTTTTCAAAGTTTCACTCCAAAATTTAGGGGGTTCTAAACATTCGATTACGTTTAAAAACAATAGGCTTCCAGTGTTTACGGATTGTGATTTTTGTACCAAATTTCGTTCGAATCGGTCCATTCGTTCGTCAGTTATCGTCTCCACAGACCCACTGACACACACACACACACATACTTTCACACACACACACATACACACACACACACACACACACACAGACATCACTTCAAAAATGTTTGATTCGTGATCAGGGATGCTTGAAACGTGCTCTCCCGTCGAAAACTCGAATTCGAATTTTCGACCCCGTCACAATACTTTCCTTATACATTATGTATATAAGGAAAGTAAAAATTAGGGGAAGTAAACCATGTTGGAACAACAGAAAACTAATGGCCTTAACAAGTTTGCTAAAACTACTGGTTTACAAATGAATAAAAGTAAAACAAAAGTCTTAAGAATTAACGATAAAACTTCTGAAAATGTAAAATTAGATGATGAATCCATTGAAGATGTAAATAGCTTCACTTACCTTGGTGTACTGGTGAACAAGGAGGGTGGAACAGATGAAGAAATCAAAATAAGAATTGCAAAAGCTCAGAATTGTTTTAGAAAACCAAATAAAATATGGAGAACTACAAACCTAAATTTAAAAACCAAAATCAACCTTTTTAATTCCTTAGGGAAAAGCGTTTTACTATATGGAGCCGAAACATAGAAATTAACAAGGGGCCAATGCAACAAGTTAAATGCCTCGCAGACTAAATGTTTGAGGAAAATTTTGGGAGTATTTTGGTCTTATGTTATTACTAACACTGAACTCTACAAGAGTACTGGACAACAAGCAATTGAGATGGAAATAAAAAAACGTAGATGGAAATGGACTGGACATGTCTTAAGAATGCCGCAGCATAACATCCCTGCTGTGGCACTTACATGGGCGCCTGAAGGAAAAAGAATTCGGGGTCGACCCAAGCTAACTTGGAGGAGACTGGTGGAGCAGGAGAGAAATTTAATGGGATGGGCGAGCTGGTCAAAAGCAAGGACTGCGGCACAGGATCAACCAGGGTGGCGATGCAAGCTGAAGGCTTATGTACCACTAGGCACGATGGGTTATGATGATGATGAAACCATGTTGGATAATAAAAAAGTAAGGAAATAAGTTTAGAAATTATATTACATCTTTATACTATAAAGAAGTCATGTACGATAGGTTTTCTACGTACTCTAAGTGTATTATATATTTGAGTTTTCTACTGTAGAAAACATAACCCTGGCCAGTAGCTTTTAAAATGCTGGAGCAAAGAATAAATATAAGTGGTTATGCTATACTAAAGAAACATAGTTTTACAATTCAAATTTTCAATACAATGAATATCGAAGGCGAGATTCCCGTAACAGCATCAGCATATCACTCACTTCTGGCAAAGAAATAAATGAAAGTTTACATGCTTGACTGGTAACGCAGAAGCATGTGCTGTGAATCCACTTATAACTCTTCATGATCTTATCGTTTCTTTCCGTTATTTTATGACTGTAGGTTTATATTTTATGACTGTCGGTTCACTGACGATATTCTCAATTCTTCTGTAGGTTCACTGACGATATTCTCGATATCTTGCAGAAGCGATTTGTATTGACTCCTACAGATTTGGACTCCTATAGAGTGATTTATACAATTTCAGTATGGGGGTTTTATTTGCTTACTCTAGCTTAATTGTGAGAAATGCAGATATGTAATATGTGGTCTTAAGATAATTGGTAATCAAGGGGCATTCCCAAAATCAGTGCTCATTTGCTACAGGTTTTGACCTCTGACCTTGGAAACACTTCCCTCTTTCATGCTAACAGAATCCGCCTAGTATGGACTTCGGCATTATAGTCTAGTGGAGTCTAAACTCAATTTTGAAAAATTTGAAGCCAGTCTAGTGTGGACAGGCGGTTAGAGCCAAATATCCCTGCAGCTGGACTCAAATGTGCCTACTTATCCTTACACGATGCTGGAATGTCCCTACAAAAATACGTAAGTGTTAAACATGCTTTATACAGGATGTCCCAAAAAGATTGAAAAGCGCTTTAAGTCTTTACCTGTTGGAGATAAGTGGGCAATGTAAATTGCAAAAATGTTGAAAGTAAGGTAGGAAATAAGGTTACGTTAATGAAATAGTTCTCCCATTCATTTTCAAAAAGATACACTTTATAAATTTTTATACGACTCTCTTAGACAAATTTGGTCAATCAGAAAATTTTTATTTTTAATGCAACAAGATCATTAAAAAAACCCGCTTATCTGTATCTTTAAAATTGAGCGAATTATATTTAATTGAAAATTGAACATTGTGAATAGGGACCATATATCAAATTAGAAATGTAAATTTGTGACATATCACAAAAAAGATCAATGTATGCATATTTTAATTATGTGCCCCAACCGCGTAGTGAGTACCACTGCTTTTATATGATCTCTGTCTGTGCAATTATTTAGATGCATTTGTCATAAAAATTTTTGACGCATATTACCGTATTTTTGATCTAAACAATTTCCATCGTCAATTTGTTTATAATCCCTATTTTCACTGATGAAACAGATTTTCACATGGTACGGAAAATTGGCATAAGTTAAGACTTTTCCCTTTATCATAATTCAGCTGATTTTAAAGATACAGATATCTGTTTCTTATGATCTTGTTGCATTAAAAATAACAATTTTCTGATTGACCAAATTTGTCTAAGGGGATCGTATAAAAATTTAAAAGTGTAATCCTTTGAAAATGAATGGGAGGACTATTTCATTAACGTAGTCTTATTTCCAACCTTTCTTTCAACATTTTTGCAATTTACTTTGCCCACTTATCCTCAACAGTAAAGAATTAAAGTGCGTTTCGATCTTTTTGGGACACCCTGCATACGTATGCCAAAAAATGATGAAGAGAGAGGGGAATGACGTTCACTTCTAATAGAAGTCCCTTTTTATTTTCAAGAAAAACTTTTAAAAATAAATTTTAGGTTTACTTTCTGAAAGTTGTCTTGCAGAAATTTAGTGGGAGTGGTCAATATCTGACTAACTACAATTCTAACGACTCATTCTACCACTATGGTCGACTCATATCGACCAGAGATGGTCGATCATATTGAGTATCAGATGGTCGACTCATATCGGGCAGAGATGGTCGACTCATATCGAGCAGAGATGGTCGATCATATTGAGTATCAGATGGTCGACTCATATCGACCAGAGATGGTCGATCATATTGAGTATCAGATGGTCGACTCATATCGAGCAGAGATGGTCGACTCATATCGAGCAGAGATGGTCGATCATATTGAGTATCAGATGGTCGACTCATATCGACCAGAGATGGTCGATCATATTGAGTATCAGATGGTCGACTCATATCGAGCAGAGATGGTCGACTCATATCGACCAGAGATGGTCGATCATATTGAGTATCAGATGGTCGACTCATATCGAGCAGAGATGGTCGATCATATTGAGTATCAGATGATCGACTCATATCGAGCAGAGATGGTCGACTCATATCGAGCAGAGATGGTCGATCATATTGAGTATCAGATGGTCGACTCATATCGAGCAGAGATGGTCGACTCATATCGAGCAGAGATGGTCGACTCATATCGAGCAGAGATGGTCGATCATATTGAGTATCAGATGTTCGACTCATATCGAGCAGAGATGGTCGACTCATATCGAGCAGAGATGGTCGATCATATTGAGTATCAGATGGTCGACTCATATCGAGCAGAGATGGTCGACTCATATCGAGCAGAGATGGTCGACTCATATCGAGCAGAGATGGTCGACTCATATCGAGCAGAGATGGTCGACTCATATCGACCACAATTCTATCACTTTTCATTTTCCAGACAAAAATAAAAATCTCAATTTTTTCTGAAGATGCAAATCTCACGGAAATTCAGTGGGCGTGGCTGTTGTTCTGAAACTATTTTTTTAAAAGAACAGAAAGCGAACTTCATGCTCACTGAAATTCACTTTCACTTTTGTGGCAATCTTTTAAAAAATAAATACTTTTATTTGAAATTTTTCTGAAAATTCAATCTTGATGAAATTTAGTAGACGTGGTTAATATCCTGAAACCACATATTTATTTTTTAAAGAATCCTTAAAATTTAGTAGCTTTTAACACCTGGCAATTATCGGAGATTTTATAAGAAAATATATAGTCGGTCTAATTACTTTAAAAATCTTGTTAACTATGTGTTGAATTCGATTATTCCGTAAGTTGGAAACTCTCATTGAATGCGATTTCCTATTATTCTATATATTCTGGTAATCATTTTACATAGCCTCTTAAAATAGTGTGGTAAAAAGCATGAGAGATTTAATAATTATCTTTATTTTATCTCGGTGTTATTTTTTTGTAAATTCGAAATAGTTTTTTGGTTATTTTATGTTCAAGCCAGATTTACAGCTATTTTGAGCGACCGAAAATATTATCACAAAGTTTGCATCTTGACACTATCGTAAATATGAAAAGTTATCTTCCAAACAAACTTTGAACGGAATAGATACATTTTCGTGAATTTAAAAAAATATATATATATACTTTTCGTGTGCCTTAAACATCTGTGATTTTTAAATTGAGATTAAAAAAAAATGACGGTCAATCCACTGTTTCTAATTTAACACCAGATACTTTAAATATCACACACTGCTCCAAAAACCTTCCCGGCCGTCCAACTAGTTACTCTAAGTCCTCTGGACGAGTCGGACGGTCTGGGTCTTCCACACTGCTCCAAAGCAAAAAATAATTTTCAGAAGACATCCGTGCATTGATTATAAATTTTAAATATAAATTTTTTAAATATAAATTTTTTAAGCCTTGGACCTACTGAAGCCCCGCCTACATTCACGTAAGCGGGAGATTCGGAGTTATTTACTTCCTTACGCGTTTTCATGAGTGATGTACGAAATATACGGTCAATTGTGATTCTCATCTTGTAATTTGGTGATTTGCTTTGTATCGTGAGAATGAATTTAGTTCAAAACAGGTGATTTGGAAATTGAGTATGGTGTTACCTGTATTAGCGGGTGTTTATTAAATTTATAAGTAGTGGGCGACTATTTAGAACCCGAGCAAAGCCGAGTAATTCATTTTAGTAATTTTATAAATGTGATTCGTAACAATAATAACCGAATGTTAAATTTTTTAAATAGCAAACGTTATTTTATCTTCATGCTGTGAATATAGTAACATGAAAGCATTTTTTCGATTTCAGCCAAGTTGAAATAGCGATCAATTTTAAATAAGTTTCTAGTATTTAGTATATTGAATGCATATGTATGGCTGAAGCTAAAGACCAAGTTTTTTTGCAATTAAATACTGTCCGATTGGTTCAACTTATAAATTCATTTTGTTTCATCTAGTTTCTTTATGAATTACTTCATATTTCTTCAAAAAATATGCAATACTTAAATAAAACCAGAAAAATTAATTTTTCAGAGTATTAAGAATGGTGTTTGGGTAGCTTTGAAATCAAATTCCAGTCAAAAATTTGAAATCTGTTCTTAAAATGGCGACAAAATCAAAATCATTTTACATGCTAAATCTCAAATATATTTCAAAAACTGCCATATTGGACTATATATAGATCTGGTGCGTAACTTCAGAATAAAAAGTATTATGTTGGATAAAATTTAATCCTAGTTTGTTCACCTTTTTTCATGAAAACACTTTAGAAAATAAATATGATATCAATTTCGATTTTGGAAATTAGAAAAATAACTTGTCTGTGCTTTTCACTTATCTACCACGTTTTACTTTCTAAGATTTAGTACATTATTTTTAAAATTGACTGCAATGTTTTAATGAATTATATAATTTAGCAGCATGAATTATATAATGAATCATATAATTTATTTTATTATTATTATTTTTTTTTTCTGTAAATAATAAAAGTCTTATTTCATTTTAGTACTTAAACAAGAAAGATCAATCATGCATAAAGCATTATGAAACACTTTCCAACTTCAATGCAATTTTATTTAAACATCTCTAAAATGCGATACATTCCTCGGTAATATTTTTAAAATTATTATAATACTACAATAATTTATTATATTTGAAAACTTCATCGAAAACAAATGAACTTTATTCAAATGATGTCATCGAAATGTAAATCGTCTGGCTTAAAAGCAGGATTTCATTCATTAACTTTTTTCCAATCCTTTCATTCATCACAATACTATAATAATTCATTTTATTAAAAAACTTAAAACCATGGAGGTACAAGTAATTTAACTCTATGCTTAAAACTTCATCGAAAAAATTGTCTTCTTTGTGTAAAAACAATGAATGTTTAATTCATATCAGCTACATTGCAGACTCCATGAGTTAAATAATTTTCCGTTAAAGAAATGCAGCAATTCTTATACAACTAATTCAACATCTTTTGGTGTTTACATTCTCCATAAGTGAAAATTAGGCTTCGTTGTAGAAATAATCAAAGTTTGATGATCAATTAAACTCAAATATATTGTAATTACGTTGTTTCAGCATGTAGATACACAGAATTTAAGCAAAAATGAAGCGGTTTTAGGACGGATACAACACTCAATATGAATTAAAAAGAACTTTAAAAATCACGATTTTGCCACAAGATGGATGCCATATTTTATTTTGAAGTGGGTCACGTGATCTCTTCATATAAAGGGTGCAATTATTATTTTAATTTTTATTTAAATTTTGCTGATTTTTTTTTATATATTTTATGGGATAATTTGAATATTTCCCAAAACCTTCGAAGCAATTTGTGAAATTTAAATTCGATTAAAAAATGTTCGAAAAATTAGGTTCCATAGGGTTGAATATATTTCATTTTTTCAACCCGGGTTCAATCCAAAACTAATTGGGTGATATTATTCCTTTATATTCCCATAGGTCCCACAGATCGTCTGAACAACATACTAAAATTTCATTTTGATAAAGTTATTTTTAAGGCAGTTATCGTGCTAACGGACAGATAGACCGACAGAATGAAGAAAGTCATAAAGACTTTTCAACTATGTTGTAAAGTGTTAAAAAGCTTGAAATTTCATCATTTTAAAATGTCTCTAATCTAAATATCCGTACGTTCATAAGATCTTTGGTAAAAAATAGTACTGCAATAATTTGAGATCAAAAGTCCCTACGCGTAGGAAGAAATCCTTACATCTTTCCACATTGAGGCGGTTACGTGGTAGACTGAATTTGTCGGTTCTCGCAGAGGTTAGCAAAACCAGATATTCAATGCTGATGAGCACTAAGATGCTGACTTGAAAGATGCGACTGATCCGTGGATGTTGATATCTGCAATGGGAACATGACACCCTTATTTCTCTTTATTTCATTGGTCAAGGGGTTGGTTATTCGCTCTGTAGTGGTGACTAGAGATCTGCATAGGCCTAAATCTTAAGACTTTCATCTGATGCACCAGACCGAATCTGGTCCGAGGTCGAAGAAATTTTTGGATGCAGAATCCAAGTCCGGTTTGGCCCGGAAACATCAATTTGCGTCATTTCTGTACAAATAATTAAAGCAAAACTTTGTTTTTAAAAATATTTATCTGTTCATAGCTGAAATTAGCAAAATAATGTACCTCTACTGAATTTCGATTATAAATTTATCAAACACTGAATACGTCCGGATCGGCCAGCATGTTTAAAAAATTATCCTGAACCCGTCTCGGGTTTAGAAATCGCTTTAAAGAAATCAGGCCCGACTCGAGTCATGGGTCTGATCGGGCCTAATTCCGTGGGCAAGGCTCGATTTCTTACAGACCTCTAACCGTAACGCCAGAAAAAAAAAAAAAAATCCAAGTCCGGCTCGGCCCGAAAACATCAATGTGCGTCATTTCTGTACAAATAATTAAAACAAAACTTTGTTTTTAAAAATATTTATCTGTTCATAGCTAAAATTAGCAAAATAATTTCATGTACCTGTACTGAATTTCGATTATAAATTTATCAAACACTGAATACGTCCGGATCGGCCCGCATGTTTAAAAAATTATCCTGAACCCGTCTCGGGTTTAGAAATCGCTTTAAAGAAATCAGGCCCGACTCGAGTCATGGGTCTGATCGGGCCTAATTCCGTGGGCAAGGCTCGAATTCTTACAGACCTCTAACCGTAACGCCAGAAAAAAAAAAAAAAGTGCGCCATATCCTTTTAAAATCCAGAAGGCCGCAGCTGGGATCCAGCCGAACTAAAACCAGACCGAAGTGTAGACCGGGAAGGTTATTGTATCCGTTCTTGGAATATACGCTTTCCTATCTTGCCCCGAGACCTGTAAATTCTGGTAGTATTTACTGGCTGGCCCGCCAATGATATTTTCTTTTCTCCCAAAACGATTCTAAAGATGTGTAAATAAACGGCGGTGACGTCACAAGGTATGCTAAGGCTCCTCTATAATGTAGTAGAGGAGTTCTAAGGTATGCCAAGTGCGCTGTTAGGCCAGCAGGCTACCCCCCTGGTCAGCAGCAGCCAGACTTGTCTAGCCACACCTCGGTCCGGCACATTTTAAGAAAATGAAGATCTCAGCGTGAAGGTGTGGATGGTAGGGCACGAAAGCGTGAGGTGCTTTCCGAGGTTGACACCTATTTGAATAGAAAAATACCGGGTGGAAAACTTCCGCAGGGACCTTAATAATCCAGTGCTTATATAAAGATTAGATAAGGGGAAAATATCTGGAGCGTGGCGCATCTTCACTCGACATTCTCATATATTCATATTTTAAAACATATATTCGTCCATTTGTACAATAATCAGAAATGAAATCTAATGTGTGCAGCACATGACTTGAACTACATAATGTAATGACGATTTCTTTCACAACGAAATGATGGTGATACAGCACAGTGTTTTTGGAATTGAATTAACGTTACATACATTTAAATTGAGAGCTTTTGGCAACTTATTAAAGTTTTGTTTTTCTATATTTTTCTTTACTTCCTGTATTTATATAAACTTTCTTGAAACCATTAGCATCGCATAGCGTAGCTCAAATGTTCAATTTTATACTTATTACTTTCCTTATATACATAATGTATAAGGAAAGTATTGTGACGTGGTCGAAAATTCGAATTCGAGTTTTCGACGGGAGAGCACGTTTCAAGCATCCCTGATCACGAATCAAACATTTTTGAAGTGATGTCTGTGTGTGTGTGTGTGTGTGTGAAAGTATGTGTGTGTGTGTGTGTGTCAGTATGTGTGTGTGTGTGTGTCTCAAATTATCAATTTTATACTTATTACTTTCCTTATATACATAATGTATAAGGAAAGTATTGTGACGGGGTCGAAAATTCGAATTCGAGTTTTCGACGGGAGAGCACGTTTCAAGCATCCCTGATCACGAATCAAACTTTTTTGAAGTGATGTCTGTGTGAAAGTATGTGTGTGTGTCAGTGGGTCTGTGGAGACGATAACTGACGAACGAATGGACCGATTTAATCCAAATTTGGTACAAAAATCACAATCCGTAAACACTAGAAGCCTATTGTTTTTATACGCAATCAAATGTTCAGAACCCCCTAAATTTTCGAATGAAATTTTGAAAAAATCGTCAAAAAATCAAAACCACTAATAAAGTTACGCAAATAGACATTTCTTATGTAATTTTTCATTAGAAAACGATTGACATAAATTTTAGAACGCTAACACGAGCCGTTCTCGAGATATTGTACATTTAAAAAAAATATCAAAAAATTATATAAAATAAAAAAAATATTTCCTATTGATAAACATGTTCACTTTTCATATGTAATACCATGCGATAAATTGGGTGACATCATTCTCGTGGATCTAGCTCGTTCCATTTATGATAAAAGATACTCTGAGTAATATTTTGTATTTGAACGCCAATAGTCATTTATCTGCTGTAAGAATAACAATAACTTATTTCTTAGTGCATAACGCTTGGCGAGATCTTGGCGACAAATTTGGCGGAATGTCGCCAACTTGGCGACTTTTTGAAATGTTGCAAAATTAACGAAAATCTCGCCAAATTGATAAAAATGACGCTAAATCAATGAAAATGACGACTAATTGTTGAAAATTTAATGTCTTGGAAAGAATATTAGTATCTACTATAAGAAAAACCTATTTTTTTACTGTAAAAGTAGTAAATTCATTACATTATATAAGGAAAGTCATGTGTTGCCCACATCAGATTTTTCTATACTATCGTCGTTGTTCCGGGAATTATCATTGTTTTCCCTTGGGAAATACTGCTATGAAGCTCTTAAAATTCGAATCTTAATCATGAGGATTACTAAAAATGTAACCTAGTTTTAGTTTTTCACATAATGCGTCTACACAACATTTCACAGCGGTAGGTGAATTGCTTTTCAGTTATCGTGTTAACACCTCCCAAATAGACACACAAAGATGAACATGTTTCCAAAAAATGTTCTAAATAGGATCAGAGGTCTTAAAGACATGCTTATCAAAATCTAGAATTCGGAAAATCAATGCATTTGTTATATAGTAATATATAAGAAATTAATAAAATCCAATTAAAAATTTATAATTAAAATCTTTGATAGAAAAAGAGACTTTAGGGTCAATTGAGTACGCAAAGCATTTTTTATTCGGGGGGGGGGGGGGGGCTATCTTAATACGCACTTAAACATTAGTTTAAGCACACATTTCTTAAGATAATTTAAATGATGTATACGTGTACTGATTAAATGATTTAAACTTAGTTCGTAGATAAATGTCATTTACTAGTGTTACTTTAATATAAAAAGATGCGATAAATAAATTCTATAGAGATGTACTACGTTGTGCAAAATGAATAAAATTTAGAAATCATTCAATTCGTGAAATACCACTAAAGAATTTGAGATTCGTCATTTTCTCCCTATTGGAAGGAGAAAATCGCAAAATAGCAGATTTATCATGTTACATAACGGAATTTATTTTGACCACAATTTTCTTTGGCTAATAATTCGAAATAAATGTATTTAATGCCAGCCACATTGATGAGCGCGATGTCATCAGAGACCGAACAGTTTTTAGCAAAAATAAAAATAAACTCGACTGTTTCTTTCTATAGGGTTACCAATCGAACAGAATTGATGAGAAATACAAGGACACTTTGGAGAGCCAATTTTATGTCATTTTATTACGAGTTCCAGTGTAAATAAAGTTATAAAATGTACATGTAAAAAAAATCTATCGAAATTTATCACTTTAATTATAAACAAAATTTTAGTTAGTTTCCATTACCATTTCATCCCCCCCCCCACAAAAAAATGTTTTTTTTTGTGGTGGTGGTGGGGGGGGGGGGGCTGTAGCATCATCAGCCCCCCTTCCCCCGTATACTTGTTTAGGGTGTACATTTTTAAAAAGTAACTTTCAGGGATATAATTTATAACAAGAAAGATCAATCATGCATAAAGCATTGATTATAAAATACTTTCCAACTGAAATAAAATTTTATTTAAACAGCTCTAAAATGTGATACATTTAGCACAGATTATCAGAGTACTAGAATAATTTAATAAACTTGGAAACTTAAAACTTTATCAAAAAAGACAATGCCATAAATCGTCTGCATCTCTATGTAAAATCAATAATGTTTCATTTATATCACTTATATTCCAGACTCCAGAGTTAAATAATTTTATGTGATAAAAATTCAGCAACTCATCTTACAATCGCTTGATTTGTTTATATACTGCATGCTATAAAAATTGGGCTTCGTTGTAAGAATAATCAAAGTTTAGTGATCATTTAAAATCAAAAATATTGTAATTGCATTGGCACGGAATTTAGATACGCAAATAATATGCAAAATTAAAGCGGTTTTATGACGGATACAACACTAATTCTAAATATAAACGGTCTTTAAACATGGCGATTTTTACATAGGTGTTAAAAATTGACATTTAGGTTCCAAATTTATGAAGTAATTTGTTTTATTGAATAACAATAGTTTATTTCTTTTAATAATTTATACCTCTCAGATTGTATTATAGATGGATAGAAAGGCGGAGCTTCGCTTCTGAATGACTCAACATATTAGCCAATTATAAGCTAGTCACATCCCTGGCTCCACGGTCACATCACCACATGGTAAACTGGGCTAGAGTTTGTGTTTAAGCTGTGCGACCGAACTCCACCACTGCGCAAGTGCATACAATGTGTGGTGCAATCGCTGTATAGATTCTTCAAGCAACAACTAGACGCACATTTCACGGTTTCGGTTTCGTAATAAGAGATTCTCGGGAAAATACGCATAAATGAATTAGATGAGGCTTAGGGCCGATTGTGTGTGATCGTCAGTACAAGCAGAAATTTCAAACCCTAAAATCGAAGGCATGTTCAAATGCTGATGACGGTGCATTCTCAGAACAAACAGCTTGAAGCGCAATGTATGACAAAATATGGTGAAGATAATTAGCGTATTCTTGTTTAAAGAGAATTTTGAGCACGAGTTCGTAATTTTTCGCTTCAAATTCCACTGAAAATCGCGAAAAATTTGGAAGGGGAAGGAGTTTACACTGTGGATTTTCTGCTAAAAAAAAACAAAAAAAAACGAGTAGAATTCAATCCCTCCGTATCTCAAATGCGACGAAAAACGCGGAGAATCTAGGAGGTGGTTGGGACGGAAACTTACTCGAAATTTTCAGGTAAAAAAAAATAGAGTATATCGATATTCTATCAATAGATTTATTTCGTTTGACGGCGAAAATTTCCTTTTTTTACTTTCCTTATATACAAGAATGTATAAGGAAAGTATTGTGACGGGGTCGAAAATTCGAATTCGAGTTTTCGACGGGAGAGCACGTTTCAAGCATCCCTGATCACGAATCGAACATTTTTGAAGTGATGTCTGTGTGTGTATGTGAAAACCCCAGGCCGTCCGACTCGTCCAGAGGACTTAGAGTAACTATTTGGACGACCGGCTGTTTGTGGAATGTGGAAGACCCAGGCCGTCCGACTCATCCGAGGATTTGAGTAGCTGGTTGGACGACCGGGAAAGGAAGCTAGCAGGTGCCGACTTCCAAGGACAGCGACCGCTCTGGAGGTTTATTAAAAATCCAGTTTTTTAAAGTTTAAGAATAAATTCGTAAGACAGACAGTTTTACAGACAAGAAATACGGACATAACGAAGACAGGTACTGTAAACAGACACAAATATGGACACGAAACATTCAGGAAAACATCAAGGATAATAATAATGAGACATTGCACAACATGATATAGATGATGAAGTAAATACAAAATGACATGGGAGGTTGATAATAAAAGATGAAAGTGTTTTCAATTTAACAGTAGTGTTATCAGTTATCATATTTACAATTTAATATATACAAGTTTGTACAAACAAAACCAGGAAAAGGGGAACAGCAGAGGAATCTTCATTGATCAGGAAAGTTAAAAGCAGTAAAGCCCGACGAACTTGTCAATTTACTTTATTGGAAATGTCTCTTGCAATGAGGACACAGTTCTTAAGATAAAAAATGGATTGACTGTTGCGGCTGACACTGGAAAACCAAGCCGCTTCATTTCCAGGAGCAGGTTTAGAAAGATGAAATTTCTTAGTTAAGGGGCAAGAGAAAACAAAGTGATCTACGTCGCCAGTAGTAGAGAAACAACAGTTCAAGGGCAGCAGGAGCAGCAGAGCAGCAGTGACGTCATGATGACGTCACGTTATCTTATCGGATGACGTCACGTTATCTTATCAGATGACGTCACTGATAAGCTTATCTTATCGGATGACGTCATCGGCTTATCTTATCGGATGACTCATTCGATAAGATTATCGGCTGACGTCATGTACTGACACAGACAGTGAGGTTGAAGAAGACCTTGGCGGCCATCTTGGAAATTTTGGTGGCGCCCTCTATGGACAGGTTGGAGAACTGTGATGGCTAAAAGGAAAGAATTGGCTCTGGACTGAGCTGGATTCGAACTGGGGACCACTTGCACCGTAGGACAGTGCTTTAACCAGTATACACTTTGAGACTTGTAGACAGATGGTGAATGAATGATATCTTTCCTGCGAAAGGAGTTTGGGGACTTAGAATATTTTCTGAACTTTTACGATTGGATTTAATGAACGCGAATAAATTAAGATTTTAATTAATTTTTAATAAATAAATAAAATGTATTATAAAAAAAAATGGAATATAGTCATAATTTAATTTTAATAAGAGGATTATTTTTTAATGATTGGGTAATTATTGTTTTTATGGAATGTTTAGGAAAGTGCTTGAAGACATTTACGAAATTTTAGATGGCGATGATGGCGCCATCTATTGACACTTGAATGAAATACATGCGACGAATTTTAATTCAATTAATTTCAGAATGCGGTTTTTGTGTTCTTTTAATTCGATAGTCGAACGATGCCTTAATAATTTTAGCTTCACGCTCATACATGTTCTAATGAAGATAATTTTTTTTTACATTGACCATTCGTCAGTGATTTTTAAGGACGGGGTGTATGTTTTTGAATTTTAATGAAATGATTTTTGGGGTGTTTTTGAATGAAGGAATGGGGGACTCCATAGTGAACTAGAATATCGCATGTTTAATGTTATAAATTTTTACCACAAGTTGGGTACAGGATTTAACCCTTTTAGAAGAGGTGTATCAGCCAAGATTTATGTTTTAAAAGCCTGTGGGATTTTAGGAATAGGTTATACTACTCGCTGAACACGTTTCGACAATTTTTTCAGCTAACAAGAATGCATTCATGGAGTTCTGCGATGATTTACTGAGAATATAGTAAAAGTACTATGCATGATTTTTTTACATCCTTTTTAAAATTTTACATGCTACTAAACACGAATTGACTATTTTTTTTTTTCGGTGGCCCATAAATTTTTCGCAAACTCATTCCTGAAAGAAACGTGATTAAAACACATCATTAAAAAACTTACTTTTTAAACTTACCATGACTCTCACAGCTGAAAAACAAAACATACATTAAAAATTATAATACCAGAAACTTGTTAAATAATATACATTGATAGTAACAAATATTTTTTTTTTTAGGTTTAAGCCCACCATCCACCCGGTGTCTTCGCACCGCCTCAAACCTTGTACATTTTTTTTTTTTTAAATTTTCTTTTCAATTAAATAAATCTAACAGCATATACGACTATTATAATAACGAAATGATTTTTTTTTCTTTTTATAAAAATAATAATGAAACTTAGAACTCACATCCAACGTCTTCACTAGCTGCTGGCTAAACTCCAAATGATTGACACACTCTCATTACGCTATTAAGAATTAGATCTTATCTATAATGACGTCAGCATTATGAGGTGTTGCCACCTATTTTTTCTAATAATATATTTCTAGTAACTGGATACTTCAGGGGTCTGATTTGGTACACATAATCTGAAATACATCATTTTAATTATATTGTGCATTGAATATGATTTGGCCATTTTTAAAGTGGTGGATGTAATTGAAATATCGAAGTTTAGAATTTAACAAGCTAACGAATCGAATATTTTCACCCACAAAACTTTAGCTTTAAGTTTAAATAAAATAAAAGCCAGTGAATATCATTTGACCATTTTAACAGTGAAGGGTATAATTTTTACTACCATTATAGAACTTAGAAGTGAGTGTACAGTTTCGATTATTTTTACAGAACACCAACACATTTTAAAATCTATTGAATAGGAATAGGCCATTTTGCACATACATGTACCTAGATTTCAACACCCAGTATTAAAACCTACTAAACATGAAACGTGTAAGTATTGTGTGAGATTTTATCGCACTAACTTTTAAACTCTTTAAATTTTTAACAATGTCCGAAATAGTTGTATTTCATTGGTAGACATAAATTGTATGGCGTACATTTTTTTTTTTTTTTTTTGAAAAAATATATGTTTCCACAGCTTTTAAAATAGATTTCTACAGTTGTACACTACGGTTTTAGAATTTTCTAAATACGAATCGACTGTTTGAACTACCAATGGTGTTTTTACCGATGCAAATATTTACAACACAAATATTTCGATGAAACCGAACTTAGTTGAAGCTTCTAAGTATGAATATTTAGAATCATTCCATATAATTCTTATATTCACACTGAAAATAGTTAACAAAATTAGAACTCACGGAGCGACATCTTCACAGCTTACCGCCAACACTCCAAATGAGACACACGCACTCATTACATCATTAAAAATTAGATCTTATCTATAATGACGTCATTATGTTGACGTGTTGCCACCAGGCAGTTATTCTTTCTTAATTATAGTGCATTGTATACGATTTAACCATTTTTAAAGTGATGGATGTAATTTTAGCACCGAAGTTTAGAATTTAACAAGCTAAGGAACACGAATCGAGCATTTTTACAGACATGATTGTATTTTACTATTTTACCGAATTGTTTGCATCTTAGCGAATGTTTGATGAACTAGGATTTTTTTTTTTTTTTTTTAATCTTACTCAAGGCCTAAGACTCCTTTAGCGCATAAAATTATGATATTTTAATAAAATTTGCAAAAATTGCACAATACTTAGTGGATAATTACTGAATAAGAGATATGTTTTTAATGTTACAGCAACATCTAAAGCCCCTTAAATCGGCATATTTTTAAAACTGTCATGAATTTTAGGGGAATAGAATATCACTTAACGATTTTTTTTAAGGACATGCGATTGTCAACATTGAATTTAAATGAAAGACTGACCCTCTAGGCCAAGTGTAGTACATTGTAATAATATTAAAATATGAAAGATATGCATTTAACTCTTTAAAAGAAACATGTAATGAGTTTTGATATCTTTATACGAGACATTATTGACATGCACATAGAAATGTCATAATCTCGCGGGTGTAGGCGCACCATATAATCATTCAATTCATAATGAATGTCCACATTTGAATGTACATATTTAACATCACCTGGAAAATGATAGGGCGAAACTGAGATCTGAGACAAAATTTTACACTTCCTACGAAATAAATCCCAAACTTCGTAGACTTTTAGGAAGCTAGGGCTAAATTTTCAACTATTCTTAGAGATTGAAACACAACATTGGTTACGAATCTTCATACTTTAGAGAATGGAACATAACTTAGCATTTATTTTGAATGAATTCAGAATTTTTTACACTTCCTACGAAATAAATCCCAAACTTCGTAGACTTTTAGGAAGCTAGGGCTAAATTTTCAACTATTCTTAGAGATTGAAACACAACATTGGTTACGAATCTTCATACTTTAGAGAATGGAACATAACTTAGCATTTATTTTGAATGAATTCAGAATTTTGGCATTGATTATAAATTTTATGATTTAAACACTGAATATAAATTTTATAAATTAATCTCTGTAAAGTGCAAATATCGTTCATTACGAAACTCACGCTGTAATCATTTTATATGATTCGAATAAATTTATTTTTAATTTTTTTTTGTATTTTATTTTAAAAAGCGATATTAGTAAACCTGTTATACTTGAATGTATAGATACATAACCTACGAGTACATAGCATTTTTAAATAAAACATGTTAAAAATGAGTTGATGAATGTAAATAAGGAGTTCAGTTTGAAAGATAAAAATCCATTTAATGAATCTATTCTTCATAAAATACACATTAAGCATTATTTGTTGCACATTTAATCAAACAAGTTAAAATAATTTCCTTATCGCACATTCATAGTCCTCTGATTTAAATGACTTGAAAAAATTTCGATCATACCAGTAAAAGACTTCTTCACCACGCAACAAAACTTTCTTTGCTATGTTATTAATGTCAAGATTTAGAAGTACCTGTTCAGCCACTCTGTTGTACATTTCTAATGGAGTACTGTAAAGACATTCATGGTAACTTTGTTCTTCAATTTGACTAACACAGCCAACACATTTGAAAAGTTTTCTTACATGATACATCATGCTCTCATGAATACATGAGATTAATTGTTCGAATGCAAAATTTTTGTCACAAATAACGGATGGTAGAAAGGTTATCGTGTCCTTTATTTTTAATATTTGAGCAGGAAGCCACTCTAGAAATATACTTTCTCGAAGTTCCATACTAATGTTGTTGACACAATTCATTAAACATGCTATTTGATTTTTATCTAAGGTAATATGACACTGCGTTAGACAAAATTTTGAATCATATAATTGAATTATCTTCTGTAAATGAAGTTTTCCATTGTCATTGAAACAGAACAACTCATTGCGACTAACGAAAGAGGTATCCGCATATAGACTATTGAACGACCACAATTTTTGTGAAAATTCACTCCAAGTAGCAGGTGACAATGTAACCCATTCACGCGTAGGCACTAGTTCATTTCGTTCGTTAGAGATATATCTCCATATATACACTTTTAGCTTCTCATGGCGAAGTTTCAAATATACATAGACACCAGAACCTAAATGCCAACGACGGAGTGCATCTTGCACGGAATCTGAAGAAGGAAATTCAGTCGAAACAGATTCTGTAGTGGCGGCTAACACTCCGCTGTGTGCTAGAGCACAAGAAAGCAGATCTTGAGATGAGTTTCCGACCACGGTGAGGACTTGTGAATCGGCAGTGGTGGATGTTTCTGCTGGGGGTATGGAAGACATAAGATAGGTGTCTAACCAATCCACCACAAAGTTTGATGAAGGTGAATTAATCACATTTGAGACGATATCCACAGATTTTGTTTCATCTGGGGTAGGAACCGACAACTCCATACTATTTCCACTAGAAATTAACTGTTCGAGTGATGGCATACTTTGAATTTTAGACATTACTTGCAGATAATAACATCCAAGTACCACATTCACAGTATAAGATTTATTTTTAAAACACTATGATCTTAAAATACTATAATTTTCTCGCAGCTGTGAACGAACCGAACCTATCCACGCAACGTCCAAGGTTGAAATGGTTTATCGGACCACGTCATAAGACTAATCACGTGACCTAAATAGAGTGTCGTGTGCAAATAGATTACATATGATAAGACATGAAGGGGCTAGAACTTGTATTTTTCAATGAATCGCACAACATCGGTTTGTGCCAAGCGCAATTGTTATCTACGTGGGAGGCTGTCTACATTATTTTATTCATCTTCGAAATCATAAAGTGGAAATATGTACCAAACTTAGTTAAAATTCATAATTTTTAATCACACTATCATTAAATACATAGGAAAATTTTGTATATTTTTATATCTTTAGGGGATATGCTTACCACATCGCACAGAATATACAAGAATAGTTAGCAAAAACATGAAAATAAACTTACAGAATGAGGTCTTCACCAGCCGACATCCAAACTAGAAATGAACGATATGCACCCTAACTGCAATACTAAAATGAGAGCTTATCTTACCTAAGATCTAACATATGATAACGTCATCGGTCCAAAGTTCACAAGATGGCGTCATAGTCCAAAACAGATCTTTCTTAATTACTTATTTTTTAATTACGGCTTATTGTTTTAATTACTCCCTATTTTTAATTACTGCTTAATTTTTATAATTATGAATAGGTGATTCATAATTATAAAAATTAAGCAGTAATTACTTATGATCACCTATTCATAATTATAAAAATTAAGCAGTAATTAAAAATAGGGAGTAATTAAAACAATAAGCCGTAATTAAAAAATAAGTAATTAAGAAAGATCTGTTTTGGACTATGACGCCATCTTGTGAACTTTGGACCGATGACGTTATCATATGTTAGATCTTAGGTAAGATAAGCTCTCATTTTAGTATTGCAGTTAGGGTGCATATCGTTCATTTCTAGTTTGGATGTCGGCTGGTGAAGACCTCATTCTGTAAGTTTATTTTCATGTTTTTGCTAACTATTCTTGTATATTCTGTGCGATGTGGTAAGCATATCCCCTAAATATATAAAAATATACAAAATTTTCCTATGTATTTAATGATAGTGTGATTAAAAATTATGAATTTTAACTAAGTTTGGTACATATTTCCACTTTATGATTTCGAAGATGAATAAAATAATGTAGACAGCCTCCCACGTAGATAACAATTGCGCTTGGCACAAACCGATGTTGTGCGATTCATTGAAAAATACAAGTTCTAACCCCTTCATGTCTTATCATATGTAATCTATTTGCACACGACACTCTATTTAGGTCACGTGATTAGTCTTATGACGTGGTCCGATAAACCATTTCAACCTTGGACGTTGCGTGGATAGGTTCGGTTCGTTCACAGCTGCGAGAAAATTATAGTATTTTAAGATCATAGTGTTTTAAAAATAAATCTTATACTGTGAATGTGGTACTTGGATGTTATTATCTGCAAGTAATGTCTAAAATTCAAAGTATGCCATCACTCGAACAGTTAATTTCTAGTGGAAATAGTATGGAGTTGTCGGTTCCTACCCCAGATGAAACAAAATCTGTGGATATCGTCTCAAATGTGATTAATTCACCTTCATCAAACTTTGTGGTGGATTGGTTAGACACCTATCTTATGTCTTCCATACCCCCAGCAGAAACATCCACCACTGCCGATTCACAAGTCCTCACCGTGGTCGGAAACTCATCTCAAGATCTGCTTTCTTGTGCTCTAGCACACAGCGGAGTGTTAGCCGCCACTACAGAATCTGTTTCGACTGAATTTCCTTCTTCAGATTCCGTGCAAGATGCACTCCGTCGTTGGCATTTAGGTTCTGGTGTCTATGTATATTTGAAACTTCGCCATGAGAAGCTAAAAGTGTATATATGGAGATATATCTCTAACGAACGAAATGAACTAGTGCCTACGCGTGAATGGGTTACATTGTCACCTGCTACTTGGAGTGAATTTTCACAAAAATTGTGGTCGTTCAATAGTCTATATGCGGATACCTCTTTCGTTAGTCGCAATGAGTTGTTCTGTTTCAATGACAATGGAAAACTTCATTTACAGAAGATAATTCAATTATATGATTCAAAATTTTGTCTAACGCAGTGTCATATTACCTTAGATAAAAATCAAATAGCATGTTTAATGAATTGTGTCAACAACATTAGTATGGAACTTCGAGAAAGTATATTTCTAGAGTGGCTTCCTGCTCAAATATTAAAAATAAAGGACACGATAACCTTTCTACCATCCGTTATTTGTGACAAAAATTTTGCATTCGAACAATTAATCTCATGTATTCATGAGAGCATGATGTATCATGTAAGAAAACTTTTCAAATGTGTTGGCTGTGTTAGTCAAATTGAAGAACAAAGTTACCATGAATGTCTTTACAGTACTCCATTAGAAATGTACAACAGAGTGGCTGAACAGGTACTTCTAAATCTTGACATTAATAACATAGCAAAGAAAGTTTTGTTGCGTGGTGAAGAAGTCTTTTACTGGTATGATCGAAATTTTTTCAAGTCATTTAAATCAGAGGACTATGAATGTGCGATAAGGAAATTATTTTAACTTGTTTGATTAAATGTGCAACAAATAATGCTTAATGTGTATTTTATGAAGAATAGATTCATTAAATGGATTTTTATCTTTCAAACTGAACTCCTTATTTACATTCATCAACTCATTTTTAACATGTTTTATTTAAAAATGCTATGTACTCGTAGGTTATGTATCTATACATTCAAGTATAACAGGTTTACTAATATCGCTTTTTAAAATAAAATACAAAAAAAAATTAAAAATAAATTTATTCGAATCATATAAAATGATTACAGCGTGAGTTTCGTAATGAACGATATTTGCACTTTACAGAGATTAATTTATAAAATTTATATTCAGTGTTTAAATCATAAAATTTATAATCAATGCCAAAATTCTGAATTCATTCAAAATAAATGCTAAGTTATGTTCCATTCTCTAAAGTATGAAGATTCGTAACCAATGTTGTGTTTCAATCTCTAAGAATAGTTGAAAATTTAGCCCTAGCTTCCTAAAAGTCTACGAAGTTTGGGATTTATTTCGTAGGAAGTGTAAAATTTTGTCTCAGATCTCAGTTTCGCCCTATCATTTTCCAGGTGATGTTAAATATGTACATTCAAATGTGGACATTCAGTATGAATTGAATGATTATATGGTGCGCCTACACCCGCGAGATTATGACATTTCTATGTGCATGTCAATAATGTCTCGTATTAAGATATCAAAACTCATTACATGTTTCTTTTAAAGAGTTAAATGCATATCTTTCATATTTTAATATTATTACAATGTACTACACTTGGCCTAGAGGGTCAGTCTTTCATTTAAATTCAATGTTGACAATCGCATGTCCTTAAAAAAAATCGTTAAGTGATATTCTATTCCCCTAAAATTCATGACAGTTTTAAAAATATGCCGATTTAAGGGGCTTTAGATGTTGCTGTAACATTAAAAACATATCTCTTATTCAGTAATTATCCACTAAGTATTGTGCAATTTTTGCAAATTTTATTAAAATATCATAATTTTATGCGCTAAAGGAGTCTTAGGCCTTGAGTAAGATTAAAAAAAAAAAAAAAAATCCTAGTTCATCAAACATTCGCTAAGATGCAAACAATTCGGTAAAATAGTAAAATACAATCATGTCTGTAAAAATGCTCGATTCGTGTTCCTTAGCTTGTTAAATTCTAAACTTCGGTGCTAAAATTACATCCATCACTTTAAAAATGGTTAAATCGTATACAATGCGCTATAATTAAGAAAGAATAACTGCCTGGTGGCAACACGTCAACATAATGACGTCATTATAGATAAGATCTAATTTTTAATGATGTAATGAGTGCGTGTGTCTCATTTGGAGTGTTGGCGGTAAGCTGTGAAGATGTCGCTCCGTGAGTTCTAATTTTGTTAACTATTTTCAGTGTGAATATAAGAATTATATGGAATGATTCTAAATATTCATACTTAGAAGCTTCAACTAAGTTCGGTTTCATCGAAATATTTGTGTTGTAAATATTTGCATCGGTAAAAACACCATTGGTAGTTCAAACAGTCGATTCGTATTTAGAAAATTCTAAAACCGTAGTGTACAACTGTAGAAATCTATTTTAAAAGCTGTGGAAACATATATTTTTTCAAAAAAAAAAAAAAAAATGTACGCCATACAATTTATGTCTACCAATGAAATACAACTATTTCGGACATTGTTAAAAATTTAAAGAGTTTAAAAGTTAGTGCGATAAAATCTCACACAATACTTACACGTTTCATGTTTAGTAGGTTTTAATACTGGGTGTTGAAATCTAGGTACATGTATGTGCAAAATGGCCTATTCCTATTCAATAGATTTTAAAATGTGTTGGTGTTCTGTAAAAATAATCGAAACTGTACACTCACTTCTAAGTTCTATAATGGTAGTAAAAATTATACCCTTCACTGTTAAAATGGTCAAATGATATTCACTGGCTTTTATTTTATTTAAACTTAAAGCTAAAGTTTTGTGGGTGAAAATATTCGATTCGTTAGCTTGTTAAATTCTAAACTTCGATATTTCAATTACATCCACCACTTTAAAAATGGCCAAATCATATTCAATGCACAATATAATTAAAATGATGTATTTCAGATTATGTGTACCAAATCAGACCCCTGAAGTATCCAGTTACTAGAAATATATTATTAGAAAAAATAGGTGGCAACACCTCATAATGCTGACGTCATTATAGATAAGATCTAATTCTTAATAGCGTAATGAGAGTGTGTCAATCATTTGGAGTTTAGCCAGCAGCTAGTGAAGACGTTGGATGTGAGTTCTAAGTTTCATTATTATTTTTATAAAAAGAAAAAAAAATCATTTCGTTATTATAATAGTCGTATATGCTGTTAGATTTATTTAATTGAAAAGAAAATTTAAAAAAAAAAAAATGTACAAGGTTTGAGGCGGTGCGAAGACACCGGGTGGATGGTGGGCTTAAACCTAAAAAAAAAATATTTGTTACTATCAATGTATATTATTTAACAAGTTTCTGGTATTATAATTTTTAATGTATGTTTTGTTTTTCAGCTGTGAGAGTCATGGTAAGTTTAAAAAGTAAGTTTTTTAATGATGTGTTTTAATCACGTTTCTTTCAGGAATGAGTTTGCGAAAAATTTATGGGCCACCGAAAAAAAAAAATAGTCAATTCGTGTTTAGTAGCATGTAAAATTTTAAAAAGGATGTAAAAAAATCATGCATAGTACTTTTACTATATTCTCAGTAAATCATCGCAGAACTCCATGAATGCATTCTTGTTAGCTGAAAAAATTGTCGAAACGTGTTCAGCGAGTAGTATAACCTATTCCTAAAATCCCACAGGCTTTTAAAACATAAATCTTGGCTGATACACCTCTTCTAAAAGGGTTAAATCCTGTACCCAACTTGTGGTAAAAATTTATAACATTAAACATGCGATATTCTAGTTCACTATGGAGTCCCCCATTCCTTCATTCAAAAACACCCCAAAAATCATTTCATTAAAATTCAAAAACATACACCCCGTCCTTAAAAATCACTGACGAATGGTCAATGTAAAAAAAAATTATCTTCATTAGAACATGTATGAGCGTGAAGCTAAAATTATTAAGGCATCGTTCGACTATCGAATTAAAAGAACACAAAAACCGCATTCTGAAATTAATTGAATTAAAATTCGTCGCATGTATTTCATTCAAGTGTCAATAGATGGCGCCATCATCGCCATCTAAAATTTCGTAAATGTCTTCAAGCACTTTCCTAAACATTCCATAAAAACAATAATTACCCAATCATTAAAAAATAATCCTCTTATTAAAATTAAATTATGACTATATTCCATTTTTTTTTATAATACATTTTATTTATTTATTAAAAATTAATTAAAATCTTAATTTATTCGCGTTCATTAAATCCAATCGTAAAAGTTCAGAAAATATTCTAAGTCCCCAAACTCCTTTCGCAGGAAAGATATCATTCATTCACCATCTGTCTACAAGTCTCAAAGTGTATACTGGTTAAAGCACTGTCCTACGGTGCAAGTGGTCCCCAGTTCGAATCCAGCTCAGTCCAGAGCCAATTCTTTCCTTTTAGCCATCACAGTTCTCCAACCTGTCCATAGAGGGCGCCACCAAAATTTCCAAGATGGCCGCCAAGGTCTTCTTCAACCTCACTGTCTGTGTCAGTACATGACGTCAGCCGATAATCTTATCGAATGAGTCATCCGATAAGATAAGCCGATGACGTCATCCGATAAGATAAGCTTATCAGTGACGTCATCTGATAAGATAACGTGACGTCATCCGATAAGATAACGTGACGTCATCATGACGTCACTGCTGCTCTGCTGCTCCTGCTGCCCTTGAACTGTTGTTTCTCTACTACTGTCGCCAAAAGAGTTGCATAAGCAGTTCGAGGATTTTTTAGACCGGCTGTTTGTGTAAGTGTTGTTGTTGAGACCCAGACCGTCCGACCTACCAGAAAGGTGTTGAAGACCCAGACCGTCCGACTCGTCCTGAGGACTTGAGCATCTATTTGGACGGCCGGGAGAGGAGTTGGCAGGCCGATGTCCGGGTGTCCACAACAACCAACACCAAATTTATTGAATCTTTAAAAAATTTTTACAGGAGTGGTTACAAGGATATAAGCTAATAACATAGTTTTGCTAATATGAAAATATATCTGAAGACTTGATTACATTTATACTCTTGTAGACTTGAATACATTTTGTTGACTTATTTACATTATTGAAGACTTGATAGTATATTTACAAATGACATAATGATCTGAGATAATATAAGTATTATGATAGTAGTTGAAAACATTTTCAAGTTGACTATATATTATAAAATGGGGTGCAACAACTAAAGACAACACAACAAAAGCAGACGACACCACCGAGAAAAACAACATATAAAAAAACAACATAAAAAACAAACAAAAAAACAACAAGAAGAGGAGTCACCGACCGAAAAAATTAAAAGCAGAGATCCCCAGGCTGATTATGAAATTTTATTAGAGATTTCTCTCGCTATGAGAACACAGTTTTTTATTTTATTGATTGAAGAAGGGTTAGAGCAGACACTCGAGAACCAGGTCGCCGTATTATGGGGTGAAGGTTTATAAAGGTGAAAAGCTTTGGTAAGGGGGCAAGAAAAAACGTAGTGATCGGCGTCGCCGAAAGCGCCGCAGGAGCAGCAGGAAGTAGATTTACATTTGAAAGAGAACAAATAATCGGGGAATGGGCCGTGGCCCGTAATAAAGTAGATTAAATATTTATTAGTAATATGTGTATTAAAGTTAACGTTTGGAAGGAAATTTAAAATTCTGGCGGGATCGTGAGTTCGGGGGGAGACATAGTCATTTAAAAAGGATTGCCAATTACTAAGGATATCAAGTTTGTAATGTTTTTTGAGAAGTGAATAAGGGAAAGGTAAAGAAGTTGGAGAGCCAGAGGTAGTAGCTAGTTTTGCATTTTTGTCTGCGACCTCGTTACCCGAGATGTCGGAGTGGGCTTTAACCCAACATAAATTAATTAAATGTTTATTAAGATTAGCATTAGTTTTAATTTTGGATAAGTAAAAAGATTTGTTTTTGATGGAGTTAAAGGCCGAGATTGACGATTGACTGTCTGTAAAGATATTAATTTTAATGTTTCTATTAGATGCCCAATTTATAGAGAAATGGATCGCAGCAATTTCTGCTTGGAAAACTGTGTTCCCATGCTCAAGTTTAAAGGTGAAAGTTTCTTCCAGTGTGTTTTCGTTAAAGATGCAAATGGCGTATCCTGTATTGTTTTCAATAGAGGAACCATCAGTGTAAATATTTATTTTGGAAAAGTTAAGTGGATTAATGGGGGAAAAGGTCACTGTACGTTGAGAAGGAGGGATACTGGAAGAAGGGCAGTTATGATCAAATTTTTCAGGGGGGGGAAGGGCAGGATTTGTAAAAAGGTTATTGCGAAGTTTCCAAAAGGTATATTTTTTGTACAAAGAATTTATTACAAAGTGAATGGGGGGGATTCCAGTTAAAGAAAAGAGAGAAATGTTAGAAGTAGTCCGAAAACCAGATGAGATTTTTAAAAGAAAAATCCTTTGAAGAGAGATAAGTTTTTTGACCTGTGCCCCAGTCAATGCTTTTCCCCAAACTCCTGAGCCGAAAGTAATTATCTTTTCGATAACCGAAAGATACCAAACTTTAAGAAAGGATTTATCAACACCCCAGTTACTGCCAGTCACTCTCCCAAAAGTGCTAGCGAACTTGAAGCACTTCTCTCTCAGATTAAAAATATGGGAACTCCATTTAAGGTTATCGTCGATCGTTATGCCTAAGTAATTTAATTGTCTAGTAGTTTGAATTTTAACGTTTTGGATTTTAAATGAGGGTCTCTGTTTAATTTTAGATCTATTTTTTTTAAATACGATAGCTTTACATTTTTCGGGGGTGACGGAGAGTTTAAGGGCCGAAAGGGAGGACGAGATAAGATCAAGGAGATTATTAGTATTAATACGTAATGTTTTCAAGTTTGTGGAAAAAGTGACCACCGCAAGATCATCCGCGAAGGCCTGCAGGTAAAAAAGATCATCATTAAGATTAAGTATATCATTAAAATAAATACTCCACAGGGTAGGAGAAAGAACCGAACCCTGCGGAGCCCCAGAGGAGATACATTTAGTGATAGAGGAAGTGCCGTTAGCCAGAGAAATTTGTCTATTATTTAAATAAGAGAATATAAAGTTTTGGTAAATTGGTGGAAGATTGATATTAGAAAGTGTTTGAGGTAATATATTCCAGTTGAGATTATCGAAGGCCCCGCAGATGTCCACGGTGGTCAGGGAAACGAAATTTTTTGATTTGTGAGTAGAAATGTTATTAATCAGCCTGAGGGTTGCATCCTCGCAACTAGTAAGTTCCCTAAAACCGAATTGCAGGGGATGAAGAGCTCCAGCAGAGAAAAGCCAAAAGTTGAGTTTGTTAATAAATATTTTTTCCAAAATTTTTCCAAGGGTAGGTAATAAGCAAATTGGGCGGTAGGAAGAACAAAGGGTGGGATCCTTACCGGGTTTATTAAAGAATATGATATTTGCATTATTAAGACATGAGGGGAAATGGCAAAGTTTAAAGCAAAGGTTAATGAATTTCGAAAAAAAGAAAGGGAATGATTTAAAAAGTTTTTTCCATATTGTGAAGTCCAGGTTATCGAGACCGGGAGCTTTTCCATTTTTTAAATTTTTGATTACTGCTGAAAGCTCCTCATCCGAGACAACCCCCAACCCATCAGAAGGTAAATTAAAGTGTGGAAAACCGCTAAAGTCAGTATCAATTTTAAAGTGGTGGTCCATCAATCGTTTCAATTTGTCTTCATAGTTAAGGGAGGGGGAGTCAGGGAAAAAAAGATTAATATTATTGAATTTTCTATGTTTCTGGAAGGCAAATTTGAAATGTGAGCCGAAAGAGTTACTGCACTTAGTGCAATAAGCCTTCCAGGAATCCATTCGGGTTTTTTTGAGGAGTAATTTATATTTGGCTTTATTAAGCTTGTAAAGAATTTTGGCAGAAAGTATAGTTTCAGGAGAAGCATCATTTCTCTCGAGTGACCGAATTCTTTTATATAGGGCAGTGACAAAATTTCTATGTTTCGAAAGGGTTGGGGTCCACCAAGTGAAGTTTTTTATAGTTTTAGTCTTTTTCTTTCTAATATATTTAAAGGCGCAATCTTGGACGGATTCAATTAAAATTTTTACAAAGGAGTCAAGAGAATTTGTGTCGTGAATTTTATCTAATAGAGGATTAAGAAAGTTAAGGTTGTTTTTGAAGTTGTATATAAATTTGCCTATACCGTATTGAGTTTTTAAGAAGAAAGTATTATCTGAAGGAGGATCAAGGTTAAAAATAATTTTGATATATTTATGGTCACTGAATGTGTCACTCGAGAGAATCTCCCAACTCTGAATAAAATCGAAAAGTGAAAAGTTAACAAGGGACAAGTCGGGGAAGCCATTTCCAGTATGTGAAACAAAAGTTGGACCACATTTAACATCATTACAAATTACAAGATTATTATTAAGACAAAAGTCGATCATGTCGAGTCCCCTCTGATCGGTGAAACCGTATCCCCACATCCGGGCACGGGCGTTAAAATCTCCAAGGAGTAAAAAATTTTCATTAAAATAGTTAAAAATTTCAATTTCTGATAGCATGTTTGTAAAATCATCATGAGGGGGAAAATATATGCTCGCTAAATTAATTGGAGCGTGATGTGGTAGTAAAATTTCTACAAATATTGATGTTAGTGATTTATATTTAAAGTTTACTATAAGTTGGGGGTTAAAAATTAGAATAATTGATTTTTGTGAGTTGGAAGAATATTGTCGAACCCCTGGGGGGGGAGAGAGAATTAAATTATGATTAACGTATGGCTCTTGAAGGCAAACAAAATCTATTGAATTATCGAGGGCGAATTTAAATAATGAAGAGTGAGCAGAGAGCGAGTGATTAACGTTAATTTGAATACCGGAAAAGTTCATTAAAAAAGAAAAAAATATAGAAAGAAAAAAAAAGCCCGGAGGGGGAAGCAAAAGGTACTAAAATTACATAAAAACATGAAATAACAAAATATACAGAACAAAAGACATATAATATGCAGAATTAAGGAAACCAAAAAAATTGTTAAGCCTCATTCTGAAGCTTTCTAATTCTCGCCATCTCAGCCTGAAAAGTTTGGCAGTTCTTTTTATCATAGGTTGTATGATTAGTTTTGTATTTTAAACTAGAGTCTCCTGCGTTAGAAGTAGTACAGTTCACACAGGTTAAGGTCTGAGCTTTGCACTCTTTGTATGTGTGTCCGCTACGGGTACAGTGGCTGCAATTACCGGTAACATGGTGACAGGAACTTGCCACGTGTCCGTAGCCCTTACATTTGTGACATATTTTTAATGCAATATAGTTTTTTACTAGATAAGACTTGAAGTGATGGAAGAGTTTTTTCGTTTCCAGTATTTGATTTGCATCGTTAGTGTTCATGCGAAGTACCCAATTTAAGTTGCCAGACCTGGCTGGGAAATTTTTTAGAATTCTAATATCTTCTGTTTTCAAAGTAGGATGGTTGATCACCACCAATGCTTTTACATTCTCCTCATTGAAATTGGGAGGAAGGTTGAAGATTATAAGTGCCTTTTTACGTTCCTCCTGGACCCTAATTGTAAATTTGCTCTTGATGGCCGAATTTTGAAATTTTGGTAGTAGTTTCGCTGGGTTGTCCTCTTTACATGTAACTTTGAGCGTACCGTTAGGCAGTGTAGTGATGTTTTTAATGTTGACTCCAAGAGGACAGGGGAGTGAGATAAGGTCTTTTTTCAGCTGTAGGTTATCTTTTGAGCGATCCAGTCCTTGGAGTAGAACGCTGGAGAACTGGCGAGAAGAGGTTCCAGGTTGAGCAGAAGATTGAGCAGCGTAGGAGGAAGGAGCAGGAGCAGTAGGTCCAGATCTTTTGAATGACTGTTGTACCGAGTTTTTGACCTGTGTAGGAATTTCTTTCAAAATATTTGTAGTGAAAGATTTTAGGTCATTGTTGATTTTATGCTGGAAATTTGCGAAGTCATCATTTAGTTTCTTGGAAAGGTTTGAGAAAGCTACAGCATCTACCAGTAGCGGTCGAGAACGAGGTGATGGAGCAGAACCAACGTTACTTTCGAGAGTATGAAGAGAGATTTTAATATCTCTAAATTTGTCCTCCGTGTATGCTTTATGAGTGGCATTTAACTTTACGTTTTTGGTAAAATATTTCTCAAGTCTATCAATGTTTTTCATGATCTTAGCCACATGTTCGTTATTGAGATTAAAAGGTGGAGCATCTTTATCAGTAGCGGTGGAGCCAGGACTAGAACAGATAGAAGGGGCAGGAGTAGAGGGAATATCTGTGGATTTTGAAGAACCAGGCAGAACCGGAAAGTCGTACCAGAAAGGTGTAAGGTAACTGTTTGGACGGCCGGGAAGTGCCGGGAAGAACCGGAAAGTCGTACCAGAAAGGTGTAAGGTAACTGTTTGGACGGCCGGGAAGTGCCACCCAATTTAGACCGGAACCCAGTGGGGGAGGCATCCACAGATGTGTGTGTGTAAGTGAGGCTGTGGAGACGATAATTGACGAACGAATAGACCGATTCGAACGAAATTTGGTACAAAAATTACAATTCGTAAGCATTACAAGTCATGAATACTGGAAGCCTATTGTTTTTATACACAATCGAATGTTCAGAACCCCCTAAATTTTCGAGTGAAATTTTAAAAAAATCGTCAAAACCTGTAATAAAATTACGCAAATAGACATTTCTTATGTGATATTTCATTAGAAAACGATTGACATCAATTTTAGAACGCTAACATGAACCGTTCTCGAGATATTGCACATTTTTCAAAAAAATTATCAAAAATCATATAAAATAAAAAGAAAATATTTCATATTGAGAAACATGTTCACTTTTCATTGTAATACCATGCGATAAATTGGGTGACATCATTCTCGTGGATCTAGCTCGTTCCATTCATGAAAAAGATACTTTGAGTAATACTTTTGTAATTGAACGGACGGCAATAATCATTTATCTGCTGTAAGAATAACTTATTTCTCCGTCCATAATGCTTGGCGAGATTTTGGCAACGAATTTGGTGGAATGCTGCCAACTTGGCGACTTTTTTAAATGTTCTAAAGTGGCGAAAACTCGCCAAGTGGATAAAAATGACGCTAAATCAATGACAACTCATTGATGATGACTACATGGAAAATGACGACTCATTGACGAAAATTCAATGTCTTGGAAAGAATATAAATATCTACTATAAAAATAATCTATTTTTTTTTTACTGTAAAAGTAGTAAATTCCTTGCATTATATAAGGAAAGTCATGTGCTGTCCACACAAGATTTTTTTTAGGGGGGAGGGGGGCTGTTTTATGACATTTTTCTGAATTTGAAATTGAGACAAAAAGGGGATAGGGGTGGGACGCTTTTTCGTGGAGACAGAATTTCAAGGTAAAAAATACAAGGGGAAAAATATAGCTTGAGGGTGCAGAGAAAGTTGTCCATGCACAGTTCACATTAGTTTTTTTTTTTTTTTTTTTTTTTTTTTTTTTGTGAATAGCTTGTAGTGGGGTATTGAAAGAAATGGTCAGTCAGGGGGTACTATGAAAGATATAGTCAGTCAGAGGGGTACAATTGGAAGACATGGGCAATAGTGGATTATAAGTGAAAGAAATGGTCACTAGAGTTGTTCGGACGAAAGTTGGAAGTCGTTGCTGTACTGTATTATAAATTCTATAGTGAATAAGACCGAATCAAAATGCTTTTCGAATATTTTTAGGAGCGAGGACGATCACCACTGAAACGAGGCACGTCTTGTGTTGCCAGCTGGTCTGTTGATGACCCAGACTGCCTCAAGTGCGCGATAGACTGAGAGAGACATGTGCTCCAGTTTTGCCCAGAGAAAAACTGTCACTGAATCCCACGGTCGGGAAAACACCGTGCGATAGTCAAGTGTGAAATGTGAATAACTGTGACCATGACATAATTGGGAGGAATGCGAGTTTGATACAGGTTAGTGGGATGGCGATATTTACAGTAAACTTTCGATATTCCGGTACGTTCCGGACTTCAGCATTGCTGGATTATCGGATGTCCGACGAAATGTGGTAAAATATGGGGAAAGTTAATTTAGAACGGAATAATGGGCAATGAATGCGATGTTTATTTAAATAAAACGTTCCACAGATTACATTGTGCAGTATATGAAAAACATTTAAAATAATTTTAAAATAATAAATTAAACGTCAATGAACAGAAATCTGCATATAAAATCATTTTGTCTAATACAGTAAATATGCAGTACAGTCGAACGGACTCGAAAGCTGTTGGAGAGATGTGCCAAACTATCGGGCGTACCGTACAATTAGATGCCGGATAATGGACGTTCACTCAGTAAATTTCCATTAATTCGGCATAAAATGGTACGGCACGCACTGTCTATACAGTAAACTTTACTATATAGTCTATATAATAAAATCTTTTATCTGCACAGTAAGGGTCTATACAGTAAACTTTATTGTATAGACAAAAATCCGATTTCGGCAGCATATAGTTTTTCTTAAACATTCAAATTCGAATTCGGAATTAATATTCATTTAAACAAGATATTTTTTCTTAATACTCTTGAAATTAATTCTTAAATAAATATTTTGAAAAAGGAGGCTGTTTTTTTTAGCCGAAACTTTTTCCTGTTTATATGAGTTGGCGCAAAATTGTCAAAATTCCTAAATATCCGGCGAGTAGTTTTTGATCTAGTTCAGTGGTTCCCAAACATTTTTCACCCAAGCACCTCAGACTCTCGATTTATTTCATGTAAGTAACTAACTACTGCCGATGTAGCAAAACAAGCCTGCTTGAAAAGCGTCGAAGAGGCACATATTTAAGTAGTATTGAGAAAATATTGTTTTCACGAAAATTTTCGATTTCGAGATTTTGATGCCGATATATGTTTTAAGACTTCCAGAACACGTTTTGACTATTTTTGGAGTGATGTCCGGTCGTCTGTCTGTCTCATGTCTGTGGTCGATTTCTTGTATAATAGCAGCCACAAATATGAATGGATTTTCACGAAACTTTATATTCGGATTTGTTATCAAAAGATCTAGAACTAGATAGAATTTTTTTAAATTCGAGTGAAAACTTTGAATTTAATTAGAAATTTTATATATTTTTTAATATGACAGCATATGGCAAAATTTGACATAATCCTGCCTAAAAGGGTTATTTATGGCTCAATAATCACGTGACTTAATAGTTTCAATCATTGTTGTGAAAAATAGCCGCGAAACAATGTTTTTTTGTTTATGACGTCATTAGACTCTTTCGGGGGGGGGGGGGAGTTACCCAACGGGGGATACATTGTCAAGTAGGGTATCAATCGAAATATTTTTTTCAAGCTCTTTAAGTGAAGGGTAATACGCTATAGTGAAAATCATTTGGATCTTGTAAAATTTTCTTTTTTCTTGTAAAATTAAAAAAAAAAAAAAAAAATGAATTCTGGTATGAGAATTGTATGTATTTGTTTTTCTGTTTAGAATATGGACTTGGTTTCATATAAGTAGTATTTTAAATTTATTTGTGTTCAAAGTATCAAAAGAAACACAGACACAGAGATGTCAGGAAAAGAAGTTGACGCTCGAAACATGTATGAATACAGTGGAGTTATTTATAGCGAGCTCGGATGTAGCGAAGTATCGGTTATTACGAATTTTTTCTGTCCTCTTGGATCTGCAATACTTTCATAAACCTATTGCTTATCGCGAACAATTAGAGATCTGTACATAGGATATTGCGAAGTTTTTATTGTTAGAAAGGTAAAGAAAAAAACATTTTTTATCAAAGAATTCTTGGATCAAAAGTAAGATCTGGGGAACAACCAGGGCCTGACTTAGCCCAACTGAGGCCCAGGGCAGACATTCCTTCGTGTGTGTGTGGGGGGGGGGGGGGACGGGAGGAGGATTCCACTTATCGACGTATATGAAATAAACAGAACTATGTTTTTACCTAAGAGCCAACGGCTCTACCGTGCTGAAAACACCGGTTCTCGTTAGATCACCGAAGTTAAGCAGCATCGGGCGCGGTTAGTTTTGGGGTGGGTGACCACCTGGAAACACCGCGTACTGTTGGCTCATTTCAGTCGACATGGTGGCCGAACGGTCAAGGCGAGCGTTTCCAGCGATTGATCGGTCGCCACGTTGTGGGTTCGAGTCCCACGTAAGACATGGATGTTGTGTGTTGTGGGCGCAGTGTGTTCAGCCCCCCTCTGGTGCGCCTGGGGAAACGTCCCTGGACGGCTAAATGGTTCACGGGTTCACGATTTCGGCCGTACATAGAGCAAAAAGACGTATGTCTAGTGCCTGGCCATTGGAAAAAAAAAATGTTTTTACATAAACATAATTGCATTCTAGAGAGAGGTATAAGAAAATGAAGCTGCTACATATTTTGATGGAATTTAAATTACTAACAACTTTTCCGTCATAGCGAAGGAGCCAATATATTCTAAATCTTGAATTGGTACGGTCTTATATATCTCTAAAATCAATCTTTTCGCTGAAGAAAACTATCCCGAGGTCACTTTCTTCGTTTAGGAAGCAGTCATTAATTTTTCAATGTTGCAATTGTTTAATTTGGGGTCCCTCGAACGCGGTGGCCCGGGACAGATGCCTCTGCGTTAAGCAGGCCCTGGGAACAATTAGTTTGGTAACAAATATTCATCGTCAGACATGTTGAGATAACCTAAACACTTTTTTAAAAGCATCCCTAGATACGTTGATATAACCTAAACACTGAAGATTGAATTTTTAGGTGATACCTGGTGTGCTGTTCGTGTTTTGGTAAATCCGGCCATGTTGCAACTGTTGTTTTGGCGGATTGTAGAAAAAGAAATACAGATTGGTACAATTTGTTTCCCAGAAATAGTTGCTCAAATCAGAATAAATAATGCGAAACGTCGCATCATTCTTCATGATGACAACGCAAGCTCACACATTGCATTTCAAACTATCAATTAATTGAAGCATGAAAATATGGATTTGATGATCATTGCCCTTATTCGCCTGATTCAGCATCCAATGATTTTTTCTTGTTCCCAACAATCTATATAATAAAAGGCAATGTCTGTGTGTCTGTCTGTCTGTGTGTCTGTCTTATACACTATACGTTTCGCGACCGCGCGTCGGAGAGCTACGAAATTTGGCAATCGGAGACCCGGGGGGGAGGGAAGGGGACACGTGAAAACCGATTTTTAAAATTTTAATTATTTTTTTATTTATTTAATGTTTTATGCGATTTCGACCGTTTTTTGCCCTTTTTGCCCTTTTTTCTCCACGATCCAGACATCGTAGAAAAAAACAAATTACACCATCGGAAAGAGCAGAGAATTTCGAGTAAAAATATATCAATTTCAAATCTGAATTTCGATTTCTAATATTTTTTAAAGATTTTAAAACAAAAGTCACTTTTTGCTCAAGAAAACGATTTTTGGTTTTTAAATTCTCGCATCGTGAAAAGTACTCATAATTTCGACTAATAATTTACATTTTCAGAAAGGTCAAACATCTGGCATTCTTACAAGTCCAATCTGGTCCAGAAATAATGAAAATTGCCTTCAGGATGGCAATTTTAAAGACGTCATGATTTTATATTTCTCGTCGTTCCGCTCGGCGTACCGCTTCGTTTCTCCCCCGCTGAAGCAGGGAAGGTGCTGGGTGGGGACGTCAAGGTGGAGGTGACGTCACGGTTCTGAATAGAGCGCCTTTGCTCTATATAAATTATTATATTTATATTTTAAATGATGGGACGATCTGGATTTTTTAAATGTATATTTTAACTTTTGGATATTTTAATTTTATGGATATTTTAAATGATGGAACAATGAAACAATGGAATGAGGATGATGGAATTAAGCATATGGTCATTTTAAATTGCAAATTAGCGCGCGGGAAGTTAGCGGTAGGCCCGGGTTCGATTCCCGCCACTGCCAAAACTGCCGCCGTGTTTACGTGGAATACGATCACGTTAAATATGTGGGTCCGTAAGTCCTTCCGAGAGGTTGGTGGTAGGGGAAGGAGGATACGGCCCCTGTGGATGCCTCCCCCACTGGGTTCCCGTCTAAATTGGGTGAATATGTAGAAAGTTATGGAGATTGTCGCGGAGGGCGCGGCAGCCCAGTGGTTAGCGCGCGGGAATTGCACTCAGTAGGCCCGGGTTCGATTCCCGCCACTGCCAAAACTTACGCCACGTTCACGCAGAGTACGATCACGTTAAACATGTGGGTTCGTGAGTCCTTCCGAGAGGTTGGTGGTAGGGGAAGGAGGGTACGGTCTAAATTGGGTGAATAAAAAGAAAGTTATGGAGATTGTCGCGGAGGGCGAAGTAGCCCAGTGGTTAGCGCGCGGGAATTGCACGCGGTAGGCCCGGGTTCGATTTCCGCCACTGACATGGAGTACGATCACGTTAAACATATGGGTCCGTATGTTTTTCCGAGAGGTTGGTGGTAGGGGAAGGAGGGTACGTTCCCTGTGGATGCCTCCCCCACTGGGTTCCGGTCTAAATAGGGTGGCACATCCTGGCCGTCCAACCAGTTACCAGGCCCGGGTTCGATTCCCAAAATTGCCGCCGTGTTTACGCGGAGTACGAGCACGTTAAACATGTGGGTCCGTGAGTCCTTCCGAGAAGTTGGTGGTAGGGGAAGGAGGGTACGGTCTAAATTGGATGAATAAAAAGAAAGTTATGGAGATTGTCGCGTAGGGCAAAGTAGCCCAATGGTTAGCGCGCGGAAATTGCACTCGGTAGGCCCGGGTTCGATTCCCAAAATTGCCGCCGTGTTTACGCGGAGTACGATCACGTTAAACATGTGGGTCTGTAAGTCCTTCCGAGAGGTTGGTGGTAGGGGAAGAAGGGTAGGGTCCCTGTGGATGCTTCTCCCACTTGGTTCCGGTCTAAATTGGGTTAATAAAAAATAAGTTATGAAGAATATCGCGGAGGGTGAAGTACCCCAGTGGTTAGTGCGCGGGATTTGCACTTGGTAGGCCCGGGTTCGATTCCCAAAATTGCCGAATAAAAATAAAGTTATGGAGATTGTCGCGGATGGCACGGTAGCCCAGTGGTTAGCGCGCGGGAATTTCACTCGGTAGGCCCGGGTTCGATTCCCGCCATTGCCAAAACTGCAGCCGTGTTCACGCGGAGTACGATCACGTTAAACGTGTGGGACTGCAAGTCCTTCCGAGAGGTTTGTGGTAGGGGAAGGAGGGTACGGTCTCTTTGGATGCCTCCCCCATTGGGTTCCGGTCTAAATTGTGTGGCACTTCCTGGCCTTCCAAGCAGTTACCTTACACCTTTCTGGTAGGTCGCGCCAACGAGTTTGCCACGGTCAGAATTTTCAAGGGTAGCGAACAGGCTGGTCGCCAAAGGCGGCTAGTCAGAAATAAAATGTGTTATCAACGATTTAACAGTCCAACAGAAGCAATTGAGGCTTATAAATCACATGTTTCTGCAATACCAATTTCTGAATGGCATAATTGTTTCGAAAATTGGTTTATTCGAATGAAAAAATGAATTGATGCTAAAAGCGAATATTTTGAAAAGCAATAAAACGATTTACTTCCATACAAAAATATTTTGTATATTATTTTCTAAAATACCAGCCTACGTACTATATTTCTGAATTTTTTGAGAATTTTTAAGTGGATCCATAAAAGTTGATTTTTGCAATATGGACCGTAAGGGGCACTTCTTTATCCTACAAGATAGGGTATGAGCGACGGTTATTCTATGTCAGTAGAGTGGAAATTACGGCCAAAGTTTTTTCGTTTCTCCTGTTCTATCTTATTATATTTTGCTTATTCCGTGAATATATTATTCAATTCTATTATATTTCGTTTATTATATCATGCTTGAACTTCGCTTTGGTTCTACTTATCCATATTGCTATAGGTATTATTATTATTATTATTTTCTTTCGGTGATTGCAAGTATTTTAATTAATTATTGAGGTCGCAGTGTTGACTTAAAACTAGTTTAACATCTCCCATTCATCCAATCAATAAAATTAAATAGCTTACAGACCCCCCCTAGGCTAAGGTGACCATATTTTCCTTGGGATTAACGGAGACATGGAAACTTCATCTATAGAGCCACCCCCTCCTCCCCTCACACATACACACTTCTAGTAGAGGATGAGTCCTTATAGTTTTAATCTTGAATAATTTTATTTACTAACATAGTAAACACATACAGTCAATGGAGAGGCAAGTCATGACGTTATACGAAAATACGAGAAACCTGTCATCATACCACTTTGGCGTCTCGTTCATCACTGATCAGAGTCCAGGGTCGAAAGTAGTTGAGACCTTGGGGATTCCCCACTACGGTTAGGTGGTTGCCACATTAATTTCCAGAATTTTAATAGTTTTAAGTTTAATATCAAAACCATCACCCTGGTCTCATATTTATTATTTTATAACAGTGCCGAAATGTTGAATGGGGTATAAATTCGGGGGCAAAATTCTTGTTTCGGTGACCATCGGTCCTCCAAATCGTGGACGAATGGTCACCTTATCCGAGGCTAATATTTTATTATCGTTAATTATGTTTGGTTTGCGAGAATTCACTGCATAATATTTAATATTCCGGTGTAATATTTAATCATAGGTTTACATCTAAAATTCCGGGTAAAGCTGGGTACTTGTGCTAGTCAAAAATATAATAATATTCACGTATCAATTTTTTTTTCTATCATTCTCATTATTTAAATCGAATAAATTAAAGTAAAATCGTATGTTTCATTTTTTAACAAAATGAAAACAATTTAATTCCGTTGCAAAGCAACAAACACCCTGTAATATTCTTTAAGAGTTTCAGGTGGAGGGGGGGGGGATTGTCTGCTCATTGTTATTTCTATGGAAGAGCTATGTACTTTTGTTTTTATATTGACATTTCGGAAACTTCTTGTGTTAAACTTGAAAAATAGACTGGGTTGAATCCAGTAAACAATTGGCATACAAATCAAATATAGAAATATTTCGTCAAAAGTTGTTAATTTGTAACGGAATAAACATATTTTTCATTTTAAAAATATATCACATTCACACCTCATACTTAGATGGAAATCTTTCCAAACGTGTATTGCACTTTTCGACAAAATTAGAAAAAAGTATTCAGAAAATGATACATTTTCTACACTACGTTATGAGAAAATGAAAATTAGAAATATACCTTCTAATTCATCCGGGGATTTATAAGACTCCGGCTGGGTTCAACAGCATTTCATCAAATTTCCCTGCACTGCCTAAAACCACGTTGTACCAACTTAGAGAAGTACTTAATAAACAAAGCAATTCTTATTAATATAACATTAAACTTTCGATTTTCAGGTTCAGGCCTAATGAACGGAAGTCATGGGACATTTGGCGACGACTAGTCCCGCCTTTGAGGTACATGTAGGCGTATTGATATAGATGTATCGATATCCTTACGAACAGTGGCTAATTAGTATTAAGCTATGCTAAAGCAGTGTTTCTTTCAGGACTTTTTGGCAGGGGGGGGGGGAGGACGAAAGAAACTTTAAGGGGGCACGTTTTCTATTTGCTCTATATAAATATACCTAAATGCTGCCATATAACAGAAATTAGGTTAACTTAAAATCTCTCCCCCCCCCCTCCCCCGGATGTATGCCTGAAAGAAACACTGGGCTTAAGAGCCCAAGAAACATAGGGGTCTAGAGCGAGCTGGGATATTTGCGGCGCCTGGAACAAAACAATTATTTTCTCAAAGATTTTATTCCCAAATATGCAGTATTTTATTGTTACTATAATAAACAAATATACGTATTAAGCTATTTATCAAACTCATTAAAAAGATTTTTAGAATAAACTAGCAGTATATCCGTTCTTCGTACTGTAATATATAATATAAAGTAACTAAAAATTCACAATTATGTGAAAATTCCTATAGTGACAATCCCTAAGTGACATTCTTATTCAAAGCATTCTATTAAAATATTTAACTTAATATTCTAAAAAAGAAGTATACAATCTCTGTTCTCGCTATACAAAATTATTTTCTCAGACTGTTCTGAAGAATGAAACAGTCTGGTCTCGTTGTAAACAAATTAAATTTTTTTTTTAATTTCCATCAAACGACAGAAGTTATCAAGTAAAGTAAACATAATTTTAGAAAATATTGAATTTTCATCAATAAGACGTCATTTTTATTAATTTAGTGTCAATTTATTAATTTGGTAACATGTTCGTCAAATTGGCGATATTTCGATTAATATCGGGACATTTTAAAAGTTTGCTAAATTTGTCGCTAAGTGGGATAGTTGGACTGATAAACAGACAGACCCTATCGAAACATCTATTACAACACTATCCCCTATCAAAACACAAATAATTTAATTGATTTAGCGTAATTTTATCAAGTTGGCGACATTTTTATCTATTTGATGGCAGTTTAAAAAGTCGCCAAATTTGTCGCCAAGTGGGAGGGTTTGAATGACAGACAAACGCTACCGAAACATCATCAAAGTATTATACTCCTTAACAAATCGCAATTAATGTCATTGATTCAGCGCTGTTTTTATCAATTTGGCGACATTTTCGTTAATTTGGTAACATTTAAGTCGAAAAGTTGGCGATATTCCGCCATATTCGTAGATCTGAATTCGCAGATCTAAAGAATCCTGATCCGGTTTATATATGCTAAAATGAAAACGCTAAAAATGGTATTAGAAGATATACCAGTACTACTCTTATTCAACAACTGGCTAAACACAATACACCCAATTCTGTTTTTACATGATTTTGATTTAATACGAATTAAAAAAAAATTTCATTCGATTTGTTTCGATTTAGCACGATCGACCACATTTCTAAGATTTTTTTTTTACGTATTACTTTTCTCACAACTTTACAATTCATCGGAATTTTTCCTGATTGTGCTCTTTTGAGATCGCGATTTCTATTTGTGGGGAATTCCCCGTTCTATCTGCATTTTGAATTTGGTGTTAAAAGTGAAAAGGTCCTTTTGATGTTTGATGTTAATAAAAATTGACATCAACTTTTATTTTTATTTTATTAATTACAACCGAAATATTTTTTGGTAGCCCTTACATAATGTCACATAAGTCACCTGTAACAAAAACGAAAAGGAAAGCAATTTCTTTGGATATTAAAATTCAAATTTTAGATTTAGCAACCGGACAAGGTGCAACGTCTGTAGGCATAATTTTTGTGTTCCTGAATCAGTGACATTTTTTTTCTTTTCAAATGAAAATTTACTTTATATAATATATTTTTATTACATGTGCAATCTTTATAAACTAAAATGTGCAGTACGTAAAAATGATAAGAATCTATCAAGACTTTTCATATGGTTTATTGTATTGTTTTTGTTAATTTTTTAGGCTTGGAACGAATTTTCTAATTTTCCAGAGGTACATTATATTTTTTTACATACATTCTTTGGGAACGTATCTATCGTATAAAAACATACTTGGGAGTATATCAGTTTATTGCCCACTTGCAATGTATAAGTTAATTGGCTAAACACAATATATGTATGAGTTTGAAAACTCTTTGCCGAAATAAAACAGATGATGTAAGAAATTGAAAATATCAGCATTTCCCGTAATCTTTAAACACGAAGTCCGTAATTAATATAATTCAGCCAAAAATACAATACAGTTCCATTTATAAGACATATTTTCATATATCCATTTATTTATTATTTAAATCGGAAAAAAGCCATATTAACACGTTGGATTTAATTACGTTACTGAGCAACATGATATCAGAATCTTCTTCATAAAATGATCATAATTAAATAACTAACTATTTTGATTGTCGTCATTTTCTTCATTGCTGCGTAAGACCTCGTGGAAAATTAACCATGTAGAGTTTAAATTTACTTTCATGTTTTAAATCAGCGATTATTTGTTTCGAAGAACCATGGAGTTAGAGAGACGATAAAACTCCTAGGAAAGGACTTAATTTTTATTAATATCTCGACAACCCCTGGTCCTAGAGACTTGAAAAATGGATTAGATTTTAAGTGGGGCTATTTTACGGCTACTCACAAAATTTCATGAAATTCGGTGCAGCTGTTGTTCTCCCGTGATTATTCGAAAAACACAAACACATATACAGACATATTTTCAATTTTATTTATATAGATAAAGCAATTTTACACAACATATTCATTACTTGCTAAATATAAATAAAAAATATTTCTCAAAGTTTTAAAAACTAGGGGCCCTATCAAACGCGTAACGGGAGCCAGGACGAGCCATCAAAATTTAGTTTTCCCAAAACTAATTTTATTTTTTAAGGGGAAGGGGGTAAAAGTCCCTAAAATGATTTTCTTAAAAAAGCATTTCCTTAACCAAAATTGTAGTTTTCAAAAACTAAACTTTTTGGGTAGGGGCCCTTTCATTTTGTTATGAACTTGTAAAATGCTGTGTAGTCTCCTCCCCCCCACCCTTCTCTTTCGTATCTTTCGAAGACAAGACGGAGAAGACACCAGTAAAGGCATCCTTTCCCATGACGTGAGTTTAAAGTTACCACATGCCGAATTTCGAAGAAGGGTTGCCAGATTTGGCGATGTATCACCAATTTGGACACTTGACGACTTCTCGACGGTTCGAAATACACCCCGAAATAACCAATTTTCTGTGTGATAGGAGAGAGATTTCCAAAAGTTATGGAGAGTCTATAAAAAGGAGTCATCACTCAGTCGGAGAGCAGTCGACGAGATACGAGCTACATTGAACTGTGACTTACCTCAATGTTTTGAGAATAGTAGCAGCTGTTTTGTGAAATTACTTTCGTCAATGTTTTGAGAACAGTATCAGTTATTTTGTGAAATTAGTGAAGCATTTACGTGTTGTTTTACTGTATATTGTTCCTGTTTACGCTGTTCTTGTGAATAAATGTGTTAGTTATCCGGAAATTTGGACTCATACTTGTATCCTGAGCGCACACTCACTATTCAAGAGGATAAGCCGTAACAATATATTTTGCTTAAAAGACTAAAATTCCTAGTTACCCCGCTGCTTGTGGTAAATAGATATTTCATATTGATACTTGTATCATACAATACTTTTTATGCGTCAATACATTCGCTTGCGATATGTTGTTGTTGTTGAGACCCAGACCGTCCGACCTACCAGAAAGGTGTAAGGTAACTGTTTGGAAGGCCGGGAGGAGCTTGCGATATGTGTCATATTTTCTCCCAATTTGCAGTTCTATTTTTTGATGTTTTTTTCATTTAAAAAATAAATAAATAAATAAAAAATCTGATGTGGGCAGCACATGACTTTCCTTATATAATGTAACGAATTTACTACTTTTACAGTAAAAAAAATAGATTATTCTTATAGTAGATATTTATATTCTTTCCAAGATATTGAATTTTCGTCAATTAGTCGTCATTTTAATTGACTTAGCATCATTTTTATCCATTTGGCGAGTTTTTCGTTAATTTAACAACATTTAAAAAAGTCACTAAGTTGGCGACATTCCACCAAATTCGTCGCCAAAATCTCGCCAAGCGTTATGGATGAAGAAATAAGTCATTCTTACAGCAGATAAATGACTATTGGCGTTCAAATACAAAAGTATTACTCAAAGTATCTTTTTTCATGAATGGAACGAACTAGATCCACGAGAATGATGTCACCAAATTTATCGCATGGTATTACATATGAAAAGTGAACATGTTTCTCAATAGGAAATTTTTTTTTATTTTATATGACTTTTTGATAATTTTTTTGAAAAATGTCTAATATCTCAAGAACGGTTCATGTTAGCGTTCCAAAATTTATGTCAATCGTTTTCTAATGAAAAATTACATAAGAAATGTCTATTTGCGTAACTTTATTAGCGGTTTTGATTTTTTGACGATTTTTTCAAAATTTCATTCGAAAATTTAGGGGTGTTCTGAACATTCGATTGCGTATAAAACAATAGGTTTCCAGTGTTTATGGATTGTGATTTTTGTACCAAATTTCGTTCGAATCGGTCCATTCGTTCGTCAGTTATCGTTTCCACAGTCTCACTGACACACCCACACACATACTTTCACACACACGCTTTCACACACACACACACACATCACTTCAAAAATGTTTGATTCGTGATCAGGGATGCTTGAAACGTGCTCTCCCGTCGAAAACTCGAATTCGAATTTTCGACCCAGTCACAATACTTTCCTTATACATTGTGTATATAAGGAAAGTAATAAAAGTAATAATAATTCAACAAATTATCACTTTTACTAAAAAAAAAAAAAAAAGTTTTGAAGACCTTGTAATTTGTTTTAAAAGTGATAGAAAGTCCGAAAATATATGTCATTTCGAAAAATACGTTTTAAATATCTCGGTTAAATAGATTTCTTATTAAAATTAATTTATATATTTCTACGAAGAAGATATATTAATTGTGCAATTTATAGATTAGAAGCACGGTTATAGATTTGAAGCATCACTGCCTGGGATTTACGATGCGAACTTCGGAATGAATTACAGAGGATGCAGCGAATTCTCGAAAATCAAACAACGCTATACGCTTATACGCTCGCTTACAGGAAATGAAACCCAGCTACGTGAGATTTATGCATTTTAAATAAGCATGCGAGGCACAAGCACTCCTGGTACATGGTTGAAAACCCAGACCGGCCGACTCACCCCAGAGCTTACAGCAGCTTTCTGAGCGGCCGGCATGATACATGGTTGGATTTCATATGAATGATCATTGTTGGAAATGTCTGATCCTCCAATTATGCAATTTCGAAGTACCTGGAGTAGCAGTCTGCCATCATGAGATTATTGCCCATTTTTACTTTCTCATACGCAGTATTGAGAAAGTATTACTTTCATAAAAATTTTCGAATTCGAGATTTTGATGTCAATATATGTTTTAAGGCCTCCTGAACACGGTTTGACTATTTTTGGAGTGATGTCCGTCTGTCTGTGGTTGATTTCTTATGTACGCGATAGCGGCTACAAATAACAATGGATTTTCACGAAACTTTATATTCGGCTTTCTTATAAAAGATATCTAGAATTAGATGAAATTTCTTTTTTAAAATCGAGCGAAAACTTCAAAATTTATTTGAAATTTTGCAATTTTTACTTTCCCTGCAATACATGGTAATGCATAGGGAAAGTATTGGAATAATGCCGAAAATCGCAAATCGAGTTTTCGACGGATCTACACGTTTCGGTACCTCTAGAACACGAAAACACTATTTTTAGCGTGACCTCTGTGTGTGTGTGTCTGTCTGTGCAATGTATGTATCCACTCTAACTAAAAAACTAATCGACTGAATTTAATAAAATTTGGTATGTAAGTCACATAGGTGAGACCCTGGTGCTGATTAGATTTTGGTAAGATTCGGAAAAGAACAACCTGCCATTTTTTATGAAATGGCCCGCAAAAAATTCATGTATCCACCCTAGCTAAAATACTAATTGACCAAATTTCACAAAATTTTGAAGATAAGTTACTTGTGGGACACTCTGGCGCTGATTAGATTTTAGTACGATTTGGAAAAAAACAATCTGCCTTTTTTTACGAAATGGCCAGCAAAAATTGCAAAAATAAAGACTACGTATGCTGAAATGTATCAATTAAATTCTTATTTTATACGCAATTTTTGACGAGGAAATGAATATAACACACTCCATTATGCTGGGGCGCGGTAGCCCATTGATTAGCGCGCTGGAGTTGCACTCGGTAGGCCCGGGTTCGATTCCAGCCACTGCCAAAACTGCCGCCGTGTTCACGCGGTGTACGATCACGTTAAACATGTGGGTCCGTAAGTCCTTCAGAGAGGTTGGTGGTAGGGGAAGGAGGGTACGGTCCCTGTGGATGCCTCCCCCACTAGGTTCCGGTCCAAATTGGGTGGCACTTTCCGGCCGTCCAAACTGTTACCTTACACCTTTCTGGTAGGTCGGACGGTCTGGGTCTCAACAACAACAACAACACTCCATTAAGCTTTAGGATAAACCGTTCTCAAGATATTTGAGATTTCTTGCATTTTTGTTACGCCGATTTCGGAAAAATGTCCAATTACCAAAAAAAAAAAAAATTGAATTAAAAATGCAAATTTGGTGTTATTGGGTGCAATTAAACTCAATCTAATGAATTATTAAAATAATAAAGAAAATATGAATTTGAGTCTGCAGGGAAAGTCATTTGCTGTCCACATCAGATTTTTTAACATGACAGCGTAGAACAATATTTGACATAATCATGCATAAAATGGTTTATTTATGGCTCAATGATCACGAGACTTTAATCATTGTTTCAATCATTGTTATGAAAAATAGCCGCGATACAATTTTTTTCTACTCGTTACGTCATTAGCCCCCTTTGGGGGAAGTTCCCCCTCCCCCCCGAGGGTCGGTACATTGTCAAATATGGTATCAATCGAAATAGTTTTCAAACCCTTTACAGTGAAAGGTAACACGCTATAGTTGAAATCATTTGAGCCCACTATTCCAATTTTGAAGTCCGGTATGAGAAAGTCGAGTTGAGTGACAATCCAGTTAATTTAGATTAAAGAGATCATATCCTATTATCTGCCACTGTCACCCTGGGAATTCCAATAGGATAAGTGGTTCCTTACAATCCTTTTGATGCTACTGCATGCGCATTTTACAATTTGAGATTAATTTATCAAACTCTGTTGATAAACCAGGCAACCATTTCGCTCCTTTAGCCTAGCACGGCATTAGTAATACCTTGATGACCTTCATGTATGCAGTTTATAATTTCTTCACGCAATTCCCCTGGAATTAAGGTTGGTGCATCTTTGAGCAAAAATCCATCCTGTAGAATAATTGAGTTTCTATGTTTCCATCAGTATCTAATGACATTCATCAGGAAGTTTTTTTTTTTTTTTTTTTTTTTTTGACTAACCGTTTGAGCAGCATTTAGCCAATAGTTTACATGAGTGATCTTCCTGTTGATATGACTATATTCGAGTTAGACACTTTCTGAAGTTGGAAATGATTTTACAATCATTTGAATACACCTGTTGTGAAAGTTCTTCACCTTTAACTGGCAAAATACTACGAGGTAAAGTATCTGAAATTTTCTACCTGATATGGATTGGACAGCGCAGTCGTATCTGCTCATGCGCAGCTTTATTCTTTGTATACGTGGCGTTAGAGTATCCAAGGATTTCTGCAATAAGATAGTCAGAGGCTTGTAGTCTTGGGGCCTCTTTTTACTTTTCCTGCAATACATGGTAATGTATAGGGAAAGTATTGGAATCATGTCGAAAATCGCAACTCGAGTTTTCGACGGATCTACACGTTTCGAGACCTCTAGAATACGAAAAAACTACTTTTAGCGTGACGTCTGTGTGTGTGTGTGTGTCTGTCTGTCTGTGTGTCTGTCTGTGTGCAATGTATGTATCCACTCTAACTCAAAAACTAATGGACCGAATTTCATAAAATTTGGTAGATAAGTCACTTGTATGTGACCCTGGTGCTGATTAGTTTTGGGTACTATTCGGAATAAACCAACCCGCCTTTTTTCGCGAAATGGCCCTCAAAAATTGCCTGTATCCCATGTAACTGAAAAACTAATTGATCAAATTTTACAAAATTTGGTACATAAGTTACTTGTAGGTCACCCTGGTGCTGATTAGATTTTGATACGATTCGGAAAAGAACAACCTGCCTTTTTTACGAAATGGCCCGCAAAAATTGTATATTTCTACTCTAACTCAACTAATCGACTAAATTTCATAAAATATTTGGTAGATAAGTCACTTATGGTCGACCCTGGTACTGATTAGATTTTGGTACTATTCGGAAAAGAACAACCTGCCTTTTTTTACGAAATGGCCCGCAAAAATTTCATGTATCCACACTAGCTAAAATACTAATTGACCCAATTTCACAAAAATTGGTAGATAAGTTACTTGTGTGATACTCTGGTGCTGATTAGATTTTGGTACAATTCGGAGAGCAACCCGCCTTTTTTTACGAAATGGTCCGCAAAAATCGAAAAAAAAAGACTATATATGCTCAAATATATCAAATGAATTTTTGTTTTATACGCAATTTTTGACGAGGATAAAGAATTTAACACACTCCATTATACTTTAGGACTAACCGTTCTCAAGATATTTGAGATTTCTTGCACTTTTGTTACGCCGATTTCGGGAAAATGTCCAATTACCAAATAAAAACAAAAATTGAATTAAAAATGCAAATTTAGTGTTATTTGGTGCAATAAAACTCAATCCAACGAATTATTAAAAAAATAAAGAAAATATGAAATTAATTCTGCAGGGAAAGTCATGTGCTGCCCACATCAGATTTTACTATTTGTGAGTACTTTTTCTCTGTGATTTGACAAAGTCTTTGAAATATAGCATACATGTCGGATGTCGCAACATTTCTTCTTGCGATTGCTATAAAATGGCGCCTAAACCAGCGTGTCGTGACCCGTCATCGGGCTACGAAATGCCGGATCACCTAAAAAAAATTTTATTTTGAAAATCTAGGTGTTTCGTTTTTGAGTGTTCGTTTTTTCACTAAATTTTAAAATACGGGTAAATAACATTGAATCGGGACTAATGAACAGATTCAATTAATCGAGACGAACAACGCTCGCCGTCCGCGCCGTTTCGCACATCTTCGACAGAATACCACTGATGGATTTTGGGCTGTCTTGTCGTCAGGAGTACCCAGATTAAGCAGAAAAAGCGATAAAATTTCTACTGCCTTTTGTCACGACCTATAAGTGTGAAGCAGGTTTTTCAACACAGGTTTTCATAAAAAAATAAAGAAAGAAACCGATTGGAAGTTGAACCGGATCGAATAATAAAGCTATCATATTTTTCTCCAAACCTGAAGTTTCTAATTAACATAAAACAACATCACACTTCTCTTTAACAAATTATTAGGTTTTAGTTCAATTTCTTTACATTTTTGTAAGAGTAATGTTTCTTTATTATAATACTAGCCGCCTTCGGCAATCAGCCTGTTCGCTACCCTTGAAAATTCTGACCGTGGCAAACTCGCCGGAACCATAACGCCGTGGAGTTTTAGTTTAATACCAGTTGTGGGATCCATTTCTCTCATTTCAAAGTGGTACCCATCCTCACCTTGCCAAAATATTAGCAGATACTGAAGTGCGTCATAGGATCTATGCGTTTCTGCAATCTTTTGAATTTCATCACTCCTCAAATGAAGTTTGATGTCTTTGCTGCCGTGTTCATCGCCAGCAAGAATAACCGCTACTTCTGATGTTGTCGGTGTCTTAAATCTTCCTTCATGTTCACTGGAAGGTGTTTTACCTGCCCAAACAACAACCTTAAATTCGGGAGTCATTTTCTCAATAGCACACCTAAAACTACTTACATAACTGTTGTGCTCATGAAGCATGTCCTGTAACTCTGCTATTATATTTGGTTTTGCCTGCATCACATTCCTGCAACGTTGTTCAAACTGCTTTTGCTTGTCACCTACAAAATAAACCTGAAGAAATTTTAGCTCGTCATTTGTTTGGGGTTGCAGACTCCCTATTCTGTGGTACCTTTGACCCTGCACTTTAAACGTCTTATCTAATCAGCTGTGTGCAACGTCTTTTCTAATCAGCTGTGAGCAACGTCTTCTCTATTCAGCTGTGTGCAACGTCTTCTCTAATCAGCTGTGTGCAACGTCTTCTCTAATCAGCTGTGTGCAACCGAATGACGTCATTTGGAAACATGAATAATATCGTCTTATGTTTTCCTGGAAATGCCTTGCATCAGGTGAGTTGGCCATAAGCAAAGTCGAAAGAGGTTCTAGAGGATCTCGAAGTGAAGGCAGGCGAATTTTCCCCAGAACCGTGACGTCATAACCTCTCCACCCCACCCCTCCTCCACCATAGAAACACCATGCGTCTGCGCGCGCATGTGGGTGAAAATCGATCCTTGCTTTCGCGGTTTGGTCAAGAAATTGAAAATCATTACTTCCTTAAAATCCGAATCGTGCGGCTACTTTTTATTATTTATGGACCAGATTGAGCTTGTAAGAAATCCTGATCTTTGAGCCTTCTAAAAACGTAAATTATTAGTCGAAATTGTTGGCACTTTTCTCGACGCGAGGCTTTAAAAACGAAAGTTCGTTTTTTTGAGCCAAAGTTGTTTTTGTTTTAAAATCTTTAAAAAATATTAGAATTTGTCCCTGAGATTTGAAATTGATATATTTTTACTCGTAATTGTCTGCTCTTTCCGGTCGTGTGATTTGTTTATTTCTACGACGTCTGGATGGTGGAGAAAAAAGGGGGAAAAAGGGAAAAAACGGTCGAAATCGCATGAAACATTAAATAACAACAACAAAAAATTCAAATTTTAAAAATCGGTTTTCACGTGTCACCTCCCCCCTCCCCTAGCTCTGCGACTCTCGGTCGCTGAGCCTATAGTGTATAAGACACACACACACAGACAGACATTGGCTTTTATTATATAGATATGAAAACTGTATGTACATTCGAATCTGTTTTATTTTACCTTTATTATTGTTTCACGAATTTTTTATTGAATATGTTCGACCAGTTTTGATTCTAAGGGGAACTTTTTAATCGATATCCACCAAATAGTGTGATGAATGCTATTAGACTGGACGACTTTGGCTCTAAAGCTAACTGTCAGCATTACTATCTACGATGCTGACTGAAATATTTTGCCTTCCAAAATTGACTGTTATTAGATGCCTTAAAAGAATTTACTATGCTGAAGAAAGGTACAGATTATATATCACAAAAGTCAATAGATGTCATAGGAGAATATTTACGTCCAATAGTGTTATTGAGAACAGCAAGGCCGCGCATATACAAATATATCCTGGTTTCTTAGACGCTATTACCGCAGGTTCACAGAAATTCGTGGCTGTTTGTTTTTCAAAAGGATTGGAACTGTTTTTGATACTGAAATAGCATAAAGTAAGACGTTTCTTTCAATTTTAGCGATACGGTTTCTGTATTTTTCCTATACGTTTAAACAGTACAGGGAATTATTTCAAGGCATCAATTTGGTATCAACTTCACAACACAAAGGCCCGGAATCAGCGTTAGTCCTTCGTTGGCTTTACAACTTAATAATGGATGCTCCAATTTATGAACCACATAAGTCAGTTCGCTGAAATCCGTATATATAGCTTGCAGTTGTTTATGAAACACACCAGCTATTTTTAGTCTGTCCCCATTTGGTCCGCAGATTATCTTGTTTATTGCCTGAACCTTACATTATGTCCTTGTTCAGTTTCAAATCGAATGTAATACAAATTTAATAAAAACTTGCCTAAAAACGTGATGAAAACTCGTTCGAGAACATGATGAAAATTCGTCCGAAAACATAATAAATATTCATCCAAAACCATGATGAAAGCTTGCCGCAGAACATGATGTGAACTCGTCTGAGAACATGATAACTCTTCTAAGAACATGCTACAAACTCTTTTGAGCACGATGAAAACTCGCCTGGGAACGACGAAAACTCGCTTTTGATAGATGAAAATCCGTTTCAGAACGTGTTAGAAACCTGCTTCAGAATGTGATAAAAACCTGTATCAGAACGTGATAAAAAATATGTCTCAGAACGTGATGAAAACTTGCCTCAGAACAAGATAAAAACTCGCTTTGAAACGTGATGAAAAATTCACTTGAAAACACGAAGACTCGTTTGAAAACATGATGAAAACTCATCTCGGAAGGAATGAAAACTCGTCTGAAAACATAATAAGAGCAGTGTTAAAAATCGTAACTTCCCACTTTTAGATTAATAAAAGTTTATAATGTACGGAAAATAAAAACGGTTCCACAAATATATTCATTTGAGTGTCAGTTACCTACAATTCATTGCAAAGTTTGTATAACCCGTTATTGAAAAACTACAGAGGACATGTCTATCATTTCCAGAAAAATGTCTAGACTGCCGACGAATATACAGGTTAAAAAAGTCGCAGTGTCGTTCGTCTTCGTTATCCCTGATTGCTAAAGGAATACAGGTGCTTCGGCTTGAGTCACTCGCTGCACGCAATGGAAGGTGTAAAGACTTTCATAGGAAAAGTAGTGAAAAGTAGATGATTTTAATTTACGTCACGATCGCTAGACATAGTGTACAGTCATCCAATAGATATCAAGATCATGTAATTTGCCTTTAAAAATCGTTCCTGTAGTTTAGCCGTTTTCAACCAGTGGTACGCATGTCACTGGTGGTATGCATGACCATACCGGTATAGTACGTGGATAATTTGTGCAATACACAGTATAAAAATTACAAAAAATTATTTTCAATAATATTTATTTTCAATGTTAGTATTAGTATGCGCGGTTGTCTCGAATCAGAGAGTGGAGTGCAGTGGTGAAAGCGTATATGTATGTTTGTCGATACTCGTTATTACCAGTCGATATTGGTAGGCTGGTAGCCAATGCTGCCGACAGAATTTTGGGGTCCCTGTACTGCTAATGCTGTCGACAGAATTTTGGGGTTCCTGTGCTGCTAATGCTGTCGACAGAATTTTGGGGTCCCTGTACTGCTAATGCTGCCGACAGAATTTTGGGGTCCCTGTACTGCTAATGCTGCCGACAGAATTTTGGGGTTCCTGTACAGTTAATGCTGTCGACAGAATTTTGGGGTTCCTGTGCTGTCAATGCGTAGGCGCCTCTACTATCTGCTATTTTATAAGTTATTGACCCTTTTTCATAAACTGTTAATACGACCTGGACTCCCAAGCCTCCTCCTGCGTCCTTATGCAATGCATCCATTTGTTCCTCCTGTCGGCAGCTCTGGCTACAGCGCATGTGTGGTTTGCTGTCTTGTCCGCAGTTAACGCTGGGTTCATTTAAGAGTCAATAAAATTTCTCTCAAACAAACACAATTATTGCATAGCATTGCATCATTTTGTCGATCAATAATCCTACTGTTTATTAATCACATTGTTAATCGTATTTGTTAATGTTTATTATTTTTGTTTACTTTTCGTTATTAGAAATGAAATAAACATGTGTGGCAATATATAGTGTTTTGATATATTTGCAGTATAAACATATTTTTGTTGGTGGTATTTTTAAATTAAAGTTTTTAAATTTTGGTTTTGGTGTTACGTATTTATGAAAAGGTTAAGAACCCCTGTTATAGATCGTTTTCATATTCGTTAAGCCTGTCGTAGCAGCAATACTAACGAATAAACGAAAACTTACAAACGCAAATTATATGATCCTGCTTTCTAGATCAATAATCCATTCGATGACATAATAACATCTCTGGCGATTGCGACGTAGATGAAAAGTATCAAAATTCAGGTAAGGCTAACTTAAATACACTGCGGAAGCTATGATTCGGCTCTGTCTTCATACATTCATTGTGCGCGCATTGATTACATGAAAAACCTTGAGCAACGGATAAAAGCGCAAATAGTACAATAATGCAGCATACAGCTGTTTCGAGGATACGCTGGATCCCCCTTCGTCAGTACAAGAAAACCAACAAACCCGAAGTCCAAAAGATATCAAGTTTAAATTACAAATATTAATTTAAAATAGCTGAACCTGCAGTGAAAATTTTGCAATTGAGAGCAATTAATGAATCGGTTTTAAGTGCAATATTCAGTGTTTATTTTTTCTTAGACAATATTTCATTTTTTAAATTTTTAAATGATCTGGCAGGTAACATAACAAATCTAAAAATCTGATGTGGGCAGCACATGACTTTCCCTGCAGACTTATATCTACGTTCTCATTATTTTATTAAATTTAATTCGCTTTTAATTCAATTTTCGTTCTTATTTGGTAACTGGATTTATTTTCAAAGAGGTGGCGTAGAGAAAATACGAAAAAGCTAAAATATCTCGAGAACGGCTAGTCCTAGTATAATGGGGTTGGTCTTATTCTTTTCTTCGTTAAAAATTACGTATAAAACAAGCATTTAATGGATATATTTGAGCATACGTAGTTTTTATTTTAGATTTTGACGACTTTTGAGGGCCATTTTGCAAAAAAAAGGCAGATTATTTTTTTCCGAATCGTACAGAAATCTAATCAGCACCAGGGTACAGCACAAGCGACTTATCTGCCGAATTTTGTGAAATTCGGTCCATTAGTTTTTCAGTTAGAGTGGATACATGCCATTTTTGAGGGCCATTTCGCAAAAGAAGGCGGATTCTTTTATCCCGAATCGCACTAAAAACTAATCAGCACCAGGGGTCGCACCCAAGTGACTTACTTACCTACCAAATTTTACGAAATTCGGTCTATTAGTTTTTGAGTTAGAGTGGATACATACATTGCACAGACAGACACACACACACACACATATACAGAAGTCAAGCTAAGAATAGTTTTTCCGTATTTTAGATGTCTCGAAACGTGTAGATCCGTCGAAAACTCGAGTGACGATTTTCGGCATGATTCCAATATCTTCCCTATACATTACCATGTATTGCAGGGAAAGTAAAAATCTGATGTGGGCAGCACATGACTTTCCCTGTAGACTAAAATTCATATGTTCTTTATTTCTTTAATAATTCATTAGATTGAGTTTAATTGAACCAAATAACACTAAATTTGCATTTTAAATTCAATTTCTGTTTTTATTTGGTAATTGGACATTTTTCCAAAAGTGGTATAACTAAATGCTAAAAATCTCAAATATCTCGAGAACGGTTAGTTCTAGAGTAATAGAGTTGATCTTATTCTTTTCCTCATCAAAAATTATGTATAAAACAAGCATTTAATTGATATATTTGAACATACGTAGCTTTTTTTAGATTTTGGCGATTTTTGAGGGCCATTTCATAAAAAAAGGCAGGTTGTTCTTTTCCGAATAATACCAAAATCTAATCAGCACCAGAGTATTGTACAAGTAACTTATCTACCAAATTCTGTGAAATTTGATCAATTAGTATTTTAGCTAGAGTGGATAAATGAAATTTTTACGGGCCATTTCGCAAAAAAGGCGGATTCTGGTTTTACGAATCGTACCCAAAACTAATCAGCACCAGAGTCATACCCAAGTGACTTACTTACCAAATTTTATGAAATTCGGTCCATAATTTTTGAGTTAGAGTGGATACATACATTACATAGACAGACAGACAGACAGCCAGACACACACACACACACAGACGTCATGCTAAAAATAGTTTTTTCGTATTCTAGAGGTCACGAAACGTGTAGATCCGCTGAAAACTCGAGTTGCGATTTTCTGCATGATTCCAGTACTTTCCCTATACATTACCATATATTGCAGGGAAAGTAAAAATCTGATGTGGGCAGCACATGACTTTCCCTGCAAACTTATATCCACGTTCTATTTATTTCAATTAAATTTAATTCACGTTTAATTCAATTTTCGTTCTCATTTGATAACTGGACTTATTTTCAAAGGTGGCGTGGAAAAATACGAAAAAAAACTAATATATCTCGAGAACGGCTAGTCCTAATGTAATGGGGTTGGTCTTATTCTTTTCTTCGTTAAAATTACGCATTAAACAAGCATTTAATGGATATATTTGAGCATACGTAGCTTTTTAGTTTAGATTTTGATAATTTTTGCGGGCCATTCTGCAAAAAAAGGCAGGTTATTTTTTCCTGAATCGTACCAAAATCCAATCAGCACCAGGGTGACCTATTCGTGACTCATCTACCGAATTTTGGGAAATTCGGTCCATTAGTTTTTCAGCTACAGTGGATATAAGCTTTTGCGGGCCATTTCACAAAAAAGGCGGGTTCCGAATTTTATTCCGAATCGTACCCAAAACTAATCAGCACCAGCCCCGGCCACAAGTGACTTACCTACAAAATTTTGTGAAATTCGGTCCATTAGTTTTTTAGTTAGAGTGGATACAAAATCTGCACAGACAGACACACAGACAGAGGCGTCATGCTAAAAATGGTTTTTTCGTATTCTAGAGGTCTCGAAACGTGTAGATCCGTCGAAAACTCGAGTTGCGATTTTCGGCATGATTCCAATACTTTCCCTATACATTACCATGTATTGCAGGGAAAGTAAAAATATAGGGTATGATACATAGATCTACATTATGAGAAATTTCATGGATTTAATAAATAATCATATTTAGAGATAAGGATTTTCCAGAAAATTTTTAAATTATTGTCAATATTACATTTCAGCTAGAGTAATATGTTCAGTGACTTTTAAAAGTACGTATGTACAGCTAGTTACAATACGAAGAGGATCCAGCTGTATTCTGCATTATTGTATTATTTGTGCTTTTATACGCTGCCAGAGTTTTCTCATCTTTCTCACAAAGTGTATTGTACTTATGGATTGATTATATGGTTTACATAGTAACGGATTTCTTTTTGAATATTAATTTTGAATGCTTTTCATTTGAACAGGAAAATGAGTGCACAAAAATCATAATTTTGAATTTTAATGATAGGAATATGGCGATTCGAACTCAAACCATGTTTACTTTCCCTGCAATACATGGTCATATATAGGGAAAGTATTAGAATCGTGCCGAAAATCGCAACTCGAGTTTTCGACGGATCTACGCGTTTCGAGACCTCTAGAATACGAAAAAACTATTTTTAGCGTGACGTCTGTGTGTGTGTCTGTCTGTGCAGATTTTGTATCCACTCTAACTAAAAAATTAATTGACCGAATTTCATAAAATTTGGTAGGTAAGTCACTTGTGGGGGAATCTGATGCTGATTAGTTTTGGGTACGATTCGGGATAAAAGAACCCGCCTTTTTTTGCGAAATGGTACGTAAAAGCCTGTAACCATTCTAGCTGAAACACTAATGGACCGAATTTCACAAAATTCGGTAGATAAATCTTTTGTGGATTACACCCTGGTGCTGATTAGATTTCGGTACGATTCGGAAAAAATAACCTGCCTTTTTTTGCGAAATGGCCCGCAAAAATCGTCAAAATCTAAAATATGAATCTATGCTTAAATATATCCATTAAATGCTTGTTTTATACGTAATTTTTAACGATGAAAGGAATAAGATCAACTCCATTGCACTAGGACTAGCCGTTCTCGAGATATTTTAGTTTTTTCGTATTTTCTCCACGCCACCTTTGAAAATAAGTCCAGTTACCAAATGAGAACGAAAATTGAATTAAAAGTGAATTAATTAGTTTAATTAAAATAAAGATAACGTGGATATAAGTCTGCAGTGAAAGTCATGTGCTGCACACATCAGATTTTTATAAGCCGTACTTGTAACAATTGAAACATGGGGATAAAACTGATGACAGCTTAAGGATGACAGCTTAAGATTTTGAGAATTATATCTAGCTTGTTGCTAGTGTTTGTAACGTCCCATCTGTTCTCATTTGAGACAATAAGAAAGCGTAGCGTTTAGTATAGGTACTAGCCGAATACCCGTTGAAAATCAACGGTCTCGCAATAGGCACTCCCTGAATATTGTTATTTTTTTTAATAATTCGCGTTTCACATTTATTCTGCAAATCGAATATTTTAGTGTGCAGAACTCCCTAAAGAAGAAAATATTGGAAAATTTAAATTGCTCACGACTTACTTGGGTTTCTTATTAGATGATTGATACATATACCAAATATCAAGACTCTATCACATTTAAAAGCAAGAGTGTCTCACTAAATCGAACATATTGGCGTTCATCACCAGCTAAAGTAGCAAATATTGGAAGTTTGAAATTGCCCACTTTCTTTCTTTCAAACTATATACAAGTACACCAAATTTGATGTCTCTATCCTATTGTGGAGCATGTTTATCTATCACTTCATATTTCGAACGTTTTTCTGTGTTGCACCCTCTTAAATGATCATTTTTGTAAAACCGTAATAATCGTAGGTTTTTTTTTTATCAAATGATTATCCCATATACCAAATTTCAAGCCTCTATCATATTGTAAAGGAGGCGTTTTTTATTTGTTCGTCAAATCGAACATTTTAGTGCGTGGCACCCCCTACATTTGCAAATGTTGGAAAACTGAAATTGCACACTTTCTTCCTTTCCAACTATCTATCCGTATACCAAATTTGAAGTCTCTATCTCATCGCGAAACATACTTTTTCTATCTTCTCACCTTTCGAACGTTTTCCTCTGGAGCACCCCCTTAAACGAACGTTTTTAAAAAACTATATTCGTCTTGGGTGTTTTCATCAAATGATTACTCCATATACCAAATTTCAAGCCTTCTATCAAATTTTAAAGGAGCTGTTTCTCATTTATTCGGTAAATCGAACATTTTAGTGTGCGGCATCCCCTTAAGTAGAAAATATTGGAAATCTGAAATTGCACACTTTCTTCCTTTCGAACCATTTACCCATACACCAAATTTGAAGTCTCTATCTTATGGAAAAGTATGCTTTCCTGTCATTTCACTTTTCGAACGTTTTGGGGTGGAGCACCCCCTCTAGAGAGTGTTTTCGAAAAATTCGATTTTTCCAGGGGTTTTTATCGAACGATCGAAACGTGTACCAAATTGCAAGTCTCTATATATTCGGGAAGTGCCTAAAAAGGGCGTGACAGACGGACGGACAGACGGACACTTGGCAATTAGTATATACTAGCCGAATACCCGTTGAAAATCAACGGTCTCGCAATAAGCAACCACTGAATATTGTCATTTTTTTAATAATTCGCGTTTCATATTTATTCGGCAAATCAAATATTTTAGTGTGCGGAACCCCCTAATGAAGAAAATATTGGGAAACTTAATTTGCGTATTTCTTCCTTTCGAATTATCTACCCGTACACCACATTAAAGTCTATCTCATCCCGAGGCACCCCTATATTATTATTTCTCCTTTCGAACTTTTTTATGTGAAGCACATCCATAAATGAACATTTTTGAAAAACTCTATCATGGATTTTTATCAGACGATTGGCCCAAATACCAAATATCAAGCCTCGGTCACATTTAAAAGGAAGCGTGCCTCATTTATTCGGAAAATCGAACATATTAGTGTGCGGCACCCCTTAATGTAGCAGATATTGGAAATCTGAAATTTCACATTTTCTTCCTTTCAAACTAACTACCCGTACACCAAATTTGAAGTCTCTATCCTATCGAGAAGCATGTTTTTTCTATCACTTCACCTTTTGAACGTTTTTCTGTGTAGCATCCCGTCAATGAACATTTTTGTCAAATCGTATTCATCTTTGGTTTTTTTTTATCAAATGATTAGCCCATATACTAAATTTCAAGCCTCTGTCACATTGTAAAGGAGGTGTTTTTGTTCGGCAAATCGAACATTTTAGTAAGCGGCACCCCCTACAATAGCAAATGTTGGAAAACTGAAATTACACACTTTCTTCCTGGCCGTCCGTCCAAATAGTTGCTCTTAGTCCTCTGGACGAGTCGGACGGTCTGGGTCTTCTACACTTTCTTCCTATCCAACTTTTTACCCGTACACCAAATTTGTCTTGGGGTGACAGAAAAACATGCTTCACAATAGGATAGAGACATCAAATTTGGTGTACTGGTAAATAGTTTGAAAGGAAGAAAATGTGCAATTTCAGATTTCCAATATTTGCAACTTTAGGGGATGTCGAACACCAATATGTTCGATTTTCGGAATAAATGAGACACGTTTCCTTTAAATGTGATAGAAGCTTGATATTTGGTATATGGATCAATCATCTGATAAGAAACCCAAGGCGAACAGAGTTTTTCAAAAATGTTCATTTATGTGTGTGTGCTCCACAGAAAAACGTTCGAAAGGGGAGATGATAAAATAGTATGCTTCGGGATGAGATAGAGACTTTAATTTGGTGTACAGGTAGATAGTTCGAAAGGAAGACATGCGCAATTTAAAATTTACAATATTTTCTTCTTTAGGGGGTTCCGCACACTAAAATATTCAATTTGCCGAATAAATGTGATACGCGAATTATAAAAAAAAAAATGACAGTATTCAGGGATTGCTTATTGCGAGACCGTTGATTTCCAACGGGTATTCAGCTAGTATATACTAATTGCCAAGTGTGCGTCTGTCCGTCTGTCACGCTTTTTTTAGGCACTTCCTGAAGAGATAGAGATTTGCAATTTGGTACACGGCTCGGTCGTTCGATGAAACATCCTGGAAAAATCGAATTTTTCGAAAACGTTCTCTAGAGGGGGTGCTCCATACCAAAACGTTCGAAAAGTGAAATGATAGTAAAGCATGCTTTGCGATAAGATAGAGACTTCAAATTTGGTGTATGGGTAAACCGTTCTAAAGGAAAAAAGTGTGTAATTTCAGATTTCCAATATTTTCTACTTAAGGGGGTTCCGCACACCAAAATATTCGATCTAACGAATAAATGAGAAAAGGCTCCTTTAAGATTTGATAGAGGCTTGAAATTTGGCATATGGGCTAATCATTTGACGAAACCACCCAAGACGAATATAGTTTTTCAAAAATATTCGTTTAAGAGGGCGCTCCAGAGCAAAACTTTCGAAAAGTGAATTGATAAAAAACCATGCTTCGGAATGAGATGGATATATCAAATTTGGTGTAAACGTAGATAGTTTGGAAGGAAGAAAATGTACAATTTCACTTTACCGATATTTTCTACTTTAGGGGATGCCTCACACCAAAATGTTCGATTTTCGGAATAAAGGAGAACCGCCACTTTTAAAACGTGATAGAGGCTTTTATTTGGTGTATGGGCGAATCATGTGATAGAAATCACAAAAAGAATAGAGTTTTTCAAAAATGTATATTTAAGAAGGTGGCTACTCTACACAAAATCATTCGAAAGGTGAAATGTTAGAAAAGCATGCTTCGCGATGAGATAGACAGACAGACAGACGGACACTTGGCAATTAGTATATACTAGCTGAATACCCGTTGGAAATCAACGGTCTCGCAATAAGCAATCGCTGATTAATGTAAATTTTTGAATAATTCGTGTCTCTCATTTATTCGGCAAATCGAATATTTTAGTGTGCATAACCTCCTAAAGAGGAAAATATTGGAAAATTTAAATTGCGTACGTCTTCCTTTCGAATTATCTACCAGTACACCAAATTAAAGTCTCTATCTCATCCCGAAGCATACTGATTTATCATCTCCCCTTTCGAACGTTTTTCTTTGGAGCTCCCCCATAAATGAATATTTTTGAAAAATTCTGTTCGTGTTGTGTTTCTTATCAGATGATTGGCCCATATACCAAACATCAAGCCTCTATCACATTTAAAAGCAAGAGTGTCTCATTTATTCCGAAAATCGAAAAATCGAACATATTGGCGCTCGGCACACCCTAAAGTAGCAAATATTGGAAATCTGAAATTTGCACACTTTCTTCCTTTCAAAAAATCTACCAGTACACCAAATTTGATGTCGCTATCCTATTGTGGAGCATGTTTTTCTATCAATTCATATTTCGAATGCTTTTAGGTTTTCCTGTATTGCACCCCCTTAAATGATCATTTTTGAAAAAACGTAATAATCTTAGGGTTTTTTTTTATCAAATGATTAGCCCATATACAAAATTTCTAGCTTCTATCACACTCTAAAGGAGGCGTTTTTCAGTTGTTTGTGAAATCGAACATTTTAGTGTGCGGCACCCCCTACAATAGCAAATGTTTGAAAACTGAAATTGCACACTTTTTTCTTTTCAATCTGTCTACCCGTATACCAAATTTGAAGTCTCTAACTCATCGCGAAGTATACATTTTCTATCATTTCAACCTTCGTATGCTTTTCTGTGGAGTACCCACCCCCTTTAAATATATATTTTTGAAAAAATCCATTCTTCTTGGGTTTTCTATCAAATGATTCGCCCATATACCAAATATCAAGCCTCTATCACGTTCTAAAAGGAGTGTTTCTACTTCATTCCGAAAATCGAACATTTTTGTGTGCGCCTAAAGTAGAAAATATTGGAAAATTGAAATTGTATACTTTCTTCTTTCCAAACTATCTACCCGTACACCAAATTTCAAATCTCTATCTGATCCCGAAGTTTGTTTTCTTATCAATTCACCTTTCGAACGTTTTCCTCTGGAGCACCCCCTTAAACGAACGTTTTGAAAAACTATATTCATCTTGGGTGTTTTCGTCAAATGATTAGTCCATATACCTAATTTCAAGCCTCTATCAAATTTTAAAGGAGCCGTTTCTCATTTATTCTGTACATCGAACATTTTAGTGTGTGGCCTCCCCTTAAGTATAGAAAATATTGGTAATCTGAAATTGCACACTTTCTTCTTTTCGAACGATTTACCCATACACCAAATTTGGAGTCTCTATCTCATCGCAAAGCATGCTTTCCTATCATTTCACTTTTCGAACGTTTTGGTGTGCGGCACCCCCTTAAGTAGAAAATATTGGAAATCTGAAATTGCACACTTTCTCCTTTTCAAACGATTTACTCATACACCAAATTTGAAGTCTCTATCTCATTGCAAAGCATGCTTTCCCATCAATTCACTTTTCGAACATTTTGGTGTGGGGCACCCCCTCTATAGAACGTTTTCGAAAAATTCGATCTTTCCAGGGGTTTTTATCAAACGACTGAGCCGTGTACCAAATTGCAAGTCTCTATCTATTCGGGAAGTGCCTAAAAAAAGGGTGACAGGCAGACAGACGGACACTTGGCAATTAGTATATACTAGCCGAATACCCGTTGAAAATCAACTGTCCCACATTAAGCAACCACAGATTAAGGTAAATTTTTAAATAATTCTCGTTTCTTATTTATTCGACAAATCGAACATTTAGTTTTGAGGCACTCCCAAAAGTTCAAAATATAGGAAAACTGAAATTGCACATGTTCTTCCTTTCGAACTATCTACCTGTACACCAAATTTGAAGTCTATCTCATTCCGAAGCATGTTTTTTTTTATCAATTCACTTTTCGAACGTTTTCCTCTGGAGCACCCCCCTTAAACGAACATTTTTGAAAAACTGTATTCGTTTTGGGTGTTTTCATCAAATTATTAGCCCATATATCAAATTTTAAAGGGGCCGTTTCTCATTTATTCGGAAAATCGAACATTTTTGTGTGCGGAACCCCCTTAAGTTGGAAAGATTAGAAATCTGAAATTGCACACTTTCTTCCTTTTGAACGGTTTACTCATATACCAAATTTGAAGTCCTATCTTATCGCAAAGCAGGCTTTCCTATCATTTCACTTTTCGAAAGTTTTGGTGTGTAGCACCCCCCTTAAGTAGAAAATATTAGAAATCTGAAAATTCACACTATCTGCCTTTCGAACGATTTACCCATACACCAAATTTGAAATCTCTATCTCATCGCAAAGCATGCTTTCCCATCATTTCACTTTTCGAACGTTTTGGTGTGGAGCTCCTCCTCTAGAGAACGTTTTCGAAAAATTCGATTTTTCCAGGGGGTTTTATCGAACGACCGAGCCGTGTACCAAATTGCAAGTCTCTATCTATTCAGGAAGTGCCTAAAAAAGGCGTGACAGACAGACAGACAGACAGACAGACAGACGGACAGACACTTGGCAATTAGCATATATAACTAGCCGAATAGCCGTTGAAAATCAACGGTCTCGCAATAAGCAACCCCTGAATAATTTAATTTTTTTAATAATTCGCGTTTCACATTTATTCGACAAATCGAATATGTGGCGTGCAGAACCCCTTCTAAAGAAGAAAATATTGGGAAACTAAATTTGAGCATTTCTTCCTTTCGAATTATCTACCCTTACACCACATTAAAGTCTATCTCATTCCGAGGCACCCCTATATAATTATTTCTCTTTTGGAACTTTTTTCTGTGAAGCACATCCATAAATGAACATTTTTGAAAAACTCTGTCTTGAGTTTTTATCAGATGATTGGCCCATATACCAAATATCAAGCCTCTATCACATTTAAAAAGAAGCGTGCCTCCTTTATTCGAAAAATGGAACATATTAGTGTGCGGCACCCCTTAAAGTAGCAAATATTGGAAATCTGAAATTTCACACTCTCTTCCTTTCAAACTATCTACCCGTACACCAAATTTCAAGTCGCTATCCTATCGAGAAGCATGTTTTTATATCACTTCACCTTTCGAACGTTTTTCTGTGTAGCACCCCGTTAAGGAACATTTTTGTCAATGGTTTCATCTTTGGTTTTTTTTTTCAAATGGTTAGCCCATATACTAAATTTAAAGTCTCTATCACATTGTAAAAGAGGCGTTTTTCATTTGTTCGGTAAATTGAACATTTTAGTGAGCGGCACCCCCTACAATAACAAATGTTAGAAAACAGAAATTGCACACTTTCTTCCTTTCCAACTTTTAACCTGTACACCTAATTTGAAGTCTCTATCTCATCGCGAAGCATGCTTTTCTAGCTTTTCATCTTTCGAATGCTTTTGTGTGGAGGACCCACCCCCTTAACTATACATTTTTGAAAAACTCTATTCTTTTTGTGATTTCTGTCAGATGATTTGCCCATATATCAAATATCAAGCCTCTATCACGTTTTAAAAGGGGCGTTTCTGCTTTATTCCGAAAATCGAACATTTTGGTGTGCGGCACCCCCTAAAGTAGAAAATATTGGAAAAATTAAATTGTACACTTTCGTCTTTTCAAACTATCTACCCTTATACGAAATTTGATATCTCTATCTCATTCCGAAGCATGGTTTTTGATCAATTCACTTTTCGAACGTTTTACTCTGGATCACCCCCTTAAACGAACATTTTTGAAAAACTATATTTGTCTTGGGTGTTTCCGTCAAACGATTAGCTCATATACCGAATTTCAAGCCTCTATCAAATTTTAAAGGAGCGTTTTCTCATTTATTCTGTAAATCGAACATTTTGTTATGCGGCACCCCCTTAAGTAGAAAATATTGGAAATTTGAAATTGCATACTTTCTTCCTTTCGAACGATTTACCAATACACCAAATTTGAAGTCTCTACCTCATCGCAAAGCACGCTTTCCTATCATTTCACTTTTCGAACGTTTTAGTGTCCTGCACCCCCTTAAGTAGAAAATATTCGAAATCTGAAATTGCACACTTTCTTCCCTTCGAACGATTTACCCATACACCAAATTTGAAGTCTGTATCTCATCGCAAAGCATGCTTTCCTATCATTTCACTTTTCGAACGTTTTAGTGTGCGGCACCCCCTTAAGTAGAAAATATTGGAAATCTGAAATCGCACACTTTCTTTCTTTCAAACGATTTACCCATACACCAAACTTGAAGTCTCTATCTTATCGCAAAGCATGCTCTCCTATCATGTAACTTTTTGAAAGTTTTGGTGTGCTGCACCCCCTTAAGTAGAAAATATTGGAAATCTGAAATTGCACACTTTCTTCCATTCGAACGGTTTACTCATATATCAAATTTGAAGTCTCTATCTCATCGCAAAGTATGCTTTCTCGTCATTTCTCTTTTCGAACGTTTTGGTGTGGGGCACCCCCTCTAAAGAACGTTTTCGAAAAATTCGATTTTTCCAGGGGGTTTTATCGAACGACCGAGCCGTGTACCAAATTGCAAGTCTCTATCTATTCGGGAAGTGCCTAAAAAAATCGTGACAGACGGACAGCGTGACAGACAACAAATATTCTTATTTACACCTACTTTTAATACCCTTGTATTAGCTTTTGTATGTCTTCATCCTATAACCTTCATCTTTGTCTATTTTCCCCCCATCTTTTTATCATAATCATTTCTCCCCCCCCCCCCCCCATAATCATCATATTTTATCTTCCGATATCTACATTTTCATGTCACCATCTCTAAATCCTAACTTTATATCATAATCTTTTCACTTCATCTTGTCGAAATCCCCATCGCAAAATCTTCATCTCTACTCCTTCATCTTTTCATCTCCTCACAATCAAATTTTACAACACCATCTCCAAATACAAATATTCATATTTTCATTTCCTCAGTCCAGTCATTTCTCTGTTTTTTGTAAAATGTCTGGAAATTTTCGCCGTTTCCGTATATTACGGTTATATGTTTTACATAATATTATTATATATTTTTTAGACATTTACTGCGACTTATATGATCAGACTTGAAACTGGCTATATTGATGTCCAGATTTTCTTAATTAAATCAATTGTTTATTACTGGATACTTACTGCGAAACTTCAGCCACACATGCTACCTTACAGGAATTATTCTATTTCGTTCAAACGTAGTGTGTGATCATAGCTATAACCGGGTCTATGCCATGAGGTTAATTTAATACAATGTTAGTTTGATCTTCATTTGGGATTCGCAAGATTTTCCTATTGCTTGTGGCTTTTTAACTAATTTACTAAATTCGCATAAAGATCAAATTCCCCCAAAATATTTTTCTATGCTTCCTTACCTTCCGTTTTTTCCCCTTGTTTGAAAATCTTTCCCTTTGCTGAAGACTTTCTTCCATTCCTCTGAATGTTAAACGTATATGCAGCTTCGTTTTGATCAATATCACCTGTTCATTTTTGGAAAATCTTACACAATTAATGTGCATAAATCATGCCAGGTATATACTTCTGGGAAGAACTTAAAAACATATTTTTTATATAAACTATTTGTCAAGTGACCGTCTGTCTGTCTTTCTGTTTGTTTGTCACTCCATTTTTATGCTCTTTATGTACAGATGGAAACTTGCAATTTGGTACACGGGTCAATCGTTCGATAAAACCCTCTAGAAAAATCGAAAGTACAGGGGTTGCTCTATACCAGGAATGCACAGACTTGATAAGACCAAGGGCTACATAGATCCACTGTAACTTTTGGGAGGGCCGCTAAAAAAATTTGAAACTTATCTACCATATATTGTTTATTTTATTTATGCATATTATAATTGTTACAAAAAAAGATAATAAAAAGCAAGTGAATTTAATTTGATGGATGATATTGCATTGATTTGACAATTGTTTTAATGCACTTTATAACAAAAAAATCGACGCACCAAGAAGGAGTTGTCCAATTGTAATGAAATTTCGTATGAAAGACATTTTGAGTCTTTAGTGACGAGCCCCGTTTCCAACTGTGTCCTGACGACAACCGCAGACGTGTCTGGAGACGTCCAGAGTAGCGTGGGGATCCTGCCCTTACTACTTACTATCGCAAGCCACACATGCTCACAACAGGGCGTTATGGTCTGGGTGTGCCATCTCCTTTGATAGTCATTTCTGGCACACTGACAGCACAGCGGTACGTAGACAACATTCTACGACCGGTTATGTTACCATTCCTTTTGCGACACCCCGGATTTACTTTTCAACAAGGTAATGCACGGCAGCACATGGCACGTCGTGTTGCTATGAATTGTCTTCAAGCTTGTGCAACACTTCCTTGGCCAGCTAGGTCTCTTGATCTCTCTCCCATAGAGCATATTTGGGACGTTATGGGAAGGCGCTTGCAACCATCCCGGAATGTTGACGATTTAGCCCGACAGTTGGAGACAATTTGGCAAGACATTCCGCAGGACACCATCCGTGAACTTTATCAGTCTATGATACGCCGGGTGACATCTTGCATCCAGGCCAGAGGTAGACCAACGCCTTATTGACTTCCTCTCTTTGTATACGGCCAAACTCTAAATAATTAAATTGTTCTGAAATTTTAATCGTTTCTTTTTCTATGTATGTTCTTCACATCCACCAATTTTTATCACAATCGGACAACTCCTTCTTGGTGCGTCGATTTTTTTTTTGTGATAGACTTTATTTGGTTTGAGTTTTGTAGTAGTCAACAGCAAAATTGATTTTAAATTTTCATTAGTCAAGCGGTTTCTACTTTTCGATTGGTTAATATTCATGACTGAAAAGGTTTGTTCACAAATATATGTTAACCCAAAGAGGCTTGCGCATTTTAATGCATTATCCAGCAACGATTTATAATTGTTTTTATCGACACAACGATAGAAGTTTGATAAATTGCCTTCAGTAAATTTATTTCGCAGGTTCTCATCGTTTTGCATGTCGATGAGTTTCCAGCTGTACCGATTCGGGCGAATTTTCGGGGAAAATGGCGACAGGGGTTACTAAATAAGTCTAGCTATGGTTTTACTTTTTGAAAATCAGAAAAACGATCCATGGAGGCTGATATCAAGTTATCAATCTTTTCAACATAGGCAGTTTTGAAGTTGACATTGAACTTTTCAGAAACTTTCTTGTAATTGGGAAACTGGACGTAATTACTTGACTTCAGTTGGGTTTAAAATAGATTTAACTTGCAATGAAAAGACAAAAAGTGGCCGTAAAGTTGAGTAACCAATTGATCTTTGTCCTGAAGTCGCGTATTTAACGTATTTAAATGATTAGCAATGTCAATCAGAAAAGCTAAGTCACATAATCAATCCGGACTTTTTATATCAGGGACGTTTTTGTTTTATTCAGTCATGGAAATTTTAATTTCATCAATTAAATTTAGGAAACGCTCTAATGTTTGACCTGAGTTAGCCACCTTACTTCTGTGTAAAAAAATGAAATCACCCTATTCGCATTCAATGCCTTCAAGAAATTTTTTAAACTGTCGGTGATTAAGGCCACGAGATTTTATAAAATTAATTGTTAAAACCACAACTTTCATGGCATGTTCAAATCCAAGTTTCTTAGGGCACAAGCTCTTCTGGTGTATTATACACTGGAATTGTATAAACTCGTCATCGTGGCGTTAAAAATGCTGTTTTAATAATGGTACCAATCCAGATTTAGCTCCTATCATGGAAGGAGCCGTGATACCTGATAATTTTGTCAGATCTAAATCAATTTTGGAACACTGTTCTAAAAGCTCTGTGAACATGTCATTACCTTTCGTTTGGTTTGACAATGAACTCATTCCAATCAGCTCCTCACTCACCTCAAACTCGTGAGTTATTCCACTTGCAAATATTAACAACTGGGCTATGGAAGTAATGTCAGTTGATTCACCAACAGCCAATGATAAGTAGGGAAATTTCTTTGAATAAGATGTTAATGGGTCTTTTACATTTCTGACGCGTTGCAGTAATTCTTCTTTGCACAGTCATACTGTTTAACTGAATTTTGTCAAAATTTTTAGCTGATTCCGGACAGATTTATTTAGCAGCTATCTCAAGGCAATCTTTAACGATATCTCCTGTAAATAATCGACACTTTTTTGCTATAAGGCGAGATATTTCAAAACTTATTTCTGCTGCAATATCCGAATCTTGAACAGGTTTTGTAAACATCACTTGCTGACCTGCCTATTCTCGTTCCAAAAATGATATCTTTTGCTTACGTAGTTCTTCGGGTCGTTTTGAAAATATAGAATGCAGACTTTCATAGTGTCTCCTTATATTGTATTCCTTTGGGACGGCTACAGCGCTTTTGCAAATCAAGCACATGATATTATTAAACGACTGCACAAAACAATATTTTTCGGTCCAGCTATCCTGAAACTGTCGATTTTCATCCTGTACTTTGCGTTTCCTACTTGGCCCTGCTTTATCCGTTATAGAATTTACTTTTTACCTTTTCCAAGGGGTGATAATTAATTGTAGCAACCACACCTACGAAAACAAAATACTCACATGACAAATAAACGAATTATAAAATTTGTTAACATTATTACTAACCGATTGTAGTAAGTAGATAGGCAATAGGTGCTTACAAGGTTGACCGAAATACATTAAGTAACAGTTAGTTATCTTTATCGCCAACAATTAAAAGACACCAAAAAATACAATGCAATGTAAAATCATGCGGATGCCGCACGCATTGACAACTGAATGATAACTGTTGTCCCTGGTCGACCTGCGTGCCACGCCTGCCACCACAGCTACTTTACTGTGTGCACGTGCAATTTATAAAAATTACCTACCGTGTGACTGGTTTCAGTGCCTAAAACAGATAGTGTGCCGAGTGAGGCGAAAAATGGGTTTCCTAAAAACGGCCACCGCCAGATAGCGCTGGTCTCGAATAAGAGATGATCAAAAGCCAAGGCGTTAACATTGAAACTAATGGGGATTTAATGCAAATGGTTTGCATAATTAGCATTCCGACTTAACTTTTCCATTATCCTCAATAGATATCACTTTAAAACATTTTCGATCGAACACTCCACACCGTGCACATCTCAGGGCGCGGTAGCCCAGCGGTGAGCCCACGGGAATTGCACTCGGTAGACCCGGGTTCGATTCCCGCCACTGCCAAAACTGCCGCTGGGTTGACGCGGAGTGCCATCACGTTAAACATGTGGTTCCGTAAGTCCTTCCGAGAGGTTGCTGGTAGGGGAAGAAGGGTATAGTCCCTGTGAATGCCTCCCCCACTGGGTTCCGGTCTAAACTGGGTGGCACTTCCCGGCCGTCCAAATAATTACCTTACACCTTTCTGGTAGGTCGGACGGTCTGGGTCTCAACAACTACAATAACAACACCGTGCATATCCCGGCCGTCCAAATTGCTGTTCTTTATCTTAGGATGAGTCGGACGGTCTGGGTTTTCGACACCGTGCACATCATAATCCATTAATTCCCTTAATACGTTTTCGTCACTAACAGTATCTTCCATCATTTCTCGTGTGTTTGCAATAACTAACTGCACTGCATATCTTTAATTCACTTAAAATAAAAAAAGAAAGAAATCCAATGCACAGCAGAGCTCGGATTGCCTATGTTTCTCTTTTCACGAAGAACGTTACTTCAAGTTCTCTTCTTGACCCTTTTCTTTATATACATATTCACGTACCAAAGAACAGCATTACATAAATGAGCATATTCTATAAAGTAGACAAAAACAATAACAAATTATATATTTTTCAAATGCCACCACAAATGCTAAACATCCCATTAATTAACATCTTTATTGGCGCCAGGTTGCAAAAGGTTATTTAGATTGACTCCTAGAATTGACTCCTAGAATTGACTCCTAGAATTCAATGACTAGATAAAATACTGAACAGCCATTTCCTCTTTTGCGAATGGTTCATCTGCGGTTTACCCATGATATCTTGAAATCTAAAGAAATGTATTTTGAGTATTTTGAAAATACAAAATACTCTGAAAATGTATTTTCGATACATTACCAAAATACTTCAGTTGTTTCAGTTTAAAATACAAATTATAAATGTATTTCAAATACATGTATTTTCGATACTGCCCAACTCTGGCCATAGGACTGACTCTACCAGTTTTTAGAGAATAACTCGAAAATCAGAGCAAGTATGAAATCTAAATTTAATATATCCATTTCTTTTGAGGTATATTTTAATAGATTGAATCTATCGGGCTAGCCCGTCTTGGTCCTGCCTCAGAAAGTCACCCTTTTTTTGCGGAATAACAGGTGTATCTAAATTCCAAGTTTGGCATACTTTTGTCATTTGCCTTATATTTTAACTTTTTGGGTTTAAAACCTTATCGGGCTAGCCCGTCCTGATCCAACAAAAGGAATGTACCCGGTTTTAGAGAATAGCTTTTTAGAGAATTACTTCTAGGCACTGTAGACTGGTAAAAGTTAAAATAATACATGGTGAGGCGAGCCGCATGCGCCGCCTGTGCATCCTTGCTCTATACCAAACCGTTCGAAGGGTGAAATGATGGAAAAGATACTTGGTGATGACATAGATGCTTCAAATTTATTGAATGGGTAGATAGTTCGAAAGAAAAAAGTGTGCAATTTCAGTTTTCCGATAATTCTTACTTTAGGGATGCCGCACACCAAGATGTTCGATTTGCTGAATAAATAAGAAACGCCTCCTTCTAAGTGTGACAGAGGCTTGATATTTGATACATGGGCCGATCATCTGATAAAAAACTCAAGAAGAATATAGTTTTCAAAAATGTTCATTTAAAGGAGGGGAAGGGGTAATTTACACGAAAACTTTCAAAAGCTCTGAATCATACAAAAAGCATGCTTCGCGATGGGATAGAAACTCTAAAAAAATTGGATGTAATGGTAGATAGTTGGAAAAGAAGAAAGTGCACAATTTCAGTTTTCCGTAATTTAATACTTTAGGGGTGGCACGCTAAACTGTTCGATTGCAAAATCGCAACTCGAGTTTTCGACGGATTTACACCTTTCAAGCACTCTTGAATCTGAAAAAAACTATTTTTAGCTTGATGTGTGTGTGTGTGTGTGATGTATATATCCAAAAAGTAATGGAATTTCACAGGTGTCACTTGTGGACTACTCTGGTGCTGATTGATTAGATCTTGATACGATTCGAGATAAAAGAACCTGTCTTTCTTTGTAAAATGGCCCGCAAAAATTGCATGTACCTAATCTAGATAAAAAAATAATTTCACAAAATTTGGTAGATAATTCACTTGTGGGTTACTCTGGTGCTAATTAGATTTTGGTACGATTCGAAGAAAGAAAACCTACCTTTTTCAGCGAAATGGCCAGTAAAAATCGTATGCATCCATTCTATAGCTGAGAAACTAATTTGCCAAGTTTCACAAAATTTAGTAGATAATGTGCTTGTGGGTTACTGTGCTTCTAGTTAGATTTTGGTACAGAGGGGGGGGGGGGGGGGGGGATCTGCCTATTTTTGCGAGATCTGGAATAAAATACTACAAATGTACCAATTACATGCACGTTTTATACATAAGTTTTGATGATGAAAAGAAAACGATCAACCCCATTATTCTAAGGTGGACCTTTCTCGAAATATTTTAGTTTTGTAATTTTGGGGAACAGAAGGTGGTTTTTTTTTCACTGTAGTGCAAAAACTGTTTATGAAATTTCTTAAAATGTAGTAATTATGTTCCTTGAGGGTTATTTTGATATTGATTAGATGCTGGCATGAATCGAAAAAATTGAACCGACCCTATTTTGCGATATGGCCCGAAAAGATCATGAAAATGTGAAATACATGACTAAAATTGCTGGACTATATTAAGTATCTGTTCTTTACGTAATTTTTGAAAGCGCAGCGAAAATGACTGATTCCATGACAATAGGATGAACAGTTTTCGAGTTGTTTGAGTTTTTTGGAATTTTGAAGAGTTGAAAGTTTTAATGTACATTAGGTTGCCAAACGAAACGAACATGCCTTAAAATTGCAAATTGGATATAATATCAGAAAAGCGTCCATGTTATTTTCTGCAGAAAAACTCATTTCAATGCTCATGAAATTAAAAAAATCTGATGTGGGCAGCACATGACTTTCCTTATATAATGTAATGAATTTACTACTTTTACAGTAAAAAAAAAAATTGTTTTTTCTTATGGTAGATACTAATATTCTTTTCAAGATATTGAATTTTCGACAATTAGTCGTCATTTTTATCCATTTCGCGAGATTTTCGTTAATTTGGCAACATTTCAAAACGTCGCCAAGTTGACGACATTCCGCCAAATTCGTCGCAAAAATTTCGCCAATCGTTATGCACTAAGAAATAAGTTATTCTTACAGCAGATAAATAAATGACTATTGGTGTTCAAATGCAAAAGTATTACTCAAAGTATCTTTCTTCATGAATGGAACGAGCTAGATCCACGAGAATGATGTCACCCAATTTATCGCATGGTATTACATATGAAAAATGAACATGTTTCTCAATAGGAAATATTTTTTCTTATTTTATATGACTTTTTGATAATTTTTTTGAAAAATGTACAATATCTCGAGAACGGTTCATGTTAGCGTTCTAAAATTTATGTCAATCGTTTTGTAATAAAAAATTACATAAGAAATGTCTATTTTCGTAACTTTATTAGTGGTTTTGATTTTTTGACGATTTTTTCAAAATTTCATTCGAAAATTTAGGGGGGTTCTGAACATTCGATTGCGTATAAAAACAATAGGCTTCCAGTGTTTACGGATTGTGATTTTTGTATCAAATTTGGTTCGAAACGGTCCATTCGTTCGTCAGTTATCGTCTCCACAGACTCACTGACACACACACACACACACACACACACACACACACACACATATACTTTCACACACACACACACACACACACACACACACACACACACACACACACACGCAGACATCACTTCAAAAAGGTTTGATTCGTGATCAGGGATGCTTGAAACGTGCTCTCCCGTCGAAAACTAGAATTCGAATTTTCGACCCCGTCGCAATACTTTCCTTATACATTATGTATATAAGGAAAGTAAAAATAAGAAAAAGAATTTTAATTTGTAGCGAGTCATGCGCTGCCCACATCAGATTTTCACTTTCCCTACAACTGATGGTAATGTATAGGGCGTATAGGAATCGTGTCGGAAATCGCAACTCAAGTTTTCGAGGGGTCTAAGCGTTTTGGGACCTCTAGAATATGAAAAAGTATTTTTAGTGTAACGTCTGTGTGTGTCTGTCTGTACAACGAATATATCCACTCTAACTCAAAAACTAATTGACCGAATTTCACAAATTTTATAGGTAAGTTATTTGTGAATTACCCTGGTTCTGATTAGATTTTTGTGCGATTCGGAATGAACCTGTCATTTTTTGCGAAATGACCAGCAAAACCAGTTTATATACAATCTAGCTGAAAAACTAATTTGCCAAATATCACAAAATTTGGTAGATAAATCACTTGTGGGTACTGATTAGATTTTGGTGCGATTCTGTGCGATCTGTCTGTCGTTTTTTGCGAAATGGTGTGCAAAAAAACGTCAAAATCTAGAATAAAAGGCTACATATGCTTAAGTATAGCAATTAAATGATTGTCTTATACGTAATATTTGACAATGAAAATGATAAATAAGATCAACTCCATTTCTCAAGGACTAGCCGTTCTCGAGATATTTTGGTTTTTTCGCATTTTTTGATGCGCCGCCTTCGAAAAATATATGACGTAGACAGCACATGGCTTTCCGCACGGACTTCATATTTTTCCTTTACTTCTTTCCCTTCATAAATTGAATTAATAACACGCATAATTATTTTAAATTACACTGAATTTGCACTTTTATATCAAGTTTCGTTTTTATTTCGTAACTGGAAGTATTCTTAAAACCTGCTTAGCAAAAATGCGAAAAAACTAAAATATCTCGAGAACGACTAGACCTAGATTAATGGGGTCTGTCTTATTCTTTTTATCGTCAAAAATTAAGTATAAAACAAGCAATTAGCTGATACATTTGAGCACACGTAGTCTTTTATTTTAGATTTTAATGGGCCATTTCGCAACAACAATAACAACAAAAAGAGGTTCTTTTTTTCCTAAATTGTATCAAAATCCAATCAGCACCAGGACGACCAATCCACAAGCCCCTTATCTACCACATTTTATGAAATTTGGTCAATTATTTTTCTTTATCTAGAGTGGTTACGTACAATTTTGCGGTCCATTTAGCGAAAAAAGCAGGTTCTTTTATTCTGAATCGTACGACAATCTAATCAGCACCAGGGTAATCCACAAGTGACTTATAAAATTTAATTTGGTCCATTATGTTTTGAGTTAGAGTGGATACATACATTGCACGCACACGTACGCCACGTTAAAAGCAGTTTTTTTGTGATCTAGAGGTCCCAAAACTTTTAAATCCGTCGAAAACCCGAGTTGCGATTTTCGACATGATTCCAATACTTCCTCTATACATTATCACGTATTTTAGGGAAAATGGTGCGTCGAGTTACAAAATGAAAATAAAAATTGAATTAAAAGTGCAAATTCAGTGTAATTTCAAATAATTCTGAGTGTTCTTTTGTGCAATTAAACTGAATTTAATGAATTATTGAAGAAATAAAGATTCTAGAACTCGAAAACACTATTTTAGCGTGACGTGTGTGTGTGTGTGTGTGTGTGTGCAATGCATGTACCCACTTTAGATGAAAAACAAATGGATCAAATTTCGCAAAATTTGGTAGACAAGTTATTTGTGGATTGGCCTGGTGCTGATTAGATTTTGGTACGATTCGGGAGGGACTAAGACTAGCCGTTCTCGAAATATTTTAGTTTTTTCGCATTTTTGCCGCATCGTCTACTTGTAAATATGTCTAATAGCCAAAAGAAACGGAAAATGAAATAAAATTGCAAATTCAGTGTCTTTTCAAATAATTATCCATGTTATTTTGTGCAGTTAAACTCAATTTAATGGATTGCGAAAGATAAAATAAATTTGAGTCTGTAGTGAAAGTTATGTGCTGCCCACATCATAATTTTTTCAGGCTTTTGCCATATTTTACGCATATTTCGCATAAACGTTTGAATGTATCGTTTACAGTCATACCACCGGATGAGCGTGCGGTCGGTGCAAGCAATATGCGATACTGGCGTTTAGCGCAGCTGTCGATGTTCAGATACTGCAGATGTAAATTTAAAATTTTCTATATTTTGAATTGCTTTAAAATTCAGCTTAAATAGTATTGCCTATGCCAAAATTATCAACTTCTTTATGATCTATGTCAATTCTCTTATGATATATGCAATTTTTATTATGATCTATGTCAACTTTCTTTTGATCTATGTAACCATTATATTTTTGAATAAATATACTTTTGGGAGGTAGAGATTAACAAACCTTTCAGACTATTGGAAATGGTCTGGATCCTCCACAGAAAAGTTAAAAATTAAATAAATAAAAGCTTAAAAGGATATAATCAGAAAAAAAAAATACATATTTCAATCTGTATTGAATTCAGCATATACTCGTAACACCTCAGCATCCCAATTGAACGATGACGAGCGTATATACTTTCTTTAGAAATTTCTGGAAAAAGCACGGTAACTCGAGAAGTTTTTAGTCATTCTACAGAATTCGAGAAGTTTCTAGAACTCGCTAAAGTAAACATTTGCGATATTTCGCCAAATTCGTCACCACATTTATAGCCAAGGTCGTGCGATCCAGAACTTCAAATTATGACAATGGATTTCGGTTATGTACTTGTAACAATATGATGTCACTTCCATTTCATCCTGGTATTTGCGACTGGAGCGCGATCCTATCAGAACTAATTTATAATATAAGCACCTTGATTTATCTGTCTGTTTATCTATCTCTGGGTGACACTTGGCAAAAATTTTGGCGATATATCGCCAACTTGGCGACTTTTCTTACATGTTGAAAATGATGAATATGTCGCCAAATTGATAAAAATGACGCCAAATCAATGAAATTAATTGCGTTTTGATAGGGAATAGTATTGTAATGATATTTCAATAGCATTTGTAAAGTCCAACCATCCCACTTTGTGACAAATTTGGCGACTTTTTAAAATGTCGCCAAATTTATCAAATGTAGCCAAATTGATAAAATGTAGCCACATCGATAAAAATGTCGCCAAATTGATAAAAATGTTGTCAAATTAATAAGTATGACGCCAAATCAATGAAATTGATTGTGTTTTGAAAGGGGTTAGTATTATAATGATATTTCGGTAGTGTTTACCTGTCAGTTCAACCGTTCCACTTGGAAAAATTTTAAAATGTCGCCAAATTAATTAAAATATCGCCAAATTAACGACAATGGCAAATCGATAAAAATGTCGTAAAATCGATAAAAATGATACCAAATCAATAAATTGTGTTTTGAAATGGGATAGTATTGTAGTTGTGTTTTGGCAGCGTTTGTCTGTCAGTCCAATTGTCCCACTTGGTGATAATTCTGGCGAGTTTTTAAAATGTCTTAAAATTGAACAAAATATCACTAAAATTAACGAAAATGTCACCAAATCGATGAAAATTCAATATCTTGGAAAGAGTATAAGAAACTACTGTAAGAAGAAGTCATTTCTCTGTTCGTCCGTCGTTGACGTTTGGCAACAAATTTGGCTGAAAGTTAACGAGCGGATAAATAGCACCGGACCCACTCCGACGTCATGATGTGACGTCACCCGATGTCAATATCGACGACCAATAGTAGCTTCAGAGAACTGCGCCTGTGCACGGAGATGGCAATTTGTAATACGAACTCATCATCACTCAGCTGTTAAATTTACTATCGTATAGTAGTATTATTAGATAGTTTAGAATATTAAATTCTAAGTTAGAGTTGATGCTTAAAATGAACTACGCCTGTGCAAGGAGTATTTTGTTTTAATTACGATCTCGGTATTATTCAAGGCGATTTAAATATATTTAAATCTCCTTCCTATTATTGGATAGCATAGAATATTAAACTCTATAATTGATGGCTAGATGTGATATATAGATATAATTTAGTCATTTTGAGAGTCACGTGTCAATGGCACGTAACCAATTTTCTCCATTTGAAAAATTGTTCTACATAGATGAAATTTAAAAATTATTTGCTTTGTTACTTTCCTTATATACATAATGTATAAAAGGATAGTACTGTGACGGGGTCGAAAATTCGAATTCGAGTTTTCGACGGGAGAGCACGTTTCAAGCATCACTGATCACGAATCAAACATTTTTGAAGTGATGTCTATGTGTGTCAGTGAGTCTATGGAGATGATAACTGATGAACGAATGGACGGATTTGAACGAAATTTGGTACAAAAATCACAATCCGTAAACACTGGAAGCCTATTGTTTTTAAACGTAATCGAATGTTCAGAATCTCCCTAAATTTTCAAGTGAAATTTTGAAAAAATCAAAACCGCTAATAAAGTTACGCAAATAGACATTTCTTATGTAATTTTTCATTAGACGATTAAATTAAACGATTAACATAAAATTTAGAACGCTAACATAAACCGTTCTCGAGATATTGCACATTTTTAAAAAAAATTATCAAAGAGTCATATAAAATAAAAAAAATATATTTCCTATTGAGAAACATGTTCACTTTTCATATGTAATACCATGCGATAAATTTGGTGACATCATTCTCGTCGATCTAGCTCGTTCCATTCATGAGAAAAGATACTTCGAGTAATATTTTTGTATTTGAACGTCAATAGTCATTTATCTGCTATAAGAATAACTTATTTGTCCGTTAGTATAGCTTGGCGAGATTTTGGCGACGAATTTGACGGAATGTTGCCAACTTGACGACTTTTTGAAATGTTGTCAAATTAACGAAAATCTCGCCAAATAAATTAAAATGACGCTAAATCAATGAAAATGACGACTAATTGTCGAAAATTCAATATCTTGGAAATAATATAAGTATCTACTATAAGAAAAACCTATTTTTATTTACTGTAAAAGTAGTAAATTCATTGCATTATATAAGGAAAGTCATGTGTTGCCCACATCAGATTTTTTATATTATACAACTCACAAAATCAATCTCCTTTTATTAGTCATGCATTAATTAGATTGTCAAAATGAAACATTGTTCTTTGCAACATTCAAGTTGTCAAGTTCAATTTAAAATTCACAATCATGTGCAAATTCCTATAATATACTAAATGACATTGTTAATCAAAATATTCTATTAAAATATTTAATTTGATGCTTCTAAAAAGAAGTTTAAGAATATCTGTTCTAGCTATACAAAATTATCTTCACGAGCAGATCTGAAAAATAAAATGTCCTGGTCTTGTTTGTAAACATATTTACAAAATATATGATGTGGAATAAATATGTGCAAAATAAAAAAGCTAAAACTGTATAGGACCCATACTACAACTTATGAGTTTCTAAAATCTTTACCAAAATAAAACAGATGACGTAATAAATTGAAAATATCAATAATTCCGTAATCTTAAAACCTAAAAGGCCGTAATTGATTCCAATATATGCCAAAATATGTGCTAATATACTTGTACTGCTTATATTCTCATAGCGTAGAAGCAGCAGCGTATGCTTGGGGGGGGGGGGGGGGCAGGCCCTCCTACTTTTCAAGGCTTTTTATTATTATGTGTATTTTTCATTTAAAATAACCCTGGCATAAGCAAATGCTAAACAGTTGCCCCCCCCCCCCCACACACACACACTTTTTAGTCAGGATAAGCCACTGAGTATATACCCATGCATTTGTAAAAGATTACTCGGTACTACGTACAATATATGGGTTTCAAAAATTTTTGCAAAAATAAAACAATGACATAATAAACTGAAAATATCAATAATAATAATGTTTAAAGCTGAAGACCATAATTGATATAATCCAGTCAAAAATGCTATTTCGGTGAAATTTATTTTATATATATATATCTTTATTATTTAAATCGGAAAGGATTTAATAAAAATCAGCTGCCGTATAAACAAATTGGATTTAAATTTGTTGCTAAACGACATGATAAAATTTTCTTCAAATAAATTGGTGGAAAAAATATCATCTGCTTAATGCTATATGAAAGGTTTAATTGTTCGTTTTTAATTAATATCTGGGCAATCCCTGGTCTTAGAAACTCAAAACATGGACTAAATTTTAAGTCAGGATATTTCAAGGCTATCTACAAAATTTCATTTAAATTCGGTTCAGTTGTTCTCCCATGATAATGAGACACACATACAGACAGGTTTTCAATTTTATTTATATAGATTTAGAGAAATAGATTGAAAATAAGCAAAATGAGTAAACTTGCATTATATCTATTAAAAGTCTACATTTGGATAATTTTAATCCAGAATCAGTCATTCATAAATGATATGTTTCAGCTGACAAATGTAAATACATTGTCAGCTGAAACATTATGCAGACCATATTTCTTCCACCAATTTATTTGAAGAAAATTATGTTATGTCACTTAGCAATGGATTTAAATCCAATGTGTTTATGCAGCAGAAGAGTTTTATTAAATCTTTTATCCGATTTAAATAATAAAGATATGTATACGTATGAAATAAATTTCATTGATATTGCATTTTTGACTGGATTATATCAATTACGGTCATTATTATTATTGATATTTTTTGGGCTTATTGATAGTTTCAATTTATTATGTCATTGTTTTATTTTAGCAAAAATTGTTGTAACTTGTAGTACATAGTACGGAAAATCTTCCACAAATGCCTGGGTATATCTTCTAATCTATGAGAATATGTTATATCTTGCATTCATCTTACATAGGTAACATTTTAAAATCTCATGCATTTCATCCATTCTTTGTATTTTTATGTGAAACTATTTTATTTTATTCACCAATAAATAAAACTTATTGAAATAGAAGTTATGAAAATGCGAACATACCTAAATAATTTTGAAAATCATTATCATGTTTTATTTCTTCCATGCCATGAACAGTGTGCAAATGATTGCGAAAATCATCCGACTTCAGTGCTGTAAAATTACAATTTTTTTCTTTACCAACATAATTTGTTTTTTTAGCAACTGGTGAACATTTTTTTTTATGTCTGTAAAAGGTAGATTAACTGGAAAATATATTTTTGCAATTGCACATTTTAGAAAACTTTTCCGTTTTCTGCGGGTTTTTGGCTTGTGAAGTGTTTGGTCCATCCTTAAGCTTTGGATCAGTATTCATGTTTCTCAAAAAGAAAAAATTCACGAAACTTAAATTTGCCGCGAATGCTAAATAAAAACTCCGCTAACCAGAATCAACGTGCACCCTACGTCATCAGCTACGTCAATCGCATCATCGTCAGTAGTGGTTCCTTGTTGGTCGAATCGGAGTGGGTCCGGTGCTATTTATCCGCTCGTGAAAGTTACGCTTGAAAATGCCTCAATGCTTTGAGAATTATATCTAGGGGTCGCTAGTGTTAGTTAAGTAGATGCTATTCTTAGTTGTCACAACAGAAAGGCGTAGTATTTAGTATATGTAATTTTGATTATTTTTAAATTAAGGATAAAGATAAATGAATGATGAGTATAATTAACCAGCATTTTTTCATAGTTGTAGGATAGACTACAGAATATATGAAGATAAAAACAAATGGAAATAAACTGTTTCGGAAGGTACATGAAAAGCATCATCAATTAACTTCTAAAAACATAAGCAAAAATTACTGTAAAACAGAAAACACGCGCACGTTTTTAGAAGTTAGTTTATGATGTGTTACATAAGCAAAATATATGAACAAAAATTGTTGTAAAATACTTATGAATAAAAAGTGAAGGAAAAACACGCTTACGTTTTAAAAAGTTATAGTTGATAATATTATTCACATACCCTTAATTGTTACCCTTAATTTTCATTATAGAGCTAGCTCCTAGATCACAGTTTTATTCACCGAGAAAGTGTTTTTATTCCGTCCACTGTTCTTTTCCTTCTTTCTAGTCAGATCCTTGTCTTTGTTGGTACTATGGAGTTAGAAAGAAGATAAAATTCATATGGATAAAACGCTTGAAAATGCCATAATGCTTTGAGAATTATATCCAGGTGTCGCTAGTGTTAGTAAAGTAGTTGCTATTGTTAATTGAGTCATAGTTGTGGGATGGAGTACAGAATATAGGGAGATAAAAATAAATTGAAAGGTAAAATGTAAAATAAGTTTGAATACGTAGGAATATTCTTTATTGTTTCAGTTCTACTTTTCATTGCGCTAATAATTTATTTTTACAAAATTACAGTTTAAATAAATATTTTAGACCTTTCGCTATAGAAATGTATACAATGTAGGGTTTCTTATTTTATCCCAGCGCCACCTGAATTATTTTCTCAAACGATAATGGCGTTTTCTTAATATGAAGATTTAACTCCTTACTTTTACCTCCATGGTAGCGATTCAAGAACTTTAGTAGATGCGTGAGTCGAAGTTTTAAGGCACAATCGTAATAAGTTTTTCGGAACAGCATGACTAAAATAAGATAACCCTCATTTAAAATTTGGAAATACAGCTATAATCACTGTGCAGAAACGCGATGATGTCTATTCTTACTCGTTACTTGTATAGATATTCACATTTTGCATATTCACAATAATCGACAGATATGTCAAAACAATGCATGAAAGAAATTTATTGTGCTGTTTGGAACAGTACTATCAAAATATTAAACTATTCAATTTCGGAAAAGCTGTTTAAAAATCTTAAAATGGCTAAACACGTGGTCATGTTTACAACTGAAGATCTGTGGTTACGTCATATGAAAAGACCTCATTGAAGATTCGCAGTGACGTCATGTAAAGAGATGCAGCGATGTCATATGAATAGATGTCATAACATTAATAGAAACCAATGACAAAGGGTCTCAGTCACGTTTTCACGGAATTAAGAACTATAGTAACGAAATTCCATCGTTAAGAAAAACAATTCGTTTACGCGGAAATGTGACACGGGATTAAATTATGCATACACGATTTCATATTTTATAAAATGTACAAACCTTATTCAATCCAAAGGATTTTCAAAAATAGAATGGATCAATATTTGCAGAATTTCCACAAAATCTTCTGTTTCAGCTGTGAATTCAAACTCCTCCACTTACCAGTTGTGCACAAAATGTTCTACAACCAGAGTTATGGCTGCACGAGATTGCAAACGAGAACTGATCCAATCTAGAAAAGTCTCATATACGAAGAAAGAACAACGAGTTCATGGAATCATAACTTGATATTTCAGACACCAAATATAACATTTTTTCAGAGATCTTCTTTCTGGTATTAAATCGACACCAAGATATCTCTTAAACGACATCTTTCCTGCATCGCATCAGAACTATATTTTGTTAAAAACATTTCTTGGCACTTCTGACAGAAATCAGAAACAGAGCATGATTCATGCATTGAGAATTCGCAAAGTTTAGTGGCACCGCTGATAGATGAGAGCCTACGAAAAATCACGGTTTCACACATTCCGGACTGTTTACATCCTACTTACATCAAGAAAGGATTCCATAATGCTGGCTAGGAAGTAAAGTGAAGAAATGAATCGCTTGCAAGGGGGTGAATGTAAACAGAGTTGCGCAATACTGGTTGGAAAATAAGAAATGAATCTTTTTCCGAATTTACTTCACTTTCAAATGAGTTATGACGAAGCACTTAAGAATGTTACTATTTCGATTTGTTGTATATTATTTAATAAGATTTTTTTTTTTACCTTTGATTAAGTGCTAAGTTACACGAATCCTGAAAATTGAAGTCAATGACTTTTGATAAATGAAAAAGAAATATGCTTACAATTTGCAGATACAGTAAAGCGTGCAAAATAAATTACCCAAAAGCAGCATGAAAACCGCAAACATGTGACATTTGATAAATGCGCAATGTCGAAATTCTGAGTCCATACGTAGGTTCTTTTCAAGTGCCATGATGCCATCATCGTACTTTGTGACATCATTTGCAGTTGTTTCGAGCAAAGTAAGACTCAGAATGAGCTATCTTCTATTTTTAATTTGCCTCTTAAGTTTACTACTTCAGTATGGTAATCCCCAGACTTGGGATTCTACTGTATTTATTAACATGCGTGATGATTCAAGTCGGACTTCGACAATGAGATCAAAATGAAGCAGTTTCCACACAAATCAAAGAAATCTCCCAGCAATTGCTATTTTGACGTTATGGCATTCGATTCGAACACACTAGAACACGTTTTTGCTATGCCTGTCTTGAAATAGATGCTCGAATTGCTTTTGTATTGAACCGTATGAGTCATTCCACTGTGACGGTTAACTATCGCCATTTATGCCACCTGCACCAAAACGAACTAGAAGCGGCTTTTCTCTATGTATCTGATAACTGAGGAAACCGCATACCATTTCCTGTTTTGGGACATCTGACTTCCAAAGATTCCCGATGGGGATTTACACATAACTTTAACGCCGGTGACAGTATGTTGGAATGTGAAAGCCATAATTTTCGTCACCGGCATGTGTGAAAAACAATACGATGGTGCACACCGAAAACACGTGGCCTGCATGGAGGGCACCCCCATTAATGAGCCCCAGACCAACGACGACCAATAAGATGGTCGGTCACTCCTTCTGGGGCGTTTACAAAATTCAGTTTAGAAAAGAACTTCCATCTTTTCGGACAGAGACTCGCTCCAAAAATCTCGACTTGATCGGTCGACTTGCTTTCGAACTTTGGAATTACACAGTCGAAACCTCCTTCCGACTGCTTCGAACTTAACGTTCCAACAATCAGGATTTATCCGCTTGCCGCAGAATCTCTCTGCAAAGTATTAGTATGCGGTATATATATTTGTAAAATTTAATGTAAATAAATGTTATTTTCCCCAAGTTAACGTTCTGCCTAGAGAACAGAACAACAACAACAAATGTCGGGAGATTGTGCTGGGCATTAATACCGCATGTCAGGTTCAGCCCACACAAACAAGCAAACATATAAACCCCGCACCACAGATGAATCGTTTTTGTGATAATTCCATTTGTTACTTAGTATCTCGTCTGTCTATGCGAAAACACGTTTAAACATTCTTGAACAAATCAAATTAACTCTGCACAGTCTCGATAACGGTTTAATCTAGGATAATTTTTTGTCCCACCTGCTAATGTTTTGCTGACGAACGATAAAATCTTAAATGCTACACGACAGCGACTTATCAAACTTGAAATTCAGTGAATGAAATTAATGAAAAGAGTATTGTTATATCTGTAGTAGTTGCAGAATGCACTTAAATACCTTTGTCCAGTGTTGTTAACACTTGAAGGAAGTTTTTGGCTATAATCATGTAAATCATGGTCATATTCCCACCTTTTAAGACGAACTGTCAAATTAACCACCTTAGAGCTCAATTTAGTTATTTTTCGGGTGCTAAACGTCCACAAAAATACAACAAACCATAAAATGGCAAAGTTGGGAACGTTGCATTTGTTTAATAATTTGTAGGTGGCGCCATCTAGTTGAAAAATATTAAAGATTTTATACCAAAATTTCAAATAATTAGATAAACTAGTTCCAGGATATTAAGAAATTAACTAGTTTATTTATATCTACTGTGATTCCATTTGTAATTTTGATTCTGTACAAATTTTAAGTTACGCTTGGCGACTTGTTTTCGACTCTATGCATGTTAAACCTCTACATAGTTATCTGTAACGTTTCAGTTTATTGTAATTTATGCTAGGCTACAATTTGAACATTTTTCATTGTCTTTTCTTCGTATTTGTATTTAATACTTGTTTAAATTTTAAATCTCCCGTTTATAACACTTACTATTGTAATTTTGTAATTGATTAATCTTCAATAGCCTGTTTATATTATCATTATTCCGTAGCGGATTTATGCAAATTTGTCTGCCGATCTGATCTACATATGAGCTTGTTTCCACGGTGATTTTTCATATAGCCACTGATGAAGGGTACAGTGGTACCCGAAAGCGCTCTGGCCTTTTAACAATTGCACGTCTTAAAAGATGGTTTTATTGATTAAATGACCTTTTTATCTATGATATCTGTCTTTAATTTTATTGCTTATAGATTGAAGTAAACATAATACCACCTTAATTATTAAGTGAAAACTTAGTTTCGAATAAATTATCGATTGTGAGACTCAGGGTCACTTTCTGAAGCTGTCATGGAAGATTTGGATATCACTGACTGATGAGACATCCAAACGATTCGATAGAAACACTCCTTTTGGGGAACATCACTTAAGTTCCCTCCAAGTTAATGAAATTAACTTGAAGGGAACTTAAATGATATAAAATCATCGTTGGTCATTCCAATAATCAGGGCCGGATTATTTTCCCCAGACGTGTCTTATATATCTAGTAAGTTCATTTTCTGAATAATTTATATTATAAACAAAAAAAATCTGATGTGGGCAGCACATGACTTTCCTTATATGATGCAATAAATTTACTACTTTTACAGCAAAAAAATAGGTTATTCTTATAATAGATACTTATATTCTTTCCAAGATATTGAATTGTGGTTAATTAATCGTCATTTTCATCCATTTAGCGTCATTTTTATCCATTTGGCAAGATTTTCGTTAATTTGGCAACATTTAAAAAGTTGCCAAGTTGGCGACATTCCGCCAAATTCGTCGCCAAAATCTCTCCAAGCGTTATGGACGAAGAAATAAGTTATTTTTATAGCAGATAAATGACTATTAGCGTTCAAATACAAAAGTATTACTCAAAGTATCTTTTTTCATGAATGGAACGAGCTAGATCCACGAAAATGATGTCACCCAATTTATCGCATGGTATTACATATGAAAAGCGAACATGTTTCTCAATAGGAAATATTTTTTTTTAATTTTATATGACTTTTTGATAATTTTTTCGAAAAATGTGCAATATCTCGAGAACGGTTCATGTTAGCGTTCTAAAATTTATGTCAATCGTTTTCTAATGAAAAATTACATAAGAAATGTCTATTTGCGTAACTTTATTAGTGGTTTTGATTTTTTGACGATTTTTTCAAAATTTCACTCGAAAATTTAGGGGGTTCTGCACATTCGATTAAGTATAAAAACAATAGACTTCCAGTGTTTACGGATTATGATTTTTGTACCAAATTCCGTGCAAATCGGTCCATTCATTCGTCAGTTATCGTCTCCACACACAAACACACACACACACACATCACTTCAAAAATGTTTGATTCGTGATCAGGGATGCTTGAAACGTGCTCTCCCGTCGAAAACTCGATTTCAAATTTTCAACCCCGTCACAGTAATTTCCTTATACATTATGTATATAAGGAACGTAATAAAGAGGCCCCAAAAGTTCCTTTTATGGTACTGCCGGTAACACATGGGTTCCAGTTTCGTATGGGTTGTTTGGTTATGAGGAAAATATATGAAAGCTAAGATTCAAATGGACTGTAGTGGGTGACAAAAGAAATTGAGGAATAAGAATAGATATACAGAAGAATGGAAACATCTGAAGTTGAAAAAAAATGACACTCACCTGAGCAAATTCGTCTCATGAACTACCGAATTCCGAGGTTGCAGACACTAAATCATTTCCTCAGGTATAACACACGCGCACACAAAATCCTTTGCTTGACCATTTTTGGTCAGGACACTAAAACCTGAAAGAAAATAATGTTCTCTTAATTTATTATTGCCACTAACAAAAAGCTATTAAAAATTAAAATCACGATGGAAGACAAAATCTTCTAAAATCTGTTATAAAATACTCAATTTATTCTATATTTTTTCAGTTGATCAATAATCCCGATAAATAAATAGCTCTAATTTAAGTTATAATGGATTAATTGACAGTTAACTTTGAATTAAAGCTATCTAATAAAACATTCTACAGAATTAGAAAACTGAAAATTTATAGTTATTTTATTGTTTAAAGCAAGATAAGGTTATCTTAAAAGATATTACACATAATTCTAGTTATTTTGATGTTATGAAAAATCGCATAACACATATTTCAAATAAAGAACTTTTAAACGAGATAATTTCAGCACCTACTTTAAAAATATTACAGTGTTATTCTGTTCCTTGGTTCTAAATTAACCATTTTATCTTCCAGTCAGACTCTTAAAAGTTTTAAAAATTGCGTTGCTATAGCAGTCGATAGTGAAACTTATTTGTTAAATATTGTATTATGAAAAAAAAAATTCTGATGTGGGCAGCACATCACTTTCCTTATATAATGCAAAGAATTTACTACTTTTACAGTAAAAAAACCAGATTATTTTTATAGTAAATATTTATATTCTTTCTAAGATATTGAATTTTCGTCAATGAGTCATCATTTTCATTGACTTAGCGTCATTTTTATTCATTTGGAGAGTTTTTCGTTAATTTAGCAACATTTAAAAAGTCGCCAAGTTGGCGACATTCCCCTAAATTCGTCGCCAATATCTCACCAATCGTTATGGACGAAGAAATAAGTTATTCTTACAGCAGATAAATGACTATTGGCGTTCAAATACAAAAGTATTACTCAAAGAATCTTTTTTCATGAATGAAACGAGCTAGATCCACGAGAATGATGTCACCCAATTTATCGCATGGTATTACATATGAAAAGTGAACATGTTTCTCAATAGGAAATATTTTTTTTTATTTTTATATGACTTTCTGATAATTTTTTTGAAAAATGTGCAATATCTCGAGAACGGTTCGTGCTAGCGTTCTAAAATTTATGTCAATCGCTTTCCAGTGAAAAATTACATAAGTAATGTCTATTTGCGTAACTTTATTAGAGGTTTTGATTTTTTGACGATTTTTTCAAAATTTCACTCGAAAATTTAGAGGGGGGGGGGGGGGGTTCTGAACATTCGATTGCGTATAAAAATAATAGGCTTCTATTGCTTACGGATTCTAATTTTTGTACCAAATTTCGTTCGAATCGGTTCATTCATTCATCAGTTATCGGCTCCACACACACACAGACATCACTTCAAAAATGTTCGATTCGCAATCAGGGACGCTTGAAACGTGCTCTCCCATCGAAATCTCGAATTCGAATATTCCCACTCGTCACAATACTTTCCTTATATATTATTGTATATAAGGAAAGTAATAATAACTACGAAAAATTCTTAAAATTGAAGGTTTAAATTAATGCGTCTCAAAATTAATTTTTGCCATTCCTAAACTACTCAACCGCTGTGCAGCATATCCAGTACTGTAACAGAATGTTACATCTATATGAAAATAAAATGACGTCACACTTTTGGAATATTGGTCCATATCATACGAGAAAGTGCAATACCACACATTATATTACATCACAATGCAATATCACACATTATATTACATCACATTTAATATTATAAAGTGTATGAATGGGAAATATTCTAGAGTTTAAATAATAAAGTGTAAAGATCAAAGCTTTATATATTCTAAAATGAATGAAAATGGTGTTAGATTTATAGCAACTTTTTTTTTTTCAAATATTACAAGAAACATTTTGAAAAATCGGTATTGAGGGTTGGGTCCAAATGTTTACAATTATAGCGTGTCACCCTTCACTTTAAAGGACTTGACAAAATATTTCGCTTAATATCATACTTGATAATGTAAACCCCCCCCCCTCCCGGGAACACTTTCACCCGAGGGGGTTAATGACGTCAAGAACAAAAAAATTGTATCCCGGCTATTTTTCCTATGTTACCATGTTAAAAAAATATAAAATTTCGAATAAATTTCAACGTTTTCGTTCAAATGTTATAAAAATTCTATCTATTTCTAGATTTCTTGATAGCAAAGCTGGATAAAATTTCGTGAAAATCCATTGATATTTGTGGCCACCATCGTGAACACAAGAAACCGACCATAGACGGACGGACATCAATCCAAAAACAGTCAAAACGGATTCAGGAGGTGTCTTAAAACATATATTGGCATCAAAATTTCGAAATCGAAAATTTTCGTGCGAACAGTATTTTCTCTACACCATATTACATAGTATAAGAAAGTAAAAATTTCAATTCTCATTGAAAAATGTTTAATGGAATGCGAGAAATTGAAAACTAAAGTTGAATTTTATATCACACCTGACCACATTTAGTAAAATTGCGTACTATAAAATCCAGACATTAGTTGGATATAGGAAAAAAAAGTCTGATGTGGGCAGTACATGATTTTCCCTGCATTTTACAAGGACTTTACTTCTGTCACGCGAATTAGCGATGCACAAGTTCCATGGAATTATGTTTACAGCGGTGAACAATAAATTAGCATTTGGTGCTTTTCTGGATGCCAACATGTAAACTATTGTAAAGTACTCAATTAACTTGTTGTAAATTGTAAAGTACCCAATTAACTCAACATGAAAAGTATCCATTTAACTTGCGTAAATTTCACTTGACAATTAGATATATTGATAGCATCCGCTAAGCAATATAGTGCATATATTATATGATTTTAATCATTAAAATCTAACATTTAATTATTTTTTAAACCAATAGTTTGCTTAAAGATCAAAACAAGATCAATAGATTCTTAAACCTCAAAATTCAAATTCCAACAATGTTTTTCATATGTCAATAATGTATTAAATCTGTCGTTCTTAAATTTGGAAAGGCGAATTTCGTTACTAAATTTGGAAAGGCGAATATCGTTACTATTTCTTCCAAAAATTCATTCGAATAAAATGGGGTTAGGAAGGGGGGGGGGGTCTTCCGAATATTCAATAGAATTTAAAATCAATAGGCTTCAATATTCACTGATTATAATAATCGTACCAATTTCTTTTTCTAATTGCTGTATTCGTTCCTGATATATTGCTTTCTCTCTGTCACACACGTAACACACGCAACCTAACATAGATACGCGCAGACATTCCTTCAAAAACTTTCAATTCGAGTCCAAGGATCTTTAAAACGTTCTATTCCGCCAAAAAATGGAATTCGAATTAATTACTATATTAAGTAAATTTGATGCGAGACATTTAGAATTGAAATTTGATGGGTTATTTAGCATGAAACCGATTCACTATTCTCTTAGCCGAAGACGATTCCAATTCGAGAATTATTTTTTACGAAACACATGAAAGTACGAAAAACTGGCGTCAGGTTTAATTCATTTCACAGAAATATTTCGTATATTACGAAGAGAAGAAAAAAAAATCAAATTTACATGGAACGGGACAGATCGGCGACTTTCGTAATTACACGTTTTATACTTTAAATCAGGTGTGGTTCATAATAAAACACTTTATTCAATATATACAAAAAAATAAATAAATAAATTAATTAAAAAAAAAATCAAAATCAGTCGGCACATTTGAGCCGGCGGTAAACATCAAACAGTGTTTATCAAACAGACTTGGTGAATAGCAAATTGTGGCAGACAACACGTCTTTCATTGATAAAAAATATTAGAAGTAATCAATGAAACTATAGATGGTACCAGATGAAGGAAAAAACATAAGTGCAATTTGCAAATAATGTTTAGAGGTTGGGAAAATTACGTGCTTCAAATAAAAAAAATTCTCAATCACAAAATAGACGTATAAACCAGAATTTATAAATAATACTTATATTTAAAGATAACAAAAATTACAAGATAAATTTTTGCCGATTTCTATTTAATTGTTACTATTAATAAAAAAATGGCAAATGTTTTTGCTCTGCACCTGGCTTAGTAGTTAAAACAATCATTGGGCATTGTGTATAGATTTTGTAATGCTTTTGTGTTAATATAATTGTTTTTTTTTTTATAAAATTGTAAACATAAAAAATCTGACGTGGGTAGCAGATGACATTTCCTGTAGGCTCAGATTAACGTTCTCTTTATTTCTTCAATACTTCATTAAATTGAATTTAATTGCACACAATAACACCCTTATTATTTTAAATTACACTGAATTTGTACTTTTAATTCAATTTTTGTTTTCATTTGGTAACTGGACTTATTTTCAAAGGTGGCGTAGCGAAAATACGAAAAACATAAAATATCTCGATAACGGCTAGTCCTAGAGTAATGGGGTGGATTTTATTCTTTTTATTGTCAAAAATTACGTATAAAACAAGTACTTAATTGATATATTTGAGCATATATAATCTTTTATTTAAGATTTTGAAGATTTTTGAGGGCCATTTCGCAAAAAGAAAAACAGGTTCCTTTTTTTCAGAATCGTATCAAAATCTAATCAGTACCAGAGTATCCCACAGCTGACTTATCCACCAAATATTGTGAAATTTGGTCTATTAGTTTTTTTTTTAACTAGAGCAGCTATGGGCATTTGTTGCGGGCCATTTTGCAAAAAAGGTAGGCTTTTTTTTATCCCGAATTGTACCAGAATCTAATCAGCACCAGGGTAACTCACAAGTAACTTGACTATAAAATTCGGTCAATTAGTTTTTGAGTTAGAGTGGATACAAAATCTAATCGCGCACGCACGCCCACACACGTACCGCTAAAAATAGTTTTTTCGTGCTCTAGAGGTCTCAAAACGCGTAGATTCTTCGAAAATTCGAGTTGCAAATTTCGACATGATTCCAATACTTTCTCTATACATTAACATGCATTGCAGGGAAAGTAATAAGTTACATTTTATTGTTTTATGATACATTCAGATTTTCATATGTTGTGTTTAAAAAAATATATTTTAACTTGTTTGACATTTCTCTTAATTTTTGGCTTCTTTTTTTCAAAATATATTTCTGGCAACCCTTTGAGTAGTTGGCAGAAATGCTGGTAATGTCCACTACTAAATTTCTTGCCGCTCCAAAAATTCCTCGCGGCTTAAACTTTAACTATTACGCAATATCTTACCAAGTCAAACTTTCAAAATGCTGCATTGTTTTCCAATAGATCACGTTAATGCTGTAATAATTTATAATGTTTTACTTAATTGCAAAAAAGGTGGCAATTTGTTCTGTTTTTTCGGCAAGCTTTTACAAATTTTAGTGGCGGTTCCAGTTTTCTGAGGAACCGTGGTTGGGAATAACTGCCGTTAAATACTATATTTATGGATCATAGAGTTTCGGGAAATTGTGCCACATAGCATATTTTGCTCCTAATGCAGGTATCGGCTATTCCATGCTAAAGAGTGCATAATAAGCGCGAAACCGATCCATGGATGTTGTTATCTGCAATGGGGTAGCTATCACAACTCTGGGAACATACTCTTTTGGTTGGTTTTCTAAAGCCAAGTAGTTAAGCCCAGGAATTACCCATAAAGGATTTTTTGTCAGAGGAAAGATACAAAGACTATCATAACTCTGGGATCGCTTCGTTAGATATACAGGGTGTCCCAAAACGATTGAAACGCGCTTTAATTCTTTACCTGTTGGAGATAAGTGGGCAATGTAAATTGCAAAAATGTTGAAAGCAAGGTAGGAAATAAGACTACGTTAATGAAATAGTCTTTCCACAAATTTTCAAAAAGTTACACTTTTTAAATTTTTATACGACCCCCTTAGACAAATTTGGTCAATCTGAAAATGTTTATTTTTAATGCAACAAGATCATTAAAAAAAACGCATATCTGTATCTTTAAAATTGAGCGAGTTATATTTAATTGAAAATTGAGCATTGTGAATGGGGACCATACATCAAATTAGAAATGTAAATTTGTGACATATCACAAAAAAGATGAAACTGGATGATAATACATAGGATACCTAACTGCGTAGTGAGTATCACTACTTTATATGATCTCTGTCTGTGTAATGCTTTATTTAGATGCATTTCTGATAGAAAAAATTCGACACATATTAACGTATTTTTGATTTAAACAATTTTCATCGTCAATTTGTGTATGATCCCTATTTTCACTGATGAAACAGCCTTTCACATGGTACGGAAAAGTGGCATAAGTCAGATTTTTTTCCTTTATCATAATTCAGTTGATTTTAAAGATACAGATATGCCGTTTTTTTTTAATGATCTTCTTGGATTAAAAATAAACATTGTCTGATTGACCAAATATGTCTAAGGGGGTCGTATAAAAATTTATGAAGTGTAACTTTTTGAAAATGAATGGGAGGACTATTTCATTAACGTAGTCTTATTTCCTACCTCACTTTCAACATTTTTGCAATTTACATTATCCACTTATCTCCAACAGGTAAAGAATTAAAGCGTGTTTCAATCTTTTTGGGACACCCTGTATAGGCCTATGTGTATGGGCGTATACAGGATTTTTACCTGGGGGGGGGGGGGGTTGCTAAAATCGATAGCATTGCGGTATGATCATCATATTTTAAAAAATTGTGTATAGTTAAAAATTAGTATGCACCACCTTTATAAAATACCCCCCTTGGATAACATCCTGTGATCCTGGAGACAGAGCATCCAAACTAATAAATTAGACATAAATGTCTAATAAACATACCCAACGCAATTGTTCTTCTATCGTTTTCCATTGAGGTATAAGTTTAAATTGTTTTTAACACTTTACAACAAAGTTGAAAAGTGTTTATGACTTTGTTCATTCTTTCTGTCCGTCTGTCTCTGTTTGTCTGTCTGTTCGTTAGCACGATAACTGCCGTAAAAATGACTTAATCAAAGTGAAATTTTAGTATGTTGTTCAGACGGTCTGTAGGACCTATGGGAATATAAATGAATAATATCACCCAATTAGTTTTGGATTGAACCCGGGTTGAAAAAATGAAATACATTGAGCCTTATGGGATCTAATTTTTCAAACATTTTTTAAGCGGTTTTAAAATTCACAAATTGCTTCGAAAATTTTAGGTAAAATTCAAATTGTTCCATAAAATATATAAAAAAAAAATTCCTAGAAATATATTCAGTAGTTTTTTAAATAAAAATTAAAATAATAATTACACCTCTTATATGAAGCGATCACGTGACCATGATATGAAAAGATCACATGACCCACTTCTAAATGATATATGGCATCCATCTTGTCTCAAAATCGTGATTTTTTAAGTTCATTTTAATTCAATTTGAGTGTTGTATCCGTCCTAAAACCACTTTATTTTTGCTTAAATTCTATGCATCTACATACTGAAATAACGCAATTACAATATATTTGAGTTTAAATGATCATCCAAATTTGATTATTTCTGCAACGAAGCCTATTTTTCACTTATGTAAAATATAAACAGCAAAATATATAGAATGAGTTGTATTAGAATTGCTGTATTTCTTTAACACAAAATTATTTTGCCCATGGAGTCTGCATAGCTGATATGAATGAAATATTCATTGATTTTACAAAGAGAAGGACGATTTTTTTCGATGAAGTTTTAAGCATAGAATTTAATTACTTGTAGCTCCATGGTCTTAATTTTTAAATAAAATATATTATTATAGTATTGTGATGAATGAAATGGATGGGAATATATTTTTGAATAAACTGGATGGGAATACATTTTTGAATAAAATGCTGTTTTTATAGAGAGATCCAGGCGTGTTATTTTTTCTATGACGTCATTTAAATGAATTTCAGTTGTTCTCGATGAAGTTTTCAAATATAATAAATTATCGTAGTATTATGATAGTTTTAAAAATATTACCGAGGAATGTATAGCATTTTAGAGATGTTTAAACCAGGCAATTTATATTTCAATGCCGTCATTTGAATGAAGTTCATTTTTTTAAATGAAGGTTAAAGTTTTCAAATGTAATAAATTAATGTAGTATTGTGATAAGTTTTAAAATATTACCGAGGAATGTATTGCATTTTAGACTTGTTTAAATAAAATTGCATTGAAGTTGGAAAGTGTTTCATAATCAATGCTTTAAGCATGATTGATCTTACTTGTTATTAGTATACACATGGGAGAAAACACGCAGTTGTGGCTGAATGTTCTAATTCCAAAAAGAATTTTTCTTATTTTCTTCTCTCATAGCATTTGTATTAAATATTTTGTGCTCACATTATTTTAACATTACGAAAATTTACTGATTTTGTCGATATTGTGTTTAAACCTCAATCTATCTATTAAAGTTCAGTTTTAATATTATTAAAATGTTCTGTAAGAAATGGATTTTAATTAAATTACCTATTTCCAGAGGGGCGCTTTATCACCCCGTTGAACCCCCCTAAATACGCTCATGCATATGTGACACAAAATCCATCATTACTCAACTGAAAACAATATCTTACAAGAAAGATCAATCATGCATAAAGTATTGATTATGAAACACTTTCGAACTGAAATGCAATTTTATTTAAACATCTCTGAAATGTGATGAATTCAGCGCTGATATTTGTTAAATTTTCACAGTACTACAATAATGTATTATACTTGGAAACTTAAAACTTCATCAAAAGAAGTCAAAGCTATAAATCGTCAGCTTCTCTATGTAAAATCAATGAATATTTCATTCATATCACTTATATTCCAGACTCCAGAGCTAAATAATTTTGCGTGAAAAAAAATTCAGCAATTATTATTACAACTTATCTTATAATCTCTTTTGTTTACATTCTGCATGCTATAGAAATTAGGTTTCGTTGTAGGAATAATCAAAGTTTAGGGATAATTTAAAATAAAAAATATTGTTATTGCGTTGGCCCAGAATTTAGATACACAGATCATATGCAAAAATAAAGCGGTTTTATGACGGATGCAACATTAAATAATATAAATTTAAAAGGTCGTCAAACATCACGATTTTTCACAGGGGAAAAAATGGATGCTATGTTTATTTTGAAATGAATGACGTCATCTCTTCATATAATATGGGTTGTTGTTGTTGAGACCCAGACCGTCCGACCTACCAGAAAAGTGTAAGGTAACTGTTTGGATGGCCGGGAAGTGCCACCCAATTTAGACCGGAACCCAGTGGGGGAGGCACCCACAGGAACCGTACCCTCCTTCCCCTACCACCAACCTCTCGGAAGGACTTACGGATCCACACATATAATATGGGTGCAATTATTATTTCAATTTTTATTTAAAAAACCTCACATATTTTGCTGAAAATTTGTTTACACATATTTTAAGTGATAATTTGAATATTTCCTAAAATTTTCGAAGCAATTTGTGAATTTCAACTCATGAAATGGAAGAATGTAAGCATGATATTAAAAATGCCTGAGATGAGCAATTAAATGGGTTCCGCAATATATGTTTATTATATAAATAACTAGCAGCATACCCGTTCTTCGTACGGAGTATATAATATAAAGAAACTTGAAATCCATAATCATGCCCAAATTCTTATAGTATACTAAATGACATGTTTAATCAAAATATTCTGTTAAAATATTTAATATAATGCTCCTAAAAAGAAGTTTAAGAATCTCTGTTCTCGCTATATAAAATTATCTTCATGGACATATCTGAAGAATAAAACATCTTGGACCCCTTATGTAAGCAAATATAAAAAAAATATGGAATTGAATCAATATATGCAAAATAAAAGCGTTAAAATTGTATGGGACCCGTACTAATTATATACGCGAATATTAGAAAATATAACCTGTATTAGTAGATTACATGTATAAATTGAAAATACCAATAAACCCGTAATCTTTAAATCTGAAGACAGTCATTTATTCCAATATATGTCAAAATTAAAGTGCTAAAATTATATGGGAAGATATACATGTACTACTTATAATGTCCGATTATTAGTAGAAGATTACCCGTTTTGCAATATGAGTCACAAATGTTTTTTGGTAAAATACAACAGACGACGTAATAAATTGAATATATAATTAATCCCCTTAATCTTCATACCAGAAGACTGTACTTGATTCCAATATATATGCCAATATATGTCAAAATACATGCCAATATACCTGTACTACTTATATTCTCGTAGGTTAGAAGATATACCCGTGCATTCCTAGAAGATTACTCGTACAACGTACAATATGCGTGTGTCATCAATTTTTGCCGCAATAAAACAATGGCGTAATAACTTAAAAATATCAATAATCCCTGAATCAATAATTCCGGAAAATATCAATAATAATAATGTTTAAACCTGAAGAGTATAATTGATATTATCCAGTCCAAAATGAAATGGCAATGAAATTTATTTTATATACATATCTTCATTATTCAAATCGGAAAGGATTTAATAAAAATCGTCTGCCGCATAAACACATTGGATTTAAATCCGTTGCTAAGCGACATGATATCATTTGCTTCAAATAAATTGGTAGAAAAAATATCGTCTAAATAGTTATATTTCTATGGAACATTTGGCGACAGTTTCGTCAAATTAGCGACATTTTAAAAAATCGCCAAATTTATCGCCAAGTGGGACTGTAGAACTGACAGTTCCACTTTGCGACAAATTGACGAAATATCATCACAATACTATCCCCTAACAAAAAAAATTAATATCATTTATGTAGCGCAATTTTATCAATTTCAAGATATTTTTATAGATTTGAAAACATTTTTATCAATTTGGTGACATTTTAAAAATTCGCTAAATGTATTACTAAGTAGGATGGTTGGTCTGACAGATAAATGCTAACCAAACATCATTTCAGTACTCTCTTCTAACAAAACAAAAAAAAATTTCATTGATATGTAGAAGACCCAAGCCACACGACCAACCCGAAGGTTTATGGCAGCTGTTTGTGTGTCGTTTATATCAATTTGGCAACATTTCCGTCAATTTGGCAAAGTTTAAGAAAAGTTGTCAAATTAGCGATATCCCTCCAAATTCGTAGCTTTGAATTTGCAGATCTGAATGAAACATTCTTATCCCGTTTCAATATACTAAATGAAAACACTACAATTGTATTAGAAGATATACCCGCTCTACTCTTTTTCTGTTTCAACAATCGGCTATATGAATTTATTGGCTAAACACAATATATGAGTTTAGTAGCTAAATACGATATAAGCTTGAAAACTCTTTGCCAAAATAAATGAAATTGATGTACGCAGTCAGCAATTAATATAATTAAAAGAAAAATCAAACCGTCCGTTCATATGATATACTTTTATATCCATTTATCCATTTATTTATTATTTAAATCGAAAAAAAAATAATAAAAACATTAACAAACACATTTAATTTAATTGCGATGCCGAGCAACATGATATATCCTCTTAAAATGTTAAAATTTATTAACCACTAACAGCACACCCGTTATTCGTACGGAGTGTATAATTTAAAGAAACTTAAAGTTCACAATCATGTGCAAATTCTGTTAAAATATTAAATTTATTGCTCCTAAAGAGAAGTTTAAGAATATATGTTCTCACTATGCAAAATTATCTTCAAGATCAGATCTGAAAAATAAAACATCCTGCCCCCTTTTGTAAGCAAATTTACAGAAGAAAAAATAGGAATTGAATGAATATATGCAACCCCGTGCTAATTATATTGTCGCAGATCAGAAAATATGCCAATGTGTTAGTAGAAGATTACCCGTATTACAATATGCGTCTCAAAAATATTTGCCAAAATAAAAGAGATGACGTAATAAATTGAAAACATCAATAATATCCGTACTCTTTATACCAGAAGGTCGTAATTGATTCCAATATATGCCAATATATATCAAAACATATGTCAATATACCTGTACTACTTATATTCTCGTAGATTAAACGTTATACACGTGTATTTGTAGAAGATTCGTACAACATACAATATATGAGTTTAAACAATTTTTGTCATAATGAAACAATGGAATTATAACTTGAAAATATCAATAATCCCTGAATCAATAATCCCCGAAAATATCAATAATAATAACGTTTAAATCTGAAGACCGTAATTGATATTATCCAGTCAAAAATGCTATAAGAAAAATCAAATCGTACTTTTCTAAAATATATTTTTATATCCATTTATTTATTATTCAAATCGAAAAAATAATTATTAAAATTAACAGACAGATTTAATTTAATTGCGTTTCTGAGTAACATGATATAAGATAGAATCTTATAACATGTTAAATATGTCATGTCTTATAACATAAACTGCGAAATTAAATAACGATTTTGATTTCTCTATACTTCTCATTGTTCCGTAAAAGCTTGTTTTAAATAAACCATGAACCATGGAGATAGATTTCCCCTTTAAATCATGTTTCAAACAATTCATGTTTTCAGAAAGTGACTAATTAACGCAAAAAATCTCCCATCAAACTCAGAGATTAAATTTTAATTCACTTTCAAACGATTTTCAAGCTTTTCGTTTGGATAAACCACGGAGTTAGGGAGTAGAACTCCTAGGAAAAAGTTCCGTTTTTCATTAATATCTCGACAACCCCAGGTCTTAGAAACTCGAAACTTGGACAAAATTTATGGGGGGATATTTCAAGGCTATTCACCGAATTTCATTAAATTCGGTTCAGCCGTTTTTCCGTGATGATGAGACAAACGAAAATTTCGTTTTTTACTAATATCTCGAGAACCACTGGTCGTAGAAACTCAAAACACGGATATAATTTTAAGTGGGGCTATTTCTGGGCTACCCACAAAATTTCATCAAATTCGGTTCAGCCGTTCTCCCGTGATGGTGTGACAAACAGACAGACAGACAGACAGACAGATTTTGATTTTTATTTATATAGACTAGCATATATACCAGATGTTGCTTGTCATTTAAAATGCGTGCAAATTATAAAAAAATCATATTGCTTTTCAAAGCCATTCCATTAAAAGATTTAATTTAATTCTTCTATAAAAAATGAAAAATATAACACTCTCTTGCTGTATACAATTATTTGATCAGGAAAATCTGAAGAATAAAACAATCGTGGTCTCGTTTGTAAACCAATTTACAAAAATACGAAGTTTGGTCAGCGTACATCAAAATGATGACGCTGAAATGATAACAAGGGCTATTTTCCATGCCTCTTTTATTTCATTGTAACAATCATTTAAATACAATCGGAAATATATGAATTTAAATAAAAAATAGCCACGTTTAAACAAATTTTAAAAAATTTTAAAACATCAATAATTACCGTAATGTTATCCCAAGGCCGTAACTGATACAGCATAATCAAAATAAGAATAACGTTTAATTGTAAAAACTTATTTCTTTGTTAATTTCTTTATTTACATTGGATAAAATTTATGAAAATCGTCTGCCATATAAACATGTTTGATTTAATTCTGCTGCTATAATAATTAACATCATAGGATTTCAATCATGGAGGTAAAGGCAGTTAAGAATTCATGCTACGTTAAGAAAACGTTAATATTGTTTGAGACAATAATTCAGGCGATATTGATTATATTTCTATGGCGAATGGTCTAAAATATTCATTTAAATTGTCAATTGTAGAAATAAGTTGTCAGAGCAATGCAAATCAGAACTCAAACATTGAAGAATATACCAACGTATTCAAACATATTTTATGCAATTTATTTTTATCTCCATACCTGCACCCTGTCTTACAACAAAGGAAAAAATACCGATTAATTATACTCATAACAAGGGAGCACTAATTCTAAAATAATCAAAAATACATGTACTAAATACTACGCCTTCCTGTTGTATCAAATTAAAACAAAGGATACTGTACTAAACTAGCGGCATCTAGATATAATTATTCTCAAAGCATTAGGGCATTTTCAGGCGTTTCATCCACGAGAGTTTTAGCTCCTTATCTCTGACTCCATGGTTTCAATGAAGTTTCGAAAAAAATCGTCTGCTTATTATGGAACATATATATTTTTATTAATTTCTCGACTACGGAGCTAGAGAGAACAAGATCAAATTCTTATAAAAAGCTTCAAAACACCATAATGCTTTGAGAATCATTTATAGCTGTCACTAGTGTTAGTAATGCCACATCCATGGAGTCAGAAAGAAGATAAAACTCCTATGGATGAAACGCTTGAAAATACAATAATGTTTTGAGAAGTATATCTAGGTGTCGCTCGTGTTAGTAAAGTAGCTGCTATTGTTAGTTAACACAACAGAAAGGCATAGTATTCAGTATATATATAGAAATAGTTTATAGATATAATCTACCTATTTCTTCAGAAACATACATTTTTGTGTTTGCTTCTACAAAAAACTTGGACATGATTAGATTTTTGTAGAGGTTAACAATTCATGATTTAGGCTTAGAGCCTCGTCCACGTGTATAGCGTTTGTGCTTGATTTCGTTTGTTATACTTTTTTCGATTCCATACTTTTGTATTATGATATTTTTCATTGACTTGTTGATTCGATTTTTATTTTTTTCCATTTGCTTGAGGATTAGTTGATTTTTACTTTTGTTTTGTAAGCCAGTTAGATAGTTGAATTTAGTTTAAGTTTTTCTTTTTTTGTTTCCATACCTTTGAATTTTGTTGATTTTCTGTAACTTGATAGCTTGTGTTTTGTATTTTTTATCCATTTGATTGATGATTTGCTGTATTATATTTTATTCTGTGGGTGTTTTAAAAAGTTAGGTTTATCGTGTTACATCTTTTTACTTTTCGTTCATTGGATTTTCAAACTACTATTATTATTATATATATATATATATATATATATATATATATATAATTAATTTTAAATTAAGGTTTCCCTAATTATGAGCATAACCAGTGAATATCTATATATATAAAGAAGAAATCTATACATATAAAGAAGAAAAGTGTGTATGTATGTATGATCCATCATAACTGGAGAACGGCTGAACCGAATTTCATGAAATTTGTCTTGGCAGTCTTGAAGTCGTCCAACTTAAAATATAGGCCATGTTTCGAGTTTCTACGACCAGTGGTTCTCGAGATATTAGTGAAAAACGACACTTTTCTCAAGGAGTTCTACTCTCTAACTCCATGATTCATAAAGAAAAGGGTTGGACATTGTTGATTTAAAACATGAAAGTCAATTAAATCTCTGAGTTTTGTGGGAGTTTATTGAACGTATTAGACACTTTTGAAAATCGCAGGTTTGAGATATGAATTTAAACTATCATCATGGTTTATTTCTCACAGGCTTACTCAACAACGAAAAGTATTAAGAAATTACAAGAAATATCAATCATGCATAAAGCATTGATTATGAAACACTTTACAACTTTAATTTTATTTAAACATCTCTAAAATGCGATACATTCAGCTGTAATATATCACAATCGGCCTTATATGTTCCGGTGTAATTTTTATCATAGTTTTACATGGTAAATCCCGAGCAACGCCGGGTAATCGCTGCTAGTATGGAGATAAAAATAAATTGAAAGTTAAAATAAATTTGAATACGTAGGATAATTTTTTATTGTTTCAATTCTACTTTGCATTGTGCTGATAATTTAATTTACAAAATTGACAGTTTAGATAAATATTGTAGGCCTTTCGCCATAGAAATACATACAATGCAGGACTACTTATCTTATCCCAGTACTACCTGAAATATTGTCTCAAAAGATATTGGTGTTATTGTAATATGAAGCTTTAACTCCTTACATTTACCTCCATGATTCTAGTAGTGAGTGTTTCTGAAGCAGTCTACAGCACATATGGAGACAAAAATAAATTGGAAGGGAAAATAAATTTGAGAAACTACGTCTATTCTTTATTTCTTCAACTATAATGTACGTTGATCTGATCATTTATTTCTGTTAAATTAACATTTTAAATGAATATTTAATGCATACCATCTTTTCGCTATAGAAATACACAAAATGTGGTGGGTATGGAATTAGGGCGAAGGAGCTAAAACTCTTATGGGTGAAAAACTTGAAAATACCACAGTGCTTTGAGACTTATTATTTATTACCATCAATAATAGGTAAATTTGGGCAACTACGGATAATACTGGTACATTAACATTGGGGTTCTAGCAATAGTACTATTGTTTGGGTAGTTGCAACTATAAGCATAAATACATATACTAAATACTACGCCTTCCTATTGTATCAAATTAAAACAAAGGATGCGTTACTAACACTAGCGACATCTAGGTATAATTCTCAAAGCATTAGGGCATTTTCAAGTGTTTCATCCATGAGAGTTTTACCTCCTCTCTAAGTCCATGGTTTCAATAAAGTTTTGAAAAAATCGTCTGCTTATTATGGAACATATATATTTTTATTAATTTCTCGACCACTGAGAAAGAGAAGAAGATCAAATTCTTATGGATGAAAAGCGCTCAAAATACCATAATGCTTCGAGAATTATTTATAGATGTCGTTAGTGTTAGTAACGTCCCATCTATGAAGTCAGAAAGAAGAAGATAAAACTCTTATGGATGAAACGTTTGGAAATGCAATAATGCTTTGAGAATTATATATAGATGTCACTTGTGAACTCTGGCTGCATTGGCTATTGGAGCCCATGCAGTTCCTTCTTTTTAAAATTTGAAGCTAGCTGCGTAGAATGACTGAATTAGTCTCCACAGAGGTTTGCAAAATTGCGTTTTGTCATAGCAGTTATCTGTTACTTCGCGCTGAAGAGCGCGAAGGCGAATAACGGATGCAAGGTATTTGCAATGGGGATGTATATTCCTACCTTCATCGAGTTTGTTTTACCTCATAGCGCTGTTTTATTTTGTTGGTATTGCAAAAGCATTTCAAAGAATGTCATTCAATTTGTGCTCGATCCCCCGAATCCATCGCCCCTTGAATAGGTTCCGGGAAACCAGTGTGAGACACACACGAAAAAGGTACTCCCTCCTCCCCGACTGCTCTGGAATGTGCCCGACCAATTTCCATTCATTTTTTTTTCTCTCTCCCTTCTTTTTTTTACTTTCTTTTTCTCTTTCGAATTCTCCTTTTCGGCAGCTCGGTATTATTTCACCGTGCGCTGGACAGTACCCTCGGATCCTCAAGATATTCGAAGAACTGGGATGGGCGGGGCAAAGAGGATTCATTCGTCTGCGCTGAACTTGAGATGTATTTTCGCGAACTTCCGGTGGCTGTCTAAAAACGTGGGAATTTATTCGAAGGAAGTTTTTTTGAAGACAAAATTCATGTGTGATCTCCAGGGTCGGACTGCCGATTTGGTTAAGGTGGACCCGTACCAGGAAATCCCAGAGAATTTAGGGCTTCTGCAAGTGGAAAATGACCTCAGTTACTACAGGTGAAAGAACATTCTCGAAACTCCACTTAATAAAAAGTGAGCTAAGAACAAAGAAACTAACTAATTCGCTTGTTTCGATGTGTTCACAATGGCTAGCGGAAATTAAATGTGACGCCTACACACTTAATAAAATATCTGACTGTCAGAAACCGTTTCAAATTTAAGCATAAAAATCTGATGTCGGCAACACATGACTTTCTTTATATAATGCAATGAATTTACTACATTTACAGTAAAAAAAAATAGGTTTTTCTTATAGTAGATACTTATATTCTTTCCACGATATTGAATTTTCGACAATTGGTCATCATTTTCATTGATTTAACGTCATTTTTATCCATTTGGCGATATTTTCGTTAATTTAGCAACATTTCAAAAAAGTCGCCAAGTTGACGAGATTCCGCCAAATTCGTCGCCAAAATCTTGCCAAGCGTTATGGTTATGGACGGAGAAATAAGTTATCCTTATAGCAGATAAATGACTATTGGTGTTCAAATAAAAAAGTATTACTCAAAGTATCTTTTCTCATGAATGGAACGAACTAGATCCACGAGAATGATGTAACCCAATTTATCACATGATATTACATATGAAAAGTTAATATGTTTCTCAATAGTTAATAATTTTTTTTTAATTTATGGGATTTTTTGATGCATTTATTTGAAAAATGTGCAATATCTCGAGAACGATTCAGGCTAGCGTTCTAAAGTTTATGTTTATCGTTTTCTTGATTTTTTGATGATATTTTTAAAATTTCACTCGAAAATTCAGGGGGGTTCTGAATATTCGATTGTGTTTAAAAACAATAGGCTTCCAGTATTCACGGATTGTGATTTTTGTACCAAATTTCATTCGAATCGCTCCATTCATTCGTGAGATATCGTCTCCACAGACTCACTGACACACACAGACAGACATCAACTCAAAAATGTTTGATTCGTGATCAGGGATGCTTGAAACGTGCTCTCCCGTCGAAAACTCGAATTCGAATTTTCGACCCCGTCACAATACTTTCCTTATACATTATGTATATAAGGAAAGTAAAAATGATCTCAGTTACTGCAGGTGAAAGAATATTCTCGAAATTCCACTTAATAAAAAGAAAGTCAAAAACATTTATGTTATAAAAAAAATCAACCAATCCACTTGTTTCCCGTGTTTACAACGGTTAGTGGTAACTAAATGTGATACCTACACATTTAATAAAAAATCTGTCAAAAACAGTTTCAAATTTAAGCGTAAAAATGGAATGGCGGACATTTTTGAAAGGCAAAGTGGTGTAAGGTTTTTTAAAATCTCTTTGTGTCGTCAACCCATCATTTTAAAATCAATTTTAAAATTTCGAAATTTTCGATTTTTTCGTTGATCTGAGACGTATCGAATGAGATCAAAATCGAGATTCTGGTTTGAGTGGAAGTGATCGGTTATTTTGAAACGTGGTTTTGAATTCTTTAATTATTCCTTTTCATCTAATTCGAATTTTCAAAATATTAGATTTTTCCCTTGACCTGGAAGCTGAGACAGATCGAATGAGATCAAAACAGAGATCCTAACTAGAGTAGAAGTGCTCGATAATTAAGATAAATGGTTTTGATTTTTTTTTTTCTATTATTATTCCTTTGTACTCTTACCCCTCTTTCGAATTTTTGAAATTTAAATTCTTTTACCTGGGCCTCTCTGATCAAATGACATTAAAATCAAGATTTTAGATGTAGTGGAGGTGTTCGATAATTTTGACAAATCGCTTACCAACCCACTCACTCACTTTCTCACTCACTCAGTCACTTTCTCACTCACTCAGTCACTTTCTCACTCATTCACTCACTTTCACACTCACTCATTTTCTCACTCACTCACTTTCTCACTCACTCACTTTCTCACTCACTCACTTTCTCACTCACTCACTCAGTTCAGTGCATATTTATTTAGAAATAAAAGTGGAAATGCTGGATAATTAAGCAAAGTATTTTGATTATTCCTTTGTACCGTTATCCTTCATTCACATTTGCGAAATTTTAGATTTTACCTTGGGTCTCTAAGCTGAGACAGATACAATGACATTAAAATAAAGATTTTAGCTATAGTGGGAGCGCTCGATAATTTTGACAATTCACCCCCATTACCCCCTTCACTCACTCTGTCATTTCAGTTCATATTTATCTTATTAAAAATATACTAATACCCAACTGTTCATATGTCTGCCACGCCTTTTTTAAGCCCTTGCCGAGATTCGAGACACGGATCAATAGTTGGATAAAATCACCTTGAAGAATAGAATATTTTTGAAAAACTGATAATTTGAGGGGGTGGGAGGTTTTGGTTCTGGTATTGGTTCTGAAATTTGGTACATGGGTACCGTTCGATGGTATTTGAGTATACGTGGGCGGAAAAACTGTATTAATTCTTTCAAGGGTCCAAATTAAAAATTTTAATCCAGCACTGTAATCCCCACTGTAAAATATATTATTAAAGTAGCAGGAAATACAATTTGCATGACCTCAAATATTAAAGGAAATATATTTTTAAATTAGTAGGAAATATAATTTGGCTTGATCTCAAATAATATTTCAAAAAATTTATAAAAAAAATGTATTTCTTAATTAGTTGGAAATACAATTTGTAGTAATGTATTAGAAAATATATTTTTAAACTAACAGAAAATATAATTTGGTTGACATCAAAAATTATTTCGAGGAATTTGCTACAAAATAAATTTTTAAAATTAGTAGTAAGAAATCTAATTTGAATGTAACCTCAATTGTTATTTCAAGCAATTGCTTAGATAAAATATTTAAAATTAATAGAATTTGTAATTTTGACTTCACATAAGATATTATTTAAAAAACATTTTTCCAATTAGTACGAAATATAATGTTTACTAAGGATCAAATATCACATAAAAATATTAATAACGAAAAATAAAATTAAAATTGATAAGAAATATAATGTGCACTTGACGTCAAATACTGTCTTATGGAACTTCTTCAAAGAAAAAGTTATCAGAAACAGCACATTTTTTGCATATATAATCCAATAAAAAATCTAATGTTGCCAGCACATGACTTTCGCTACAGACATAAATTTATTTTTATATTGAGTTCAATTGCCGAAATACAAGAATACGTTTTGATATTATATCCATTCAATTTGCATTTTCAATGCATCTTCGTTTCATTTGGCAACTTAATGCATTTTAAAAAGTGTTCAGCTCCTCTAAATGCTAAAAAACTAAATCATCTCGAGAAAGGCTCATTCTAAAGTCATGGGGTCAGTCTTAATTGCTTTGATGTCATAAATTACATGCAGAACCAATTGTATAATTAATATATTTATGAAATTTTGGTCATTTATTTCAGATTTTTACGATATTTGCGGGCTATTTCGCAAGAAAGGGTTAGTTATATCTCTCCGAATCATTCAGCCACAGGGTATACCTCAAGAGACTTAGCTACTAAATTTTAAGAAATTTCATCAAATATATTTTTAACTACAGCGAAAAACGCAGTCAGCTTTTTAACACTAAAAACAATTTAAATATCTCGTCCATCTTGGAGTAATGAGGTTGGTCTTATTATTTTCATCGTCCAAAATTACGTATAAAACAAGCATATAATTGATCCATTTGAGCATATGCAGTCTTTTTTATTTTAGCTTTTGACGATTTTTGTGGGAAATTTTGTAAAAAAGAAAAAAGGACAGATTCTATGTTTTTGAATCGTACCAAAATCTAATCAGCACCACGGTAATCCACAAGTGATTTATATACCAAATTTTGTTAAATTTGGTCAATTAGTCTCTCATTCAGAGTAGATACATACTATTTTTGCAGGCCATGTTACAAAAACAGGCAGGTTCTTTATTCTCAAATCGTGCCAAAATCTATTCAACACCAGAATCGCCTACAAGGATTTACCTACCAAATTTGGTCAATTAGTTTTTTAATTAGAGTGGATAGATACATTGCAAAACTAGACACACACACACATTATGTGTTCTAGGTTACTTGAAACGTGTAGATCCATCGAAAAATCGAGTTGTGATTTTCGACACGATTCCAATACTATTTTCCTTATACATTATTAAGTATTGTAGGGAAAGTAAAAAATCGGCAAAATGTAACTTGACAATGCATATGGAAAGTATTGTAATTGTGTCGAAAATAATTTCTAAATGGGCTAAAGAACTCTTCAAAGTCTGAAGTAAAAGACGGAATATGTTTAAATGTATTGATTAAATGCTTGCTGCATATTTCACATATAGCATTGGTTTGAATTGTTCAATGTCTTATATAGATTAATGTCTTACATGGAAGTTGAAGACTAGTATAAAGAATTTGTCCCTCAAAACAGTCAGGATATAGAAGTTAAGTTTATTTCATCCAATGCAGCAAATGGATTTTATGAAAAACAGCTGTGTTCAGACTTATCTTAAAATCAATGATATCAAACATTTCAAATAATTTGTAAAATATATTGAGTATCAGATATATTTATTTGTCTTCGACATGACAATGATTGGCAATCAGGAAGGTAAACAGACAAATATCAGTAGTATAGCTGAAGATACAGAAATTTTAATGTCAAATGACATATTATATTGAGCAAGATTAATTACTGAATGAATGGTACAGTAAAAGCGTTTATGTTCGATCAACTTATATAACAGAATGACAAATCAATAGATCACAAAAGTCATTTTATTAAAAACATCCTTCAGACGTATATACAATCTTTAAAAAAGCCAGAGAGCTTTCGGGTATCATCATACTCTTAATCAGTGGCGTTAAAATAAGAAAAATTGCCAACGTGCTTAAATACAATCTACTACCGGCAAGCTGAATTTGCATATCCTAAAATTGACATTACCACAAAACAAATTTTATGCATCCATATACTAGATTTAAAAATTACAAAATCAAGAAAACATATTGTCATAAGCCAGTTTAAACATCAATACACAAAATTAAATTTTATAAATTAAAGGTAACTTTGTAAAGGTTTGATTCACATGGAATCGAGAACGAGTCACCAAGCATAACTTAAAACATGGAATGGGGTCAAAATTACAAATAGAAGTGCGATATAGATATATAACACGGATTCGTAGAGTAAAATAGACCGGTGATTATTACAGCTGATCAAAAGAAAAGGTTTTCAAAAAGGGGTTGAAAATTATTATTAATCCCTAATTGGGTAAGAGCTGTCGATTGCCTACCATTTTTAACGTCTCTGGCATGTTCTGCCAATCGAATACCAACCGTACGTTTAGTGCTACCTATATAAAACTTATAAATGTTATCTGGGAAAAGAAGGGGTACAACATATACCCCTGCATGACTTTTAAAGTTATTTTTATTCCTGAATTTATCAGTACGAATACGATTAAATAAAGTGGTAACAGTCGAGTGAACAGGTCTAAAATTAAACTCGGTACAAAATTTGATAAGAGTACGAAATATATTTGGATGGTACGGAAAACTGGCTTTAAAAGGCAAACGATCATTAATGGGAATCAGTTGAATGAAATCACGGCGAATATTTGAAAAGATTTTATAAACAAATTCAAAAGAGTAACCGGTATCTTGATTAAGTTTAAAGATGAAATCAATTTCACTGCTTAAAGACGAGATAGTAGAACAAATATTAAATGCGCGATTAAAATATTCTATGTTACTTATGTTGGGAAAATGCAGATGATGATGGAGATATCTTGCTTAAGAAAAAAATGGGGATATTTGATAAGGCTACCAATTAAAAAATCTGATGTGGGCAGCACATGACGTTCCTTATATAATGCAATGAATTTACTATTTTTACAGGAAAAAAAATATATTATTTTTATAGTAGTTATTTGTATTATTTCCAAGATATCGAATTTTCGTCGATGAGTCGTTATTTTCCATGTCGTCATTCATTTAGAGTCATTTTTTATCCATTTGGCGAGTTTTTGATTAATTACGCAACATTTAAAAAAGTCGCCAAGTTGGCGACATTCCACCAAATTCGTCGCCGAAATCTCGCCAAGCGTTATGGACGAAGAAATAAGTTATTCTTACAGAAGATAAATGACTATTGGCGTTCAAATACAAAAGTATTACTCAAAGTATCTTTTTTCATGAATGGAACGAGCTAGATCCATGAGAATGATGTCACCCAATTTATCGCATGGTATTACATATGAAAAGTGAACATGTTTCTCAATAGGAAATATTTTTATTTATTTTATATGACTTTTTGATAATTTTTTTGGAAAATGTGCAATATCTCGAGAAGGGTTCGTGTTAGCGTTCTAAAATTTATGTCAATCGTTTTCTAATGAAAAAAAAATTACATAAGAAATGTTTATATGCGCAACTTTAATAGAGGTTTCGATTTTTTGATGATTTTTTCAAAATTTCAATCGAAAATTTAGGAGGGTTCTGAACATTCGATTCCGTATAAAAACAATAGATTTTCAGTGTCTACTGATTGTGATTTTTGTACCAATTTTTCGTCAGTTATCGTCTCCACAGACTCACTGACACACACACACACACACACAGACATCACTCTAAAAATATTTGATTCGTGATCAGGGAAGCTTGAAACGTGCTCTCCCGTCGAAAATTCGAATTCGAATTTTCCACCCCGTCACAATACTTTTCTTATACATTATGTATAGTATAAGGAAAATAAAAACTTAATTTGTATTTTTACTTTCTCATACTATGTAATATAGTATAGGGAAAGTATTGTTTTCACGAAAATTTTCGAATTCGAGATTTTGATGCCAGTATATGTTTTAAGATCTCCTCAACGAGTTTTGACTATTTTTGGAGTGATGTCCGTCTGTGGTTGATTTCTTATATACGCGATAGTAGCTACAAATAATAATGGATTTTCACGAACAATTAACAACCGGAATTGTTCTAAAAAATCTAGAACTAGCTAGAATTTCTTTAAATTCGGGAGTAAACTTCGAAATATATCTGAAATTTTATATTTTTTTTAACATGGCAGCATAGGAAAAAATTGGACATAATCATACATAAAAGGGTTTATTTATAACCCAATTATTACGAGAATTAATAGTTTCAACCATTGTTGTGAAAGATAGCAGCGGTACAATTTTTTTTTGTTCGTGACTTCATTGGGCTCCCACCTCCCCCCCCCCCCATCGGGGGGCAAGTTACCCTCCGGGGGTACATTGTCATGTATGGTACCAATCAAAAAATCGAAATTATTTTTCAAGTCTTTTAAAGAGAAGGGTAACACGCAATAATCGTAATCATTTGAACACATGATTACGATTTTTTTTTTAGGTGAGTCAAGTGGTCTAGGCCTTCAACATGATTACGATTGATGATTTTTCAAAAATTTTCTTGTTAAACTTGAAATGAAAAAAAAAAAGTGCATTCTGGGATGAGAGAGTCGAGGTCAGCTACTCTAGTCAATTTTATAAGATTTTATAACAAGGAAAAGGGTTAATTCTTCCTTTTCCTGAATAACCAATCATTTTATTAGTTTGAATATTTTGGTTTTGTTCTATAAATAGTCTTTCCGTTACCACCAGAATCCACCTACTATTACGAAGAAATTAAAATTAATAATATAAACATCTTGATTTATCTGTCTCCTGGGTAATGCTGCTACAAAATGTTGCCAAACGTATTTTAATCATGGATAAACATTTCAATTTTTATGATATAACCATGGAGCTATACATAATGTATGACATCATATACTAAAAGTGAGGCCATGATGTGTGCGCCCCGTTTCTTACGTAATGCAGTGGCTATATTTCTTTCACAACGAAATTATGATGTAACCATGGAGCTTTCCGTAGCGTATGACATCAGATACTGAAAGTGAGACCTTGATGTTATTTTATTCCTAATCATTTTATATATTTTTATTTGAGATACAACGCAACTCAGAATGTCACGCTCATTTTGTTAACAAGTTTAACCAAGGCTTAACTGCATCCCGCGTCCCTCGCTCATCAACGGAACGTGGGACATCGCCTTGGTTTAACATTCAAAATAGTTCAAGCTTCTTCCAACAAAAGTAGGAAATATTACTCTTGCGTGTTTTTACTTTCCCTGCAATACATGGTAATGTATAGGGAAAGTATTGGAATCATGCCGAAAATCACAACTCGAGTTTTCGACGGATCTACACGTTTCAAGACCTCTAGAATACGAAAAAACCATTTTAGCGTGACGTCTGTGTGTGTGTCTGTGCAGATTTTGTATCCACTCTAACTAAAAAACTAAGGGACCGAATTTCACAAAATTTTGTAGGTAAGTCACTTGTGGGCGGGGCTGGTGCTGATTAGTTTTGGGTACGATTCGGAATAAAAGAACCCGCCTTCTTTTTTTGCGAAATGGCCCGCAAAAGCTTGTATCCACTCTAACTGAAAAACTGATGGACCGAATTTCACAAAATTCGGTAGATGAGTCACTTGTGGGTTACCTTGGTGCTGATTAGATTTTGGTGTGATTCGGAAAAAAATGACCTGCCTTTTTTTGCAAAATGGCCCGCAAAAATCGTCCAAATCTAAACTAAAGAACTGTGTATACTCAAATATACCCATTAAATGCTGATTTAAGACGTAATTTTTAACGACGAAAAGAATAAGACCCACCCCATTACACTAGGACTAGCCGTTCTCGAGATATTTTAGTTTTTCGTACTTTCCCTACGCCACCTTTGAAAATAAGCCCGGTTACCGAATGAGAACGAAAATTGAATTAAAAGTGAAATAAATTTAGTTAAAATAAAGAGAACGTTAATATAAGTCTGCAGGGAAAGTCATGTACTGCCCACATCAGATTTTTTATTTATTACTTTTAGGGATCTGACTAGACAAAAATTGACAAAATTGTTGCCAAATTGATAGAAATGAAGCTAACACAATAAAAATGGCGACAAATTGATGAAAATTCCATATCTTGGGAATAATATGAGAATCTACCATAAGAATAACCTATTTTTCCGGCCGTAACGCTTGGCAAAACTCTGGAGACAATTTTGGCGGTATATCGACCACTTGGCGAGTTCTTTTAAATGTTGCCAAATTGACGAAAATGTCGCCAAATTGATAAAAATGACAGTAAATCAAGGGAAATGATGACTAATTTATGAAAATTCAATACTTTGGAAAGAACATAGTAAACGACCATAAGAATAACCCATTTCTCCGTCCGTAAGTAATGTTTGGCAAAAAATTTGGCGGGATGTCGTAAACTTGGCGACTTTCTTAAATATTGCAAGATTGACGAAAATGTCGCCAAATTGATAAAAATGAAGCTGAGGAGAGAGGTCTGAACCTTGTTCCGGAGGATTATGTACAAATGATACCAAGCTGGACCACACATCCAACCACGGACAGTGATAGCAAATGCAAAACAGAATATCCAACAAAGAGCAAAATAACATTATACACAGATGGCTCAAAGACAAGCTTGGGTACGTCAGCGGCCTTCTGCGTCTACACAGACAACACACTAACATATACGCAGTCACAGAGACCTCAAAATAAAAACTCCGTCTTCCAGGCAAAAATGTACGCGATTTCAGAGGCTCTAACATGGTTGATACAACACGGGTCGTCGCCACGGCGGTAATTGCCACAGATAGCCTGTCAATTCTTGAAGTCTTGAAGAAGCACCAAACAACATCGGGGCAGGTTAGGGGATGTCTAGAATCTAATTAGAAACGAGAGTTGTAGAATATAGCTAACTTGGGTTCCAGCACACACGGGAATAGAAGGTACTGAGTATGCGGACGAGGAAGCAAAGAACGCAACGGGACATCCTGAAGATACAATTCATGCTGGTGTCAAGCTCCCGATTTCAAGCCTTAAGGGGACACATACCTCACCACCACTTATGAGCTGCCTTTATGTTAACCAATGGGGAAATTTGTTTAAAAGATTACTCCGTGAATTTTTCCTGTAAATATTAACTGTTTGCGCGATATTAAAAGGAGAAACACATATATTTCAGTTGGATTACGAGTTTTTTAATATTTAAATTTAAAGTGTTTCAAAAATGAATTTAAATGTTAACATCACAACGGAACTTACCATTAGTGGATTTCTGTAGCAAGTTTGAAAAAAAATTTGAATATTTGGCCTAAATAAAAAAATAGTAATACATTTTCCTACTGATATCAGCAAATATTATAATATTATCATTATAAAATCTATTTTTAATGATTAAAAAACTATTTCAAGTGCAGATATGTAGAACAGAATTAAGATAAGTTTACGGCAACCCTGTAAGTCACACGCTTGGGGGTTGTACAATCTCTGTCAACAATAGATCTTTATATGTGGTCAATAACTAGGGGTGATAAAGTATTTGTTTGACAGCTGTAATCAAGAAAAGTGCAGCCCTCTATAGTTCCATGCTCCTAGGAGCAACACCTCTCTGGTTCTGTGGTTTCAGGGGGACTGTAACAATGGAGTTTTCCCCCCAGAATTGGTAGAAGATTCCAAACCAGTTTTGTGCAGGATTCTAACTTATCTAAACAATAACTAAAACGGACCTAAAGCAACACTATATGAAAAAGTGGCAAGAACGCTAGACGGCATCAGAAAAGGGCCGTAAAACACACCCATTTACACCACAAGTCAGGACAGACAGACAACCTACAAACAGAAAAGCAACAATGTTCTTCACCGGACATGATCCTTTTCCGTTCTTCCTATCAGATAGGTAAGAGCGCCATGGACTTTTGTGTCTATCGGGAAGTTGGCGACCCACTTCACTACATATCATACTGTCTACTGACGCACAGATACCACGTTAGAACACCAGAAACAGACAGTATGGCCTCTGGACTGACAAGAGTTCTGAAAAACTCATCAACACAGGCAAGAATAAGAAAAGTCATCATTTAACTGGACGTTAACTAAGTTTATCTCATAAATACAACACCACACAACACACACACTCTAATCGCAGAACGCTAATGAAACAGAAGAGAAACGCAGACCCTTACCATCAATTCAGGTGATTGTGTACATAGTTAAATATTTATATAGGAAGGACATAATTTGAACTATAACGTTTTATAAAACGAACTGAAAGAACTCAGAAACTGATTGTGTACATAGATAAAAATAGATAAAGTGATTGTGTGCATAAATAAAAATAGATAAAGTGATTGTGCACATATAGATAAATATAGATAAAGTGATTGTGAACATAGATAAAAATAAATAAAGTAATTGTGTACATAGATAAAAATAGATAAAGTGATTGTGTACATAGATAAAAAGTTATTATTGGACGGCCATTATTTGAACCATACAAATTTATGAAACAAACTCAAAGAACTCAAAAACTGAATATTTTAATCGGCTAGGTATCTGCGTACGCCGTAGCCAATATGCACTGTCAAGCACCTGTGCGTGATTTCTCGAGCTGATATTTCCAACTGTTTGCAAACACGCAGCGGACTTATATGTTGGGGGAAAACCAATGCTTTGTACAAGGTGGCAGTCCGCCAGCGGCAATGCTTTGCAAATTTTTAATTCCGTCATATGACGGGCATACCTTCTAGTAAGAAATAAATGTAAATGTTCTTTGGATGAAATATGTATATCAAAATGAAGATTTCATTTTTAAATTGGCATACATATAAATCACATTTATCATATTTATTTATTACATAGTATAAAATATACTCTCTTAGTACTAAACGACATACTACTATTTGAATATAATGTTTTCGACTTGAGTATCAAATACATCAAAATACATTTTTAATTAGTTTGAACGATAATTTGCATTTTGTATCAGTATCGTTATTTGGTATCAAAAGAGATATTCGAAAACTATTTTTAAAGAATTTAGTAAAGAATATAATTTGCGCTTGAGAATCAAGCATTATAATAAAATACTTATTATTTTTTTAAATAAGCAGAAATATAATTTGCATTTGGTGTCAAAGGACGTATTAGAAAAGAATATTTTCAAAGAGGTAGATTTTAGTAGATAATATTATTTGTTTTGAGAATCAATTATTATCTATCAATTTTATTAAAAATAATAGTAAATATAATTTACACTTAATAAAATTAAATTTTTATATGAAAGTCAATATAAACTTGAAAAACTTTTTGGTATTTTAAATAGTAATTTGCATTTGAAAATTTATTTTAATATGTTATGAAATTATAATGAAATTTTTAATTTATATAATTATTATTATTATTAAATTATAATTAATGTGTTATTAATTATTTAGACTAAAATAAAATAAAATAAAATTTAGATAAAATAACTATGTATCCAAATATTTAAAATATATTTTTAAATTAGTGGGAAATATAATTTGCACTTTACGTCAAATATTATCTTAAAAATTTATCAGGAACTTATTTAATAGAAGTACTAAAATGTAATTTACACTTAACAAATATTTCATCAAAGGATATACAAGGAAATTTTTAAATACTAGAGAATTAATTTAATTTCAGATCAAAAATTTATTAGGGGCATATTTAAAAGAAGTACTAAATTGTAATTTACACTGACAAATATTACTTCAAAGGCTATACAAGAATTTTTTTTTTAAATTACTAAAAAATGTAATTTCATTCCAGATAAAATAATTATTGAAATACTAAAAACACAGCAAAAAATATATATTGCACTTTAAAGTATATATTATCTCAAACGACATATTATAAAATGTATTTTGATTTAGATAGAAATATAATTTGGATTTTAGATCAAATACAATATTAAAAGCCTTACAATATATTTTAAATTAGTGAGAAATATAATTTGCCTTTCATCTCAAAGATTATCTTAAAATTATACGGAAAATATTTAAAAATAGTGGTAAAAGTAATTAACATTTAAATAATATTATCTCAAAACACTAAGAATTTTTCTTTTCTTTATTTTTTGAATTAATAGGAAATTTAATTTTTATTTTGAATTGAATATTAACTCAAGTACTCTAAAATGTTACAAAAATAGTAAAAATGATAACTTGCATTTCAGATCTTATGTTATCTTAAATGAATTAGAAAATTTATTTTAATTAAACAGGGGGAAAAAATTGAATTTCAGATCAAATACAGTATTAAGGTTTGAAAAGTTTTCTTTTTAATGAGTGAGAAATATAAATTACACTTTATCTTAAATATTATCTAAAATAAAATAAAAACAATTAGTTAGACTATTTGGGAAAAACTACTTAAAATTAATCAGAAATATAATTTGAGCTTTGAACAAATACATCAGAAATTTTCTTTTATAACCAGGAAATATATTTTGAATTCAGAATCAAATATTGTATAAAAGAACGTTTGAAAATAAGTTAAAATTAGGGCAAAATATAATTTCTAACTTCACCTTAAATATTATTTAAAATGATTATGAAAAAAAAAAACACTACACTAAAAATCTTGGTGAAAATTGAAATAAATAAAACAATGAACAAGTCACAAAAAATAAACATTCTAAATGAACAAAATAACTGTTTCAGAACCTAATTTCTATAAAATCCATAAAATAGATGACACATTATGACCGTTACGACCGCTTTTTCCTAGCCTTTTCTATGACGTCAATGCTTATGCTAACGCGTTAACTGGCTAAAGCTCTAGTAACTTTACTGCATATAGTTTCACTAGGCGGAAAAGCGAGTTCTACAGGAACGTCTCAAAATTACGGTGTGAAGAAAATAATTAATTTCCTTCGAACTTTTGAAAGTTATCGTTAGTATTTTTGCTCCAAAATGTTTGTCAGTTTTAAATTCATGTTATGATACCTTAAGCATATTCTTTGATTGATTTAATTATGTCAATTTTAGCGAAAAGAACATAATTAAATCATCAAGAACATAATAACATAAGAAAATTAAATAATTATATGCCCCCTTAATGAAAAACATGCTGTGAGGAATTCAACAAAATATTTTTAAAATTTTTATAAATGTTTTTAAATATTAGAATATCGTATAGAATGGATCAAGTGAGCCAGTATATGACTTTTCCTACATATTACAAAAAGTTAGAACATAATTATTTTCCTTTGAACTTTTGAAAGGGATCGTTGATATTTTTACCCTAAGATATTAATCAGGTTCAATTTCATGTAATGATACTTTAAACATATTTATTTGATTGATATAATTATATCAATTTTAGCGAAAAGAACATAATTAAGTCATCAAGAACATAATTACATAAGAAAATTAAATAATTATATGCCCCCTTAATTAAAAACATGCTGTGAGGAATTCAACAATATACTTTTTAAAATTTTTATAAATGTTTTTAAATGTTAGAATATCGTATAGAATGGATCAAGTGAGCCAGTATATGACTTTTCCTACATATTACAAAAAGTTAGAACATAATTAATTTCCTTTGAACTTTTGAAAGAGATCGTTGATATTTTTACCCTAAAATGTTTATCAGGTTCAATTTCATGTCATGATACGTTAAACATATTTATTTGATTGATTTAATTATATCAATTTTAGCGAAAAGAACATAATTTAAGTCATTAAGAATATAATTACATAAGAAAATTAAATAATCATATGCCCTCTAATTCAAAAACATGCTGTGAAAAATTCAACAATATACTTTTTAAATTTTTATAAATGTTCTTAAACATTAGAATATCATATAGAATGGATCAAGTGAGTCAGTATATGACTTTCCCTACATATTACAAAAAGTTAGAACATAATTATTTTCCTTTAAACTTTTGAAAGGGATCGTTGATATTTTTACCCTTAAATGTTTATCAAGTTCAATTTCATGTCATGATACCTTAAACATATTTATTTGATTGATTTAATTATGTCAATTTTAGCGAAAAGAACATAATTAAGTTACTAAGAATATAATTACATAAGAAAATAAAATATTCATATACCCTCTAAATCAAAAACATGCTGTGAAAAATTCAACATATACTTTTTAAATTTTTATAAATGTTCTTAGACATTAGAGTATCGTATAGAATGGATTGAGTGAGCCAGTATATGACTTTTCCTACATATTACAAAATGTCATATTTTATATAAAAATTACAAAAATTACAATAAGTTAGCAAGTTTATACACTGGCATAAAAATAAGACACATTTTAAAACTATATTTACTTTTATTAGTTTCTAAGTGAAAATTTTTGGTGCCTTATCCGCATTGGCGCCAAAAATACCAATAAGAAAAATGTAATAATTCGATAAAAATTTCTGTAGCTTATTTCTTAAAATTAATTTATCTCAAGTTCAACATTGCTTACAATTAAGGTGGTTTAGGCGACATTTTAGATATATCTTAAATGCAACAATGAAAAAAAAAATAAATAGTTTTTCCTAGAAACAAATAAAATATAAAATCCCCATTTAAATTACGGTTTTTATTCTGTCATTATCTAAGTAAGTCATCAAGTGGTTCTAGCGACTTTAGCAATATTGCTAAAAATATATATACAAGTTGCCCAAACCATTGTTTTCTGTTCTTTTTCACATGATATTTCGAGAACAAATTAATAAACTCTATTGAAACTTTTTGAATTGAAGAATGGAATAATGATGCATCGATAAAATTATTATCTCTGTTTTAACCAGTAAAAGAAAGATGTTGTTTTATCTAAATTGTTAAAAAAAAATTAAAGTTATAAACAGGCCTCTATACTCAATTACCCAATTAAAGCTTTAAAACGGAAATAAAAAAAATTCATATTTTAATTGGACATCGATAATTTTTTTTTTCATTTAGTTGTAATAATTATATTAATTAAGTTATTTCAAAATAGAATATCTTGTGCCCAAAGTACAGAAATAAAAATTATTTGATTATCATTATGGTTTTTATTAATTATTATAGTTTTTAATTTTTTAAAAACTATTACTATAGTTTAAAAAAAATAAAAAATATTACTTTAATTAATAGATCTATAAGTATATGAAAATTTATTAATTTTTAAAATGATAATGTTTTATTTATTTACACATTGTCTTGTAATGTTTGAATGTCATTGTAATGTTTTATTTAGTTACACATTGTCTTAGTCAAATATATAGGTTTCGATAGTTCTGAAAATTCTACGCATTTTTCTCGAGTAGCTGATTTATATATATATACATACACACACATATACAAAAATATATATATATATATAAAACTTAAGTTGACCGATGTTAGCATTTTGAACGATAACATGTTGTAGGTGTATATAGTTTTTTCTCTCTTAGAAAACTAATAGACATTGATGCAAACAAAACTCTAATACACGCACATTGATGCAAACAGAACTCTAATACACACACATTGATGCAAACAGAACTTGATGCACCCTGAACAGATTTTGATGGAAATCGGAAAAATATAAACTATAATGTTTGAAATCGTAAATAAAAAAAATCTAATGTGGTCAACACTTGACTTTCCTCATATAATGCAATAAATTTACTACTTTTACAGTTTAAAAAATGTTATTCTGATAGTAGATACTTATATTCTTTCCAAGATATTGAATTTTCTTCAATTAGTCGTCATTTTCATTGATTTAGCGTCATTTTCATCCATTTGGCGAGATTTTCGTTAATTTGGCAACATTTAAAAAAGTCGCCAGGTTGGCGACATTCCGCTAAATTCGTCGCCAAAATCTCGACAAGCGTTATGGATGGAGAAATAAGTCATCAAATTTATCGCATGATATTACATATGAAAGGTAAACATGTTTCTCAACAGTTAATATCTTTTTTTTTAATTTATATTTTTAATAAATTTATTTGTAAAATGTGCAATATCTTAACGGTTCATGCTAGCGTTCTGAAGTTTATGTCAGTCGTTTTCTAAGGAAAAATCACATAAGAAATGTTTATTTGCGTAGCTTTGTTAAAGGTTTTGATTTTTTGATGATTTTTTCAAAATTTCACTCGAAAATTTAGGGGAGTTCTAAACATTCGATTGTGTTTTAAAACAATAGGCTTCCAGTATTCATGGATTATGATTTTTGTACCAAATTTCATTCGAATCGGTCCATTCGTTTGTGAGATATCGTCTCCACAGACTCACTGACACACACACACATACTTTCACACACACATACTTTCACACACACACAGTCATCACCTCAAAACTGTTTGATTCGTAATCAGGGATGCTTGAAACGTGCTCTCCCGTCGACAACTCGAATTCGAATTTTCGACCCCGTCACAATACTTTCCTTATACATTATGTATATAAGGAAAGTAATACATATACTAAATACTACGCTTTTCTGTTCTGTCAACTAGCAATAACAGCCACTTTACTAACACTGGTGACACCTAGATATAATTCTCAAAGCATTATGGCACTTTCAAGCATTTCATCTATAGGAGTTTTATATCCTCTTTTCTAACTCCATGGTTTCAAATTTAGTTATTATCATTATGAGTATTGTGCTGAAATTTGACCTAAATTGGATGAAAATTCGCTGAGACAACAATAATTATTTTAATTTTACTCCGAGGTTAAAAGAACTAATTTTGAAATCATTTTCATTTATTTGTGTCTCGAGAATGATTTTATATCAAAACACGTGATTTGGAAATTGAGTGGTTATTTAAGAAGCTGACTCTCATTTATACCCTGGACAACGTGGGCAATTCATTGTAGTGAATAAATAAACATGCTTAACCATGCTTACTGTGTGTTTTATATGCAACTTTTGACGATATTACTAATGAGATAATCCTCACTAACTGAGGATAAACTGTTGTCAAGATATTACTGCCTTTAAGATTTTGGCGGTGACGTCATGTATATAATATGCACTAAACTGGCTAAGGGATTGATGTATACAGATTATCGAACACTTTAAGCCCAAGCGTCTCAGCTTTGAGACTAAAGGAAAAATCCAAAATTTCAAAAATTCGAATTAGGAGTGTCGATATAAGGAGACACAGGTAATAAAATCGTAATTTAATATCCTTTCGCTGCCAACAATAAATGTTTTTGCGGTTTTATTTTTCGATGATCCGCCAAATTTTAATAGATTAATATTTACTACTAGATTAAGCTGCGTACCAAATTTTCAGCTCTTTAGGATGTAGGAAAGTATATTTAAAATGCCATCACAGAAATTGAAACAGACATCGTCCTTGATAAGTTAAATGAAAGCTTTTTAAAAAGAAAATAACTTTATAAAGATAACGTGATATAATTTTTACTTTCCTTATATACATAATGTATAAGGAAAGTATTGTGACGGGGTCGAAAATTCGAATTCGAGTTTTCGACGGGAGAGCACGTTTCAAGCATCCCTGATCACGAATCAAACATTTTTGAGGTGATGTCTGTGTGTGTGTGTGTGTGTGTGTGTGTGTGTGTGAAAGTATGTGTGTGTGTGTGTGTCAGTGAGTCTGTGGAGACGATAACTGACGAACGAATGGACCGATTCGAAACAAATTTGGTACAAAAATCACAATCCGTAAACACTGGAAGCCTATTGTTTTTATACGTAATCGAATGTTCAGAACCCCCCTAAATTTTCGAATGAAATTTTGAAAAAATCGTCAAAAAATCAAAACCGCTAATAAAGTTACGCAAATAGACATTTCTTATGTAATTTTTCATTAGAAAACGATTGGCATAAATTTTAGAACGCTAACATGAACCGTTCTCGAGATATTGTGCATTTTTCAAAAAAATTATGAAAAAGTCACATAAAAAAAAAATTCCTATTGAGAAACATGTTCACTTTTCATATGTAATACCATGCGATAAATTGAGTGACATCATTCTCGTGGATCTAGCTCGTTCCATTCATGAAAAAATATACTTTGAATAATACTTTTGTATTTGAACGCCAATAGTCATTTATCTGCTGTAAGAATAACTTTTTTCTTAGTGCATAACGCTTGGCGATATTTTGGCGGAATGTCGCCAACTTGGCGACTTTTTTGAAATGTTGCCAAATTAATGAAAATCGCGCCAAATGGATAAAAATGATGCTAAATCAATGAAAATGACGACTAATTGTCGAAAATTCAATATCTTGGAAAGAATATTAGTATCTACTATAAGAAAAACCTATTTTTTTACTGTAAAAGTAGTAAATTCATTACATTATATAAGGAAAGTCATGTGTTGCCCACATCAGATTTTTTTAATTGTTCAAAATCGTTTGACAATAATTAAATAGCTTTGTCGCGTAGAAAAGAAAGTCAAGATATTCATCACTCAGAAATGATAAAAACACAATTTTATATCATTTTGCTGCGAATCGGAAAAAAATTAAGCAATTAATTTTGTCGCGAAAGTAAGATTCAATACATTTTTCCATTTAACATGTTGACAGAATTATAAAATATGTCAAATTTTTATGCCTCAATTAAAAAGGGTTTTTGATAATCAAAAAAGTTAATCAATTTTATAAAGTATGCAGATGTCACATTTAATGATCTCTTGCCATTTGGAAGGTGCGAAGCGCGGGTAGAAATTGTTAGTTTTAAAACAATCAAGTTAATAATTGAAAACAAATAATTTTAAACCGATACGATATTTTATGTCTCCCGTTCTGAATCTTATCACAATCCGTAAACACTGGAAGCCTATTGTTTTTATACGTAATCGAATGTTCAGAACCCCCCTAAATTTTCGAGTGAAATTTTGAAAAAATCGTCAAAAAATCAAACCCGCTAATAAAGTTACGCAAATAAGACATTTCTTATGTAATTTTTCATTAGAAAACGATTGACATAAATTTTAGAACGTTCACATGAACCGTTCTCGAGATATTGCAAATTTTTCAAAAAAATTATCAAAAAGTAATATAAAATAAAAAAAATATATTTCCTATTGAGAAACATGTTCACTTTTCATATGTAATACCATGCGATAAATTTGGTGATATTATTCTCGTGGATCTAGCTCGTTCCATTCATGAAAAAAGATACATTGAGTAATACTTTTGTATTTGAACGCCAATAGTCATTTACCCGCTGTAAGAATAACTTATTTCTTAGTCCATAACGTTCGGCGAGATTTTGGCGATGAATTTAGCGGAATGTTGCCAACTTGGCGACATTTTTAATTATTACCAAATTAACAAAAATCTCTCCAAATTGATAAAAATGACGCTAAATCCATGAAAATGACGACTAATTGAAGAAAATTTAATATCTTGATAAGAATATAAGTATCTACTATAAGAATAACATTTTTACTTTCCTTATATACATAATGTATAAGGAAAGTATTGTGACGGGGTCGAAAATTCGAATTCGAGTTTTCGACGGGAGAGCACGTTTCAAGCATCCCTGATCACGAATCAAACATTTTTGAAGTGATGTCTGTGTGTGTGTATGTGTGTGTGTGTGTGTGTGAAAGTATGTGTGTGTGTGTGTCAGTGAGTCTGTGGAGACGATAACTGACGAACGAATGGACCGATTCGAACCAAATTTGGTACAAAAAACACAATCCATAAACACTGGAAGCCTATTGTTTTTATACGTAATCGAATGTTCAGAACCCCCCTAAATTTTCGAATAAAATTTTGAAAAAATCGTCAAAAAATTAAAACCGCTAATAAAGTTACGCAAATAGACATTTCTTATGTAATTTTTCATTAGAAAACGATTGGCATAAATTTTAGAACGCTAACATGAACCGTTCTCGAGATATTGTGCATTTTTCAAAAAAATTATGAAAAAGTCACATAAAAAAAAATTCCTATTGAGAAACATGTTCACTTTTCATATGCAATACCATGCGATAAATTGAGTGACATCATTCTCGTGGATCTAGCTCGTTCCATTCATGAAAAAATATACTTTGAATAATACTTTTGTATTTGAACGCCAATAGTCATTTATCTGCTGTAAGAATAACTTTTTTTCTTAATGCATAACGCTTGGCGAGATTTTAGCGACGAATTTAGCGGAATGTCGCCAACTTGGCGACTTTTTTGAAATGTTGCCAAATTAATGAAAATCTCGCCAAATGGATAAAAATGAGGCTAAATCAATGAAAATGACGACTAATTGTCGAAAATTCAATATCTTGGAAAGAATATTAGTATCTACTATAAGAAAAACCTATTTTTTTACTGTAAAAGTAGTAAATTCATTGCATTATTTAAGGAAAGTCATGTGTTGCCCACATCAGATTTTCTCTAAATGTCTACACAGTCATGAGATGTTGCATTGGAAATGGAGCTGAAACAGAATTCGCGAGCACCTTCTGTCATTTAACTGGTTTTGTCCGAGTAGACGTGTCAAAGCTGCTAGATTTTGCTACTTTCTCAATCGTTTCGTTTCTACAAATATAGTGTTTATGGTCTGGGGATTCTGGGGAATCATTTTAAAAGCTAATAGCAAATTTAATTTAGAGAATCTCTGAATTATAGGAGGTATGACATTTCTGATACGTTTGGAATTTTCCTCTAAGAATCATAAATAAAACTGTTAACAAGTGAAAAAGTACGAGTAAAGCTTGACGAGTGGTATATTTTATTACTTTCCTTATATACATAATGTATAAGGAAAGTATTGTGACGGGGTCGAAAATTCGAATTCGAGTTTTCGACGGGAGAGCACGTTTCAAGCATCCCTGATCACAAATCAAACATTTTTGGAGTGATGTCTGTGTGTGTGTGTGTGTGTGTGTGTGTGTGTGTGTGTGAAAGTATGTGTGTGTGTGTGTGTCAGTGAGTCTGTGGAGACGATAACTGACGAACGAATGGACCGATTCGAACCAAATATGGTACAAAAATCACAATCCGTAAACACTGGAAGTCTATTGTTTCTATACGCAATCGAATGTTCAAAACCCCCCTAAATTTTCGAATGAAATATTGAAAAAATCGTCAAAAAATCAAAACTGCTAATAAAGTTACGCAAACAGACATTTCTTATGTAATTTTTTATTAGAAAACGATTGACATAAATTTTAGAACGCTAACGTGAACCGTTATCGAGATATTGTAGATTTTTCAAAAAATTTATCTAAAAGTCATATAAAATAAAAAGGAAAATATTTCCTATTGAGAAACATGTTCACTTCTCATATGTAATACCATGCGATAAATTGAGTGACATTATTCTCGTGGATTTAGCTCGTTCCATTCATGAAAAAAGATACTTTGAATAATACTTTTGTATTTGAACGCCAATAGCCATTTATCTGCTGTAAGAATAAGTTATTTCTTAGTGCATAACGCTTGGCGAGCTTTTGGCGACGAATTTGGCGGAATGTCGCCAACTTGGCGAGTTTTTTAAATGTTGCCAAATTTACGAAAATCTCGCCAAATGGATAAAAATGACGCTAAATCAATGAAAATGACGACTAATTGTCGAAAATTCAATAGTGAAGAATATTAGTATCTAGTATAAGAAAAACCTATTTTTTTACTGTAAAAGTAGTAAATTCATTACATTATATAAGGAAAGTCATGTGTTGCCCACATCAGATTTTTTTAAGTGTAAAAGTAGTCATTGCATTATATAAGGAAAGTCATGTGCTGCCCACATCAGATTCTTAATTTAAGGATGGGATCGTATCACGCCCGTTGCGTCGGTATACTCGGATTATATACAATTTTTATTATTATTTATATCAATAAAAGTTAGTTGTTTTGTTATTTTTCTAGATTTATAAATCCAATTTATCCCTGCTTTAACTCCCGGGAAACGCTAATGACATATTCTAGTAAATAAATAATCGATATGAGGCTCGTTTATAACCGAGTAAAGATAACTCAAAAGGAACTTTTCATTACTTGCATTACGTGGTAAACGTGATCGCCTGTGCTATATATACAGATTACAGGGTGTTTCAAAATTAATGAAACACACTTTAAGGGGGGATAGAACACATCGAAGCAAACACTTTTCGTCAAAGAATGCATGGTCGCAAGTTCAGCGGTTAGCCGCTGGAGGGCGCTTCCTGTTTCCTCATACAGGCCGTCTTTCGCAACGCAGAGACATAAATGGGGCTTTTTGTGCCATTCATGGTCGAAATGCATGTCCGCCTTCTTCTCATTCGCATACTGATCCATTCCAAGTCGCTAATGACGGAGGCTGAACAACGTAGTGAACGCGTTCAACAACGTAGTGACGGAAGGTAATAACGTGTTGACGGAAGGTTCAACAACGTAGTGACGGAGGTTGAACAATGTAGTGACGGAGGTTGAACAACGGAGGTTGAACGCGTGGGGATTGCACTCGGACGACCCGGATTGGGTTCTCGATTCTGTCCAAACTGTCCCCGTGTTCACGCGGAGTACGGGCACGTCAAATATGTGAGTCCGAAAGTCCTTCTGAGAGTTTGGTGTGTGTGTGTGGTTGGGAGGGGGTACGGTCCCTGCGGATGCCATACCCATTGGGTTCGGGTCTAAATTGGATTCCGGCCGTCCAAAGAGTTACCTTACACTTTCGGGTCGGTCGAAAAAAAAGTCGCTAATGACGGTACATGTGAAAACCACAGCTTTTATACGCGCGCCCTATGTCTTTGTGCTGCGAAAGGCGGCGTGTTGAAGACCCAGACGACACGACCAGCCCGAAGGCTTATGGTAGCTAATTGTGTGGTCGGGAAAGGCGGCGTGTGTGGGCAGAAGGAAAGAGCCTTCTAACTCCTAACCGTTTAATTTGCGATCATGCATTCTTTGACGAAAAGTATTTGTTTCGATGTGTTCTATCACCCATTAAAGTTTGTCACATTAATTTTGAAACACCCTGTATAAGAAAAAAACATAGTTAAAGGACAAATTCCATATATACAATATATATATATACACATACATACATACATATACAGGGTGTCCCAAAACCATTGACTTCGGCTTTTATTTCTTAAATATTGATCTTAGACATATATAATAAATTACAAAGTTGCGTAGAAAAAGGTGCAGGATTTTATGAAATCGATTAAAATTTTCAAGGGAATTAAATTTTAGGAAATACAAAATTTAAATTTTTATACGACCTCCGTACAAAAACATTTCCAATGAGTAAAATGTGTCCCATACACTAATAAGGTGATGTACAAAATTTCAGCATTTTATCATAAAAAGTCCCAGAGATATGGAAAGACAAAAATGCTGACTTAAACCATTTTTCGATGCATCGACATGGGTTCTCAGAGGGGAAAAATTATGTCGGCAGATCGCGTTTCAGGGGTCATACACAAATTACGAAAGAAAACAATGATTACATAATAATAATTTTGCTATTTATTGGTACAAAAGTATCTACATTGTGTAGAAATAATAATTTTACACAAAGATTACAAAGTTTGTTCAAAATGTTTTCCATCCATGCCAAAGATTCATTAAAGATAAGAGGTAGATATTATTTGCCTATGATGCATTTCGGCGTTGCGTCATTTGCACTCTTTCTGTAAATATTTGCATTTTAATTTGTGATTAATCCCTCACCAACTTTGTTTAAACATATCACTGGGACTTTTTATGATAAAATGGTGAAATTTTGTACATCACTTTATTAGTGTATGGGGCACATTTTACTCATTGGAAATGATTTTGTACGGGAAAAAATTTAAATTTTGTATTTCTTCAAATTTAATTCCCTTTAAAATTCTAATCGATTTCATAAAATTCTGCATCTTTTTTTAAGCAACTTTGAAATTTATTATATATGTCTAAGATCAATATTTAAGGAATAAATGCCGGGGTCAGTGTTTTTGGGACACCCTGTATATATATATATATATATATATAGCTAGAAAAATGTGCTATATAAATATACCTATAAATATAGCAAGGAAGCTTGACATTTTATTGGAATTGACTTAATAGAAAATTGAAGACAATCCCCTGAGGATATTTAGGTCAATAACACAATATAAGACACCTCAATTCAAAACAAATTTCGCGTCTGACCCCATTACAATCGTGCCACAGGAAAAAGCATCAGCATTTTGTTTCCTCTATTAAGGAATTTTCGCGGAATAGAAACAATAACGAAACGCAACCTCCTTAATCACGTTATAACATACCGTTCATCGCAATATAGTGGCTGCCTCATAATAGATTCATTGGATAATAGACTCAAAATTCCGGTGTGTATTAGTATATGATATTCTCGAACAGTAAATTATTATTTTATTTACTTATATTCCCAACATGCAGGGTTTCTGGGAAAATCATTAAACACGCCAATAACTTTGTAAGGAAAGCCCCATGGGTGTATTCGCTAGATTGTCGATTCTGAAAATCCCCCCCCCCCCCCGCATTTTGAGAAAAATTCAAAATTTAAATTTTATACGTCTATTGATAAATGTAGAATAAGAAAATTATTTCATTTTATTCAATTCGCTTACTGCTGTTACCGATTAAAAAAATCTGATGTGGGCAGCACATGACTTTCCTTATATAATGCAATGAATTTACTACTTTTACAGCAAAAAAAAAAAAAGCTTATTCTTATAGTAGATACTTATATTCTTTTCAAGATTTTGAATTTTCGTCAATGAGTCGTCATTTTCATTGATTTAGCGTCATTTTTAACAATTTGGTGAAATTTTCGTTAATTAGGCAACATTTTAAAAAGTCGCCAAGTTGACGACATTCCGCCAAATTCGTCGCCAAAATCTCGCCAAGCGTTATGGAAGGAGAAATAAGTTATTCTTATAGCAGATAAATGACTATTGGCGTTCAAATATAAAAGTATTACTAAGTATCTTTTCTCATGAATGGAACGAACTAGATCCACGAAAATGATGTCACCAAATTTATTGCATAATATTACATATGAAAAGTGAACATGTTTCTCAACAGTTAATAATTTTTTTTTAATTTATGGGATTTTTTGATATATTTATTTGAAAAATGTACAATATCTCGAGAACGGTTCATGCTAGCGTTCTGAAGTTTATGTCAATCGTTTTCTAAGGAAACATTACATAAGAAATGTCTATTTGCGTAACTATATTGAAGGTTTAGATTTTTTGAAAATTTCATTTTAATCACTCCATTCGTTCGTGAGATATCGTCTCCACAGACTCTCTGACACACACACACACATATCACCTCAAAAATATTCGATTCGTGCTCAGGTATGCTTGAAATGTGCTCTCCCGTCGAAAACTCGAATTCGAATTTTCGACCCCGTCACAATACTTTCCTTATACATTATGTATATAAGGAAAGTAATAATCATTCTGAATTTCAAGTAATCCGCTTAATTATTTATCTAATTATATATCGCTTTTCTCGTGAAGCGATATTACCAAATGTAACTAAGGCAGGTACTTCGACATGAAAAAAATAACGCAGGCGTACATTTTTCGCCAATTCTGGTAAACCGGCTCGTTCAACGCCAAACAAGAAGTGCTCGTTTTGCTTCTCGTGGGAAAGTAAAATGTTTAATATCACAAGAACGGCTCGTTATAACTTAGTAAATAAAAAGGTACATTTATTTTTGGTTAAAAGAACTTGTTAGGTATGTCGTCATATAATAATAGCAAAAATGGTTTTTATTATTATTATTATTTATTTATTTATTTTTTTTTTAATTTCTCCATTTTAGATCCAAACAGTGCCCTATACCAAGAACAGAGATGACTATCGTGCTTTATGTTATACTATTTACTTCTATATAAAAATATTACGCATAAAAAGGATTTTATTTTGTAACAAATTGGAATATTATTTTGTTTTAACATCTGAAATCGGAGCGTTACGAAATATATAAACAATTTGGACGCTTGTATTTAAGAATCTAACAGATAAAAATGGAAACATTTTTTATTTGTTTTGTCAGAAATAGTTTTGCTATTTATGAATATATATAAAAATACTTTCAATATTTAAATATTTTGAACATTTTTTTTTTTCGTAAAATCTAAAAGTTTTCGTCCGAGCGAGTATATCTTACTTTGTTTAGTTTCACTTTATATATATATATATATTATAGAAGATATTTCAACAATAAGCGACAAAAGCGTTTAGTTGAAAATTCAGTTTCTAGATTAATAAGTTGTTTTTACAAATCTTTTACAGTTTTCCAGGAATTATTTTGTCAAGTTCAAGAAGATTGAAAATTTTCCGTTTTTAAAGTTTATAATGCTTATATCTTGAAAATGAAAAGTACTAGCTATGAACTATATAAAAGTATTTTATAGCCTTTGACATGTCTTACAAGGATATATAGTTTGATTTTAAGTCAGATTAGGTTTTTAAATGAAGTCTCTTTTAATTAATTTCGTTACTTATTAATTTTGATCTATTTTGAATTGAAAAGGTGGTTCTAATAATTCAAAATTATTTTAATAATTTTGAGCTATTTTAAAAAGGTGGTTCTAATTCCGGTATTTTAATAATTTTGAACTATTTTGAAAAGGTGGTTCTGTTTCCGGTATTTTAATAATTTTGAACTATTTTGAAAAGGTGGTTCTAATTCCGGTATTTTAATAATTTTGAACTATTTTGAAAAGGTGGTTCTAATTCCGGTATTTTAATAATTTTGAGCTATTTTGAAAAGGTGGTTCTAATTCCAGTATTTTAATAATTTTGAACTATTTTAAAAAGGTGGTTCTAATTCCGGTATTTTAATAAATTTGAACTATTTTAAAAAAATGTTTTAATTTCGACATTTTAATATTTTGAAAATGTCTAAAAGAGGACATTCCACCCGCAATGAAATATGCTCTTCACGCAAAACCATTTTAATTCCCTCAGATTGGACCCCATTGCAATATTTCTTTCTATTTTCATCAAAAAAATGTTCGAAAAATTAAATATGTTGTACTCAATAGAACTTTCTATAAAGAAATACCCTACATGTCTCTTTCCTTAAAGGAAGCATGTATGTCGGCTTTCATTAAGGAAGTATTAGAAAGTTATATTATCAAAAGCAGCGGTTTTATTTATTGTGTTGTATTGATTTGATTGATCTTCCCGATAGTAAATAGATTTCTGAAATTTATTGATTGAAAAAATCATACTATATTTTTATTAGATTTGCTTAATTTGTAAAAAATAGATATGTAGAAATAAATTTTAATATCTCGAGAATGGCTCGTAATAATTTCTAAATAATGGTGTTCATTCATTTCGGAATATTTACAAAAAGTATTTAAGAAGCATTCGCTTGTTTTATAATGGTGAGTTTATATTGTTTAAAAAAATCTGATGTGGGCAGCACATAACTTTCTCTGCAGACTTATATCCACGTTCTCTCTATTTTAATTAAATTTAATTCACTTTTAATTCAATTTTCGTTCCCATTTGTTAACTGGACTTATTTTCAAAGGTGGCGTAGAGAAAAGACAAAAAAACTAAATTATCTCGAGAACGGCTGGTTCAAGTGTAAAGGGGTTGGTCTTATTCTTTTCTTCGTTAAAAATTACGTAAAAAATAAGCATTTAATGGATATATTTGAGCATACGTAGGTTTTATTTTAGATTTTGACGATTTTTGCGGGCTATTTTGCAAAAAACGGCAGGTTATTTTTTTCCGAATCGTACTAAAATCTAATCAGTACCAGAGAAATCCACAAGCGACTTATGTACCGAATTTTGTGAAATTCGGTCCATTAATTTTTCAGCTAGAGTGGATACAGGTAATTTTTGCGGGCCATTTCGCACAAAAAAGTCAGGTTCTTTTATCCCGAATCGTATTAAAAACTAATCATCACCAGGGTCACACCCAAGTGATTTACCTACCCAATTTTATGAAATTCGATCAATTAGTTTTTTAGTTAGAGTGGATACAAAATCTGCACAGACATGCATACACACAGACACACACACAGACGTCACGCTAAAAGTAGTTTTTCGTATTCTAGAGGTCTCGAAACGTGTAGATCCGTAGAAAACTCGAGTTGCGATTTTTGGCACGATTCCAATACTTGCCCTATACATTATCATGTATTGCAAGGGAAGTAAAAGTGTTTATTATGTATGTTTTTTTTTATAGGAAATTTTTCAATTCAGATCAAAAAATGTAATAAATCGAGAATGGCACATTTTAGCGTTTTATAAATGGCAGTATTCACTATTGCGTATTAAATAAGTATTTTCAGAACATTTTATTATTCAGAACATCAAATTAAATTAAGATAAACAATATTTTCCTTTATTCTGCGGCAGGATTTTTATCTTCAGTAGCAGTTCCCTTAAAGCTTTTGTGCTACATAGTCTTTCAATTGTTTTGAAAAAGAACATAGACCTTCGCACATATCCACGATGACAAGGTCGGCCTTAAAGTAGGTACCAGGGTCTAATAGTATTTACAGACTTTTAATAAACATTTTAATATTTGCCTATACTGCCAAAAGTAAATAAATATTTAAGACAAATGATGTAATGAGAATCTTCCTCTTCGGTGCCTTCTACCAAGGGGCACTAAAATTTTCTGTACTTAAGGCTCCAAACAGTCTTAATCTGGCCCTGGCCATAGCGATTTCAGACATCATAATGTCCATCATCAGTGGCAATGTTGAGGAAATGACAGATACGACCTTTATGCAACCCTGATTCGTGAATGCAAAATTTGCATATGGTAAATCGGATAAACCGATGCAAAAAATAAAAAATAAAACTTTTTTTTCATTTTTGCATCAGTTTATCCAATTTACCATATGCAAACTTTATATTCACGATTCCGGGTGGTATAAAGCTGGTGTCTGTCATTTCCTTAGGGGTGAGCGTCAGTAAATCTTCTGCCCTATCCGCGCTTTGTTAACTTTCGCAGATCACGTTTTTCGCCGAAATTCTGCTCAAACAGTTGCGAAATATTTTCTGAAAAATAAAATGCAATGCTTAGATTATATTAAAATTAAATTTAATTGATACTCAATAAAATATAGAATATATTTTTATTTTAATCCAAAATATTTTTGGTGCTGCCATTTGTTGCCGCAATTTAATACATACAGACTATTTTTATTTTTTAATGAACAGTTTTAAATATCTATTCCTTTTAATACAGTATTGAATACAACAACCGATTATATATAATAATGCCATAATCACGGAAAGGTAATTTCTCATTCTATAAATTTGATAACGGGATCTGAATGTCCATCACCGAAGATTGCAGCTTCGCCTTCAAGTCCAAGTACATTTCCGTGATTGTGGCATTATTATATATGATATGTTGTTGTATTTAATACTGTATTAGAAGGAATAGATATTTACAAATGTTCATTAAAAAATAAAAATAGTCGGTATGAATTAAATTACGGCAACAGATGGCAGCACCAAAAATATTTTGAATTAAAATAAAAAATATATTCTATATTTTATTGAGTATTAAATTTAGTTTTAATATAATCTAAGCATTGCATTTTATTTTTCAGAAAATATTTCGCAACTATTTGAGCAGAATGTCGGCGAAAAACGTGATCTGCGAAAGTTAACAAAGCGCGGATAGGGCAGAAGATTTACTGACGCTCACCCTTAACATTGCCACTGATGATGGACATTATGATGTCTGAAATCGCTATGGCACTTTAAAATGTGTTATTATTTACAAATGCCGGTCGTTTGGCCGCTAGACACGAGAGCTCTCCAGTATTTCTCAACGATTGAATTAAAAGTCACCAGTGCGGGGGCATACGTCTAAATGTTTTCCAGACATAGGCTGTCCTAGGTTACATAAAGTACAATCCGGGGAAGCATCGAGTTCAATTCGACGGAGATGGGCCCTGAGACAGTCATGACCATCAGAAACCTGAACCTGGCAACTGCTTCTCGCCGAGGAGCCTCTGGCATGACTGAAATGTTCTTGCTGAGGATGATCCATGATTTTCCCTTAAATGCCTCCAGAGATTCTGCCTCAATGTCTTTCTTCTGTAGCATCTTAATGTATAGTTGGTGAAAAGTCATAAGTTGTGAGAACCTCTGCTTCACGATAGCACCCTTTTCGGCTGAAAAGTCAGCTTTTTCATTTCCTGGTACTCCGCCAAAGAGCTAGAATCTTGATTACTCCTCGAAGGTACTCCGCACTGTGCAGGCACCCACTGTAAAGTGATTCTATGCGTTAGGTCTTTTAAAAGCGCCTTGATTTCTTGAATCCAGGTACCATTGTTTCTTTGGTTGCTGGACTTTACAATGATTTGGTTGCCGGTAAACATTTCTTGTACGTCAAGATGGTGTTTTTAAATACAGTTTGCAGATCTTGTACTCATTGGTTGAAAATAAGTGCAATATTCTTTATGCAGAGGATGAGAAAAACTTAATCAACGCATGAAAGCACAATTGTGTTATTTATAAAAGCACAATTGTATTATCATGCTATTTGTGCTTTTATACGTTGCTCAAGTTTATCTAAAGTTCAAATTTTTCCCAAATTGTTTCAAAATTTTTTATTGTGCATCGGTGTACAAGTTTAATGTATGTGAAAGAGGTCACGTAATGACGTAACGATTTTATAGATATATATGTTCCGCGAGATGAAAGTGCGTGCCGCGTTTCAGTTCGCTATGTGCTCTGGGAGCCGAGAGAGAGCCCGTCAAAGATGTTGAGCGAAGGGACAAAAGTAGTTTACGTAAAGTCAATAAAAGATATAAGGAACAATGCATAGCGGTCCACCGAACCCAAGATTAAACAATCAATTTACGCAAACCCTCGCTGTTCTCAAAACATCCTTCCACGCATCAACGAACAACCGCCATCCATTTTTCATGGTGAAAGCAAACAGAAACAGCCAGAAGACGGACGGACACCCAGAGTCCCGCTCTCTAATAAATAACTGCTACTTTTTCCTTTAAAAGCAGGAAGTAATATCTATATACATATAAGAAAAACCAAGAGGAGTGGGGAGGACATTCCAACAAGCCGCGTTCTAAGAAAAAAGCGGCACTTTCTAGAAGGGAGCCAGTGGAATGTGAATCAATGGCTTTGATTCTCGCGCCCCTAGACGAGACCTTTCACCTTCAAAACCCACCCTTGAGAAAAGCGTGTATGTGTGAGGGCACAGACACGATTCCAGGGAAACCCCACCCACCCCTCCTTGGGTGTGACGACCGAAGCTGGGATTGAATAGGGTGAAGATTTTTGTGGGAAAATGAAATAGCCGGAAAGTGACAACTCTAGAGTGGAGGTTTTTACAATTGCTTTTACACAATTGTCTGAATAAAATATCGTTAAATGGGATGATATCTTAGAAGTATTACTTTTCCTGCAATACATGGTAATGTATAGGGGAAGTATGGAACGTCTACACGTTTTAACACCTCTAGAATACGAAAACACCATTTTCTGCGTGACGTCTGTGTGCGTCAGTGCAATGTATGTATCCACTCTAACCAAAAACCTAATAGACCGAATTTCATACAATTTGGTAGGTAAATCCCTTGTGGGTGACCTTGGTGCTGATTAGATTTTGGTATGATTCGGGATAAAAGAACCTGCCTTTTTTTTACAAAATGGTCCGCAAAAATTGTCAAAATCTAAAATAAAAATCTACGTATGCTCAAATATATCCATTAAATGCTTGTTTTATACGTAATTTTTACAGATAAAAAGAATAAGACCAACCCCATTACACTAGGACTAGCCGTTCTCGAGATATTTTAGTTTTTTCGTATTTTCTCTACGACACCTTTGAAAATACGTCCAGTTACCAAATGAGAAAGAAAATTGAATTAAAAGTGAATTAGAATTAATTAAAATAAAGAGAACGTGAATATAAGTCTGCAGGGAAAATCATCTGCTGCCCACATCAGATTTTTACTTTTTTTGCAATACATGGCAATGCATACGGAAAGTATTGGAATCATGCCGAAAATCACAACTCGAGTTTTCGACGGACCTACGCGTTTCGGGGCCTCTAGAATACGGAAAAACAATTTTTAGCGGGACGCATGTGGATGTGTGTGCGTGCATGCAATATATATTATCCACTCTAACTTTAAAAATACTAGACCAAATTTCTTAAAATTTGGTAAATAAGTCGCTTGTGGGTGACCCTAGTACTGATTAGATTTTGGTACGATTCCGAATAAAGGAACCCGCCTTGTTTTGCGAAATGACCCTTAAAAATTATATGTATCCATTCTAATTCAAATACTAATTGACCGAATTTCACAAAATTTGGTAGATGAGTCAGTTGTACGTTATCCTGGTGGAGATTAGATTTTGGTATAATTCGAGAAAACAGAACCTGCATTTTTTTTTTGCAAAAATCAACAAAATCTAAAAAGACTGTGTATGCTCAAATGGATCAATTTAATGCTTGTTTTATACCTAATATTTGACGATGAAAAAGAATAAGGTCAATCCTATTTATTACTCTGGGATTAGCCAATCTCGAGATAGTTTATCTGCATTTTTGCTCCGCCTTTGAAAATGCGTGCAGTTACTAAATGAAAATGAAAACTGAATTGTGCAAATTCACTGTTATTTCAAATAATTATACGTGTTATTTAGTGCAGTCAAACTCGAATTAATGAATTATTAATGAAATTAAAAGAAATGAATTTGAGTCTGTAGGAAAAATCATGTGCTGCTCACGATCGGGCAAGGTTTAATAAAATTGTCTGTTACACATGGGATTTCAATTCCGTTGCTAAATCCATCTTTCTTCAATAAATTGGTGATAAAAATATCTTCTGCATAATACTATCTTTGTCTTTGTGGGAGGTTCCCTTTTTATTCATATCTGGATAACCTCTCATCCTAGAAACTAGAAACATGGACTATGTTTTAAATTTGACTATATCACGGCTGTCCACAAAATTTTATGAAATTTTGGACAGCCATTCTCCTTTAATAATGAGACAAACACACAAACACATATACAAATTTTCAAATTTATTTATACAGATTTATTATACATTTATTTTTATTTATTTTATAATTCTTACAAAAAGGAGAGAAGTGAGTTCTCCTGTGATAAAATAATAAATAGGCAGACAAACAGAAGCACAACTTACAATTTTAGTTATATAGATAACAATGTTACAATTAAACAATAGCTTCTTTGTGGACTACGTTGACGTTGCCCCAAAGATAAGTGGGCAATATAAATTGCAAAAAATGTTGAAAGTAAGGTAGGAAATAAGATTACGTTAATGAAATAGTCCTCCCATTCATTTCCAAACAGTTACACTTTTTAAATTTTTATACGACCCCCTTAAACACATTTGGTCAACCAGAAAATGTTTATTTTTAATGCAACAAGATCATTAAAAAAATCGCATATCTGTATCTTTAAAATCAACTGAATTATGATAAAGGAAAAAATCTTACTTATGCCACTTTTCCGTACTATGTGAAAGTCTGTTTCATCAGTGAAAATAGGGATCATAAACAAATTGATGATGGAAATTGTTTAGATCAAAAATACGTTAATATGTGTCAATTTTTTTTTAATCACAAAATGCATCTAAATAAAGCATTACACAGACAGAGATCATATAAAGCAGTGGTACTCACTACACGGTTGGGTATCCTATGTATTATCGTCCAGTTTTATCTTTTTTGTGATATATTACCGGGATAACGTACAAGTGACTTATCTACCAAATTTTGTGAAATTCGGTCAATTAGTATTTGAGTTAGAATGGATACATACAATTTTTGAGGGTCATTTCGCAAAAAAAGGCGGGTTCCTTTATTCCGAATCGTACCAAAATCTAATCAGCACTAGGGTCACTTACAAGAGACTTGTTTACCAAATTTCGTGAAATTTGGTCTAGTAATTTTGAAGTTAGAGTGGATAAATATATATTGCATGCACGCAAACAAGCACACAAACACGCACACACATCCACATGCGTCACGCTAAAAATTGTTTTACCGTGTTCTAGAGGCCCCCGAAACGCGTAGATCCGTCGAAAACTCGAGTTGTGATTTTCGGCATGATTCCAATACTTTCCATATGCACTGCCATATATTGCAAGAAAAGTAAAAATCTGATGTGGGCAGCACATGACTTTTCCTGCAGACTTATATTCACGTTTTCTTTATTTTAATTAAATCTAATTCACTTTTAATTAAATTTTCTTCTCATTTGGTAACTGGACGTATTTTCAAAGGTGGCGTAGAGAAAATACGAAAAAACTAAAATATCTCGAGAACGGCTGGTCCTAGTGTAATGGGGTTGGTCTTATTCTTTTTATCGTTAAACATTACGTATAAAACAAGCATTTAATGGGTATATTTGAGCATACGTAGTTTTTTATTTTAGATTTTGACGATTTTTGCGGGCCATTTCGCAAAAAAAGGCAGGTTATTTTTTTCCGAATCGTACTACAATCTAATCAGCGGGTAACCCACAAGCGACTTATCTACCGAATTTTGTGAAATTCGGTCCATTAGTTTTTCAGTTAGAGTGGATACTGACAATTTTTACGGGCCATTTCCCAAAAAAAGTCGGGTTCTTTTATCCCGAATCGGCACCAGAATCAGCACCAGATTCGCCCGCAAGTGACTTATCTACCAAATTTTATTAAATTCGGTCAATTAGTTTTTTTAGTTAGAGTGGATACAAAATCTGCACAGATAGACAGACGTCACGCTAAAAATAGTTTTTTCGCATTCTAGAGGTTTCGAAACGTGTAGATCAGTCGAAAACTCGAGTTGCGATTTTCGGCATGATTTCAATACTTTCCTATACATCACCATGTATTGCAGGGAAAGTAAAAATGTGGGAACATTTTTTCAGTGTCGTTAATTTGTGGAAGTGGAGGATGAACTGATGGAATGTGAGATACGAGAAGATATGTTTTAGTAATGCTGGCTTATTTTCTCATATTATTGTAAAGAAAAGGCATGTATTTTTCCAGAATATTTTCGAATTCGAAATTTTAATGGAATAAAAGTACTTTTAAGATGTAAACCAGATCAGGAGAAATCTTGTATTTGAAGAAGTATAAAAATGCATGTTAAATAAAATACGACTTTTTAATAGACCCCAGGCTAGGAACAACCATGCCGCCAAATTTTATGTCCGTACGACGCTTAGATTTTCCTGTACAGACTACACACATACACACAGAGACAGAGAAAAGGGCACGTAGACATTTCCCTGTATTATGTATGAAGAAATAAAAAAAACTAGCAATTATGCGCAAATTCCAGTAGTATTCTAAATAACATGGGTATTCAAAACATTCTATTGAAATATTTAATTTAATTCTTCTAAATAAAAGTATAAGAATTTACAAAAAACTATAAAATGTGATCAATATATGCCAAAATGAAAGAGCTAAAATTATATTGGAAGATATACCCGTACTACTTTTTGTTTCAACAATTGGCTAAACACAATATGAGTCTGAAGCATATGTGCCAAAATAAAATAAATTACGCAGGAAATTGAAAATATCAATAATTTCCGTGTAATCTTTAAAATCGAAAGTCGTAACTGGTATAATCTAATCAAAAATGCAATATTGTTTATTTATGAAATTTATTTTTATATCCATTTCTTTTTATTTAACGCTGGAAAAAATTAATAAAAATCGTCTGTTTTATAAACACATTGGACTTAATTGCATTGCTGAGCAAACAGCATGATCGTTTGCATACTATTATCAGTCAGTGTTTCTTTCAGGCATATCTCCGGGGGGGAGCCCCCTAGAGATGAGTGTCCCTCCCCCCCCCCCCCCCCGGAGACATTTTATGTTAACTTAGTTTCTATTTATGTGACACAGCATTTAGATATATTTATATAGGACAAATAGAAAATATGCCCCCCCCCCCGGCCAAAAAGTCCTGAAAGAAACACTGTCTCTAACGATGGTTCGTTTTCACTTTCCCTATATATACACTATAATGTATAGGGGAAAGTATTGTGACGGGGTCGAAAATTACAATTCGAGTTTTCGATTAAAGAGCGCGTTTCAACATTCCTGAACTCGAATCGATCGTTTTTAAGGTGATGTCTGTCTGTCTGTGTTTCCATTTGCGTGTAACGTTTGGCAATAAATGTTTCGAACTTGGCGACTAATTTAGCGAAATATGGCCAACTTAGCGATATTTCCCCCCCAGATAGATGAAAATAGCGTTAAAACTGAAAAATGACGCTAAATTAACGAAAATGACGCCAACTTGATGTATTAAATATTAAAATATCTTAATATATGGACTATGTTTATTATGGATGCTATCAATATTGATAATTGTCAACTTTGAGATGCGTCAAGTTTGCGTGAAATTTAGAGTTACGTTATAGGTTTACATGTTGGGATTCGGAAAAGCGCTAAATGTACAATCCAACATTAAAATATTGTGTCGTAGATCTTATACATAATTTTTTCACTGTGAAAGATGTAATTTTATTGGGTTATATATGAAAAGTCAGACGACGCCCACATTATATATTTTATTAATATATCTGTAACCCCTAGTCCTAGAAACTCAAAACATAGACAAAATTTTAAACGCGGCTATTTCAAGGCTACCAGCAAAATTTCATAAAATTCGGAGCAGCAGTTCTTTTGGGATGACACACACACACTTTAAATTTTATTTTATTTATATAGGTTGTTTAACTATTTTAAATATTACTTCTATTGAAATAACAACAGCGTTTTCACCAATGACAGATTAGATATTAAAGATAAATGAAAGAAGATAAAAATGTCACTTAAAAAAAAATGAAAATAAAATTTTCCTTTTAAAATTGTATAAGAAATAGAATTTTTAATCTGATTGTAATAAGAGGTGACAAGAGAATAGAAGGTGATGGGGTTACAAGAGAATAAGAGGTGACAAGAGAATAAGAGGTGACAAGGGAATAAGAGGTGACAAGGGAATAAGAGGTGACAAGGGAATAAGAGGCGAGACGAGAAAAAGAGGCGAGGAGAGAATAAGAGGTGAGGAGAGAATAAGAGGTGGGGAGAGAATAAAAGGTGACAAGGGAATAAGAGGTGACAAGGGAATAAGAGGTGACAAGGGAATAAGAGGTGACAAGGGAATAAGAGGTGACAAGGGAATAAGAGGTGACAAGGGAATAAGAGGCGACAAGGGAATAAGAGGCGAGATGAGAAAAAGAGGCGAGGAGAGAATAAGAGGTGACAAGGGAATAAGAGGTGATGAGAAAGAGGTGACGAGAGAATAAGAGGTGACAAGAGAATAAGAGGCGACAAGGGAATAAGAGGCGACAAGGGAATAAGTGATGATGAGAGAATAAGAGGTGACGAGAGAATAAGAGGTCACGAGAGAATAAGAAGTGACAAGAGAATAAGATGTGACAAGGAAATAAGAGGTAACAAGGGAATAAGAGGCGAGATGAGAATAAGAGGTGATGAGAGAATAAGAGGTGACAAGGGAATAAGAGGTGATGAGAAAGAGGTGACGAGAGAATAAGAGGTGACAAGAGAATAAGAGGTGACAAGAGAATAAGAGGCGACAAGGGAATAAGAGGCGACAAGGGAATAAGTGATGATGAGAGAATAAGAGGTGACGAGAGAATAAGAGGTGACGAGAGAATAAGAAGTGACGAGAGAATAAGAGGTGACAAGGGAATAAGAGGTGATGAGAAAGAGGTGACGAGAGAATATGAGGTGGCAAGAGAATAAGAGGCGACAAGGGAATAAGAGGCGACAAGGGAATAAGTGATGATGAGAGAATAAGAGGAGACGAGAGAATAAGAGGTGACGAGAGAATAAGAAGTGACAAGAGAATAAGAGGTGACAAGGGAATAAGAGGTGACAAGGGAATAAGAGGTGACAAGGGAATAAGAGGCGAGATGAGAATAAGAGGTGACAAGAGAATAAGAGGTGACAAGGAAATAAGAGGCGATGAGAGAATAAGAGGTGATTAGAGAATAAGAGGCGACAAGAGAATAAGAGGTGACACATATTACATTATTCTAAACCATCATGCAAAATTGCAAATCATTTGATGCCATTGGTCCCTGCGCTAACCTTGACGGAATTCTTTAAAATAATTTTGTCAGCGACAACGGCTATAGATAGAATTTTTACTTTCCCTATGTACATAGTATAATGTATAGGGAAAGTATGGCGACGATATAAAATGCCTATTTTACCACCCTGCATCCCCCAAAACACCACTATAAATTTAGATCTCGTGGAGCTTTGTTCAAAAAAGGAAAAGGAAACTATTGTCAAAGCTAAGGGAATAGAAACAATCAAAACCGATTTGGGGTGTGATTTAGTACAGATATACTCTGATGGATCCTCAGACGAGACTATCCTCAGGGGAGGAGCTGGCATTCACATTACTATGCCAAATGGCACAAAAAGACTCCAGAGCTTTGGAGCGGGTAACATTGCTTCCAACTTTGCATGCGAACTAAGAGCAATTCACGAGGCCTTAGGCATTTATATTTCTTTCGAAGATGTAGACAGAGCTTGCGGACTTGTAATTTTCTGTGACTCTAGAGCTGCCCTAGAGGCAATACAACATGAACACTCAGGGCTCTTGCAATTCATTCACAAACACATGGCTACAATTAATAAAATGGGAAAGCGTTGCATTCTACAGTGGATGCTTGCATATGTAGGAATAGACGGCAATGAGGTGGCCGATGAATTGGCCAAGGAGGTAAGGAACTAAAGACACCTCAAGCATTATCACTCTTGACGATACTAATGCTATCGCTAGATACAGACTTAGAGTGAAGCCTATAGGATTGGACCAGCAGGTCTGTGTAATAAATGCAAATAGGGAGATCACCAAGGCAATTGCCAGACTAAGAACTAGACACCTAGGTGGTATGAAAATTAATGCGGATGGCACCAGAACCTACAAATACTGTAGAAACTGCCCAGGTGAAGAACTTACACTGGAACACATATTTGACTGTCCAGCAATACTTGAGGCTTTGCAAAGCATTGGAGAATTCCCTTTCCAGCGAGAACTTTACAATGAGAAGATTGTGGATCTCGCTAGGACAGTAATATCTGCACATGGTTCAATTTGACTTCATATGGACACGACACCAACCAATCAAGTATGGCGACAGGATCGAAAATATGAATTAGAGTTCTCGGCGGAAGAGCACGTTTCAAGCATCGCTGAACTCGAATCTATCGTTTTTGAGGCGATGCCTGTGCGAGTGTGTCGTGAACGAATGGAAAGTTTCGAACAAAATTTGATACAAAAATTACAATCCTGGAAACGTATTGATTTTGAACGCAATCCAATGTTCGGAATATCCCCTCTCCTCTAATTTTTTCATGGAATTTTGAAAGAAAATCATCAAAAATTCAGAATCTTTAAAAATGTTACGTAAATAATCATTTATTATGTAATTTTTTATTAGAAAACGATTGACATAAATTTTAGAACGCTAGAATGAACCGTTTTTGAGAGTATTTCTTAGAAATAAATTTATAAAAAAAAATCATATAAAATAAAAAAAAAATATCTATTGTAAAATATGTTCACTTCTCATATGTAATATATGCGATAAATTTATTAACATTATTCTCGTGTATCTAGTTCGTTCCATTCACAAAAGAAGTTACTTTGTATTGCTTTTGTTTCTTGACGCCCTACAATTCGCCAACAGTTACTTATATATAAGAAATGCGCTTCTCTCAATTTGTCTATAATGCTTGGCGATTAATTTGGCGAAATGTTGCCAATCGCTTAAGATTGACGAAAA